>CM074745.1:14561761-14946761 GCA_037367245.1 Phrynocephalus guinanensis | reverse complement strand
CACCCGACATTGCCCCTTCATAGCCACCTGTATACAGGTTAAATTACTGTATTGGCACTTTGCAAAAAAAAAAAAAAAATAGTGGATTTTGAATTGCAGTTTGGGCACTCGGTCTCTAAAAGGTTCGCCATCACTGTCCTAGTACATGAAACCAGAAGATTCAGACAGGTTGTGTACATTCTTTTTCACATAGCTGTAGACTTTTAAAAGAGAGCATACCATTTTTGTGATGTGATGGCTGCAGCAAAAGTTTTATTTCAGAAAATTACACATTTTTAAAAAGGCCCAACTCATGTTTATTGCAAAGGATTGAGATAAGCTTTGGGCCTAGATGCAGAATGCAAATTTGAAGGTGTTACCACATTTGCATCTGCAGCTTATTCTGGGAAATATGTTTCAGCTCAGTTAGCTTTAAAATCTGAACCAATGAAAATCTTCAAGGATCTGTCACTGCTCTTGCTCCCCCAGTATGCTATCCGGCTTTAATTATCTGAGATCTTGTTCTCACAGTCCCACTTACCATCCCTAGCAGGAGAAATATCTCTCTAAAAAAACCGTAGCTCATCTCTAACAGTGGCAACTAAAAAGAAAAACAAATTGAAATGTTTTCAAGTTCTGTGTCCTCGTTCTCAATCCATGCACATAAAATAGATGGGAAAGAACATCGCAGAGTGTGACAGTTTTTATGAAATTTATTTTATTTCTCTGACTTTTGTACTGCCTATCCAGCCCTAAGGTTACTCTGGGCGGTTTACAACATAAAATCGCAATATAGCAAAGTAACACATTTAAATCACCAAAATACAAACAGCAGGATATAATCAGGATATAAATACATAAATCAACAACAATAAACTAAAATAAAAGTAAAAATAACCAGGTGACTGATCCAATAAAAAAAATCATCTTTCTTGCATTCTTTGAGAGGCATTGTGAGAAGCAGTGAGCCTCTACTTGCGTATCGCACATTTATAAGGTTCCAAGACATATACATATGTGCACAAAATGAAGGATACATTGTCAAAACAAAAGTGGCTAAAACTACACACCACCGAGGAGAGAGAGAGAGAGAGAAGGGGGGGTTGAAAATCAGCTTAAGTCATGTGCAAACACAGTAAATGTGAGAATTCAGAAAATGCATGAGTAAAAGAGACACATTAGGAGAAAGCATAAATAAAATGTGCATTTATTTTGGTACAAATCCCACCAAAACGAAATAACACAAAATGAATATGAGAGGAAAGTGCAGGTAGTGGTTATTAAAGCACAGCAAAACTGAGAGATTCTTCACATCCTTACTCCAGGAGAAGGCTGCCTTGCCTGCTCTTGATATAAATGTTCAGAGGGCCACTATAAAAGTGGAATACATGCATAACTGAATGTCTATGAGGACATGATGGAGGAGCTTAAGAAATAGGCGGGTTCAGTTAAGTTCAGTTTATTGCATAGCACAAAAGCCTTTGCAGAATACACAATAGAAAATCAACACAGTGTAGCAAAGAGGTGTGGGGAAATCTGCCAATGTTGCATTCTCCCTCATTTATAACTCATTTTCTTTCTGGCCCAGACAAAAAAACTGAGTTGCTCAAAAGATCTCCGGTTTATGAATGGAGGATAATGTGCTTCTGGATTTATGATTCTAAAAGACAGGAGATGGCCTAGCATTCCAACGCAATAGGGATTGGCCCAAAACAAAAAACGAAATGGTGTTTCATCATTTCGTTAGCTAACAAAACAAAACAAAACAAAACAAAACAAAACAAAACAAAACAAAATGAGGAAGCAGTGTTTTGTTACACATAAAACAAAACAGTGGATTTTGTTGTTGTTGTTAAAATGAACTGTTTTGTTCCATTTGTAAAATGGATCCCTTACCTGCTGGGCTCGCCATCACCACCACTGCTGCCGCCGAAGACTTGGGCCAGGGATGGCAAGCAGATCTGGCAGGAGTCCCTGCCGCTGCTGCCAAAGATCCCTGGCCACATAAGGTGAGCGGGCCCAGGGTGAGCCCCTGCCACTGCCACTGGCACTGCTGCTGCCAAAGAGCCCAGGCTGGGAGAGAGTGAGGGTGCATGGCTAGAGGCCCTACTGCCACTGCCACCACCACCACCGAAGAGTCTGGGCTAGGAGAGGGTGAGTGCACGCAGCAAGAGGCCCTGCCACTGCCACTGCCACCGAAGAGCCTGGGCTGGGAGAGGGTCCACCACAGACTCAGGTTGGAGAGGGTGAGCAGGACCAGCAGGAGGCCCTGCCACTGCCACTGAAGAGCCCCGACCAGAAAGGGTTAGCAGTCCCGGGGGGGGGGGAGGCCCTGCCACCACCAAACACCCCGTGCTTCCCAGAAGGAGGAGGAGGTGAGCATGAGCCCCTGGAGGAGGAGGAGGAGAAGGAGGGCTGCCCAGGAAGGGGCCTGAGGAGCTTCTGCAGCCAATTTCCACCCCCACCCCCCAATGAATCATTTCATTATTGTTTCATTTCGTATGTGTGTTTTTTTTGGGAAAAAATGTATAAAACAAAACAAAACAAATTGCAGGGGGATAAAAGGAAACAGAACAAAACAAATTTTTTTCCATTTCGCGCCGATCCCTACTACACAATATCATGCCGGCATTGCTGTCAGGAAAAAAGGATGCCAAGCTTGACATAGCAAAGGGCAGCCTGAATGGTGACAACACCAATGGCATCAGTCAAGATGGTCAACAAGATACCCTTTTGTGTTCATTAGGAGAGATGTGCATGAACTGACACAATGGTGGTTCATGACAGACTGTGGTTCATCCGTATCCATGAACCATAAACCATGCTGCATTTAAAAGCAAAAAAAACAGGGTTGTGCTTGGTTCAGTTTAGATCCATTTCTAAATAAAAGGAGACTTTTTGTCCATAAAGCAAGGGAAAACTCCAGAAGCTAATTCCTAACACTAACCCTAAACCGAAACCTAAAAATGTCCCAAGTAGGAATACATCAGGGTTGGGATGATTTGCAATGGAACTTGTGTCATGCGCTGCCAGGAAACAAAATGTACCAAACCATACCCAGAGCAGATTTTTAAGGGGAAAGAAATTGATATATCACTATCTAGTTGCACCCTTTCTCATTGTGCATCATATGTGAGCTAAAACAAGAGGAGAAACTCTTTCAAATGGCCTCAATCTACCACCACCAATGATACAACTCCCACGGTGCTACTGGACGTCCACTCCAGGACAGTGGCTGGGTTTAGGATATAGTCAGCCATTCCTTCTTCTCTAGGCCAGTGGTGAGCGATTTTAATGTTAATGGTTTAAACCAGTGATTCTCAACCTGTTGGTCCCCAGATGTTCCTGGACTGCAACTCCCAGAAGCCTCCACCACTCACTGTGCTGGAATGGGTTTCGGGGGTTGCAGTCCAGGAACATCTGGGGACACACAGGTTGAGAACCACTGGTTTAAACCAATAATGTCTTGGCATGCTCAGGGATCTCTTTTGCAAACAGAGACCTCATAACAAGAAAAGAGCAGAACTAAGCTCACATGCCGTGGGAAGAAGAAGGGAGAGACGTTTGTGGTTTAAGCGCCGTTACTAGAGATGGGCACGACTTGAAAAAAATTTTTTTCGAGTTGTCGTTAGTTGGGCCGGTTCCGTTTCGGCTCGTTTCCGTTTTTCGCGAAAATCTGCAAAAATTAGTCGGTTCGTTTTTTCGTTTTTTCGTTGTCGTTAGTACTGGTTTGGGGAGGGGGTAGCGGGCTCCTGGAGGGAGCTGCAGGAGTCAGCCAGAGCCACAAGTGACGGACTGGCAGACTCTTTGCACCCGCTGTGTCTCACGTACTTGCATGTAGTGCAATGCAAGTAGATCTGGCTTAGGGTTAAGACGGCTTAGCGCAACGGCTAGGGTAAGGCTAGTTACGGGTGAGGTTACGGTGGGTATTGGGGTGCATCTGGGTGCCTCTCTGACCCACTTAGAAGGACAGTGTACTGGCGTATGGGTTAGGCTTAGGGTTCGGGTTTGGGCTATGATTAGTGGGCTGTTTATGCCCGATTGGCACATCCCAGAAGTCTCTGTGGTCAACCTGGCCAAGCGGCCATGCGATTGGTGGAAAATTTGCATGGTCTACTCCCATGGGAGAGCCCATCATTGCAAATGTGCAGGTGTAAAAAAATAAAATAAAATAAAATAAAATAAAATCAACGGAGACTTTTTTTTGCAAGAAAAACCCACTGCTGCTACTGTAAAAATTCAAGCATTTAAAATAGCTAATTTTCGCATGTTTCTGTGGTGCTTTGGTGGGGGGTTTTGGGCAACAATTTCAAAAAAAATATTGCGGTCGCCATTTTGGATCCCCCCCCACCGCATGGCAAATGGATGCGCCCTCCCAGCCTGGTACAGTCAGCAAAACCTGGCCATGCGATTGGTGGAATGGCTCCAAAACTTTGCATGGTCCACTCCCATGGGCGAGCCCATCATTGCGAATGCGCAGGTGTAAAAAAAATAAAATAAAATAAAATAAAATAAAATCAACGGAGACTTTTTTTGCAAGAAAAACCCACTGCTGCTACTGTAAAAATTCAAGCATTTAAAATAGCTAATTTTCGCATGTTTCTGTGGTGCTTTGGTGGGGTTTTGGGCAACGATTTCAAAAAATATATTGCGGTCGCCATTTTGGATCCCCCGCACTGCATGGCAAATGGATGCGCCCTCCCAGCCTGGTACCAGCAGCGCAGCAGTAGCAATAGCCAAGGAGAGGGGGGCGGGGAACACCCCCCCCCAAATAAAACACCCTTCTGGCCTGGTAGGTGCCCTCAGACAGTTTTCGCCTACTTTTAGGGCCGGGAATCGGGTTTTTTTTTAACTTTTAAAAACTTTTTTTCTGTGCCGCTTGGCATTGCGCGATGCAAGTAACGAGCACGACAAATCAGACCAAATTGTTCGTTCGTCGGTTCGAGCTCGAAGTCTGGGGCAGTGATTCCCGTTACCGTTTCCGTAGAGTAACGGAAACGAGTAACGGAAACGGAAACGGGAATACCGCTAAGTCATGCCCATCTCTAGCCGTTACCCTGCTAATGTGCTCAGACTCAGGTTTAGCACTCAAAATTCCGCTATGCACCTGGGAATTCCATGTTACCTTGAACAAGAGAGAGAGAGAGAGAGAGAGAGAGAGAGAGAGAGAGAGAGAGAGAGGCATTTATATATTATGATAAGCCAAACTTCCACGTAGCTGTTCATTAGGTTGGGTTAGAACTCAATTTATTTCTCCCTCCTTCGACAAATACTATATGAAAAAAATATTGCCTGTGTTTATCTAGTACAGGCAGTGGCAGCTCTCAGCACGGCTGAAAGTAATAGAGGAAAATTGGCCCCAGGAGTCCAGCTGTGTCATCCTCTCCACTTAGGGGGAGGAAGGAGCAGGTAAATGGCCTTCATTAGGCAAGGCACTTGCAATCCATGTGAAGCTGGAAGCAGAGACAGAGCACTGGTTGGAGCCACAGGCAAAGGAGATGAGAAATGATCTCCCAGAGGGCCAACCAGTTAGTTTGGCATGGCAAACGAGCTCCATATTGATGGGGGTCTGCTCTCTCTCTCTTTTTTTTTTGACAGAGCCAAAAAAGGCTCCTCTGGCTGTCTCCTTAACCTCCTCTGGGAGTTACTGAAGGTGTTATTTCTGACTCTCTGGGAGTCAGCATTTCTAAAGAGCAGCCCAATGCATTATTCATAGAGCTCGGCTCTACGTGCCATATTGGTGGGAGATGTTTGGCAAAGCCATGAACTCAAATCTGTTCTGATCTCATTATAGAGGTCAAGCCTTTATGCTGTTCAACTTCTTTTTATTCTCTCCATAGAATCACAGAGCCATATTCTTGTTCTTCTCCATGCAAACCCTAGAAATCAGAGTTGTCATCTTGCCTTTGCATGTGGCAGCTGTATAAAAAGATGTTATGGCTTCCATCCTTCTGCACCTTCCTGCCACTTACTTTGCCACATATATTGCCTCAATTAGAATGATCAGGTAGCAATCTTTATTGTTTAATATTTTTCTACATGATAGCTTTCTTCACTATTAATTTCTGTGGTCCTACTAAATCCTATGCTCTGTTTGGACAAGTGTGTAGGAACAAATTGAATTGGGGTGTTTGCATGGTTTAAGGGCAATCATGGGATGGGTTAAGACTAGAGCCTAAAGGCATTGACCAGGCAGTGGATTACTCT
Organism: Phrynocephalus guinanensis; assembly: GCA_037367245.1. Classification (NCBI taxonomy): domain Eukaryota; kingdom Metazoa; phylum Chordata; class Lepidosauria; order Squamata; family Agamidae; genus Phrynocephalus; species Phrynocephalus guinanensis. The sequence goes on along the minus strand of CM074745.1, from coordinate 14,940,575 downwards.
CATGGCTTGCAGACACAGGGCCTTCTCGGCAGCTGCCCCCAAGCTATGGAATGCCCTCCCAAGTGAGATCCGCCTGGCGCCAAGATTGATGACATTTCGGCGCCAAGTAAAAACCTTCCTGTTCCAGAAGTTTTTTTAATTGATACAATATAGATTGCGGGTCCTCTGATGGCAATTTTAGTGTAATGATTTTAGTGTAAGGTTTTTATTATTGTTTTATTATTTATTGATATTCTATGTTTTGACTGTTTTAATTTTTTTGATTGTAAGCCGCCCAGAGACCTTTGGGTAGTGGGTGGCATATAAATTGTAAAAACAAACAAACAAACAAACAAACAAACAAATGCATAAATAAATAAATAAATAAATAAATAAATAAATAAATAAATAAATAAATAAATAAATAAATAAATAAATAAATGGATTCCTTATGTTAAATGAGTAAAAGAGGCAATGGTTAATTAGAATACATTCACCTCTGCAATCTATGCCATTAAAAATATTCAAGGGCAAAAATTGCAGTAGCACAAAATTAGTAAAACGTTTGGCACCATAATGTTTGTGCGTATTGCACAACATGTGGATGTACCCCATCATTTGGTTATAACAGCCTATCCTGAATAGAAATATTCAAGATATAATTCTTAGCTCTTCCTCCCCCAACCCTTTGGCATATCAATTGGTTTCTCATTTACTGAAAAGCCATTTTTAAAAGAAATTGGAGGGGGGTTACCATCAGAAAGAAAAAAAGAAACCCAGCTTCATGAAATGGGGAAGGAAATGGAGACAGAAAGAAAGAGAAGAAGAAATATCTATGGCATCTTCATCAAGGCCCCAAGATAGAGGAGGAGGGGTGGACATGTGGCAAGTGAAAACCAACATTAGAGAAGTGCCAGAGGGACAAATGATATTATACACTGCACAGTGAGTGCTATGCTATCCATTCAGTATCTCAGAGGTTTACCGCACACTGCTTCATGCCCAGGGGACAGTGAATGTAATTCCACCCAAGCTTCTTTTCTGTCCCAAGTTGCATCTCAATGCCAATGAGACGGGCATACATGACAGGGTGAAATAAATACATGAGACTCAAGCAATATGCAGGCACCATTCTTTTCCAAATCCCAGTGTGATCCTTTGCACCTGGATGGAGCACGGCATACACCACAGTAACTCTAGTTCGGGTTGCTTAAGTGAACATAAGAACATAAGAACATAAGAAGAGCCATGCTGGATCAGACCAAAGACCCATCTAATCCAGCTTCCTGTATCTCACAGTGGCCCCACCAAATGCATCTGGGAGCGCACGAGACTAGATATCTGTCTCCTGATACCACTCCCCTGCATCTGGTCCTTGAGGTACCCTGGCTTTAAGCCTGGAGATTACACATCTCCATCATGGTTTGTAACCTGTGATGGACTTTTCCTCCAGGAATCTGTCCAATCCCCTTTTGAAGTGCTCTTTTTTTCTGGAACAGTAGAGTTCCTTTCCCTTCACACAGACAGATCTTGTGTAGCCTCAACCTACTTTCCACTCAAACCATGTGACTGTGCCCTATCTCCTTTTCTGATCTTTGCTAAAGCCATCTGTTCCACCGGACCCAGTAAAAAGACTTCCCCCTGCACCTCACAGAAATGTGGGCTGATAGAATAGAAGCGGGGTGGGTTCCCAAGATTATCCCTCTTATCTCCCTTATGAAAAATGACGGACTTTTGATGAGGTAGGTGAAGATGGACATTCACTGAAGATCTGTTGCAGATGTTCCCCACAGTGCAGTGTTCTCTCTCTCTCTCTCTCTCTCTCTCTCTCTCTCTCTCTCTCTCTCTCTCTCTCTCCTCCCTTCTCTTGGTAACTAAAATGCTAACAAATGCTGTCAAATGCTTAAAGATACATACTTGTATCCACCCATACATTTTAACACACACACACACACACACACACACACACACACACACACACACACACACACACACACACACACACACACACACACACACACACACACACACACACCTTTTCCTAGATGGGCTCAGGATATTTGACTGTGTGACAGAAAGCACAAACTGTGCTTCTCCATTTAACATACAAAAGTCGCTGAACTAATGGCTGAGTCTCACTTCAATATTGGATGGTTCATTGGGTACCTAACATGTCTGAAGGTCACAGACTAGTTTAGAAGGTGAAGGCAGACTGTGTGGTACACACAGAGATTATTCCCTTAAGAAAGAGAAACCTGTAGGGCTGAGGAGCCCTGTGTTAAGGAGACAATGAATCTGTGCCCGATTTTAGTATGAACTTTCCAGGAGCTCTCCAAGGAGCCCAACCCTATATTTTAAAAAAGAACCATAGATAGCTTCTGGAATGTTCTGTCTAGAATCCTGAATATTCTCCCATGTATTGGGGCCAGTCCTGGCTTTGAAGTAAGTTATCCTTTTTTTTCAATTCAGAACCAAATATTCAATAACAGGTCTTTGGTACAGTATTAGTTTCAGGGCCTTGACTCTATTTTATATACCGTCTATCTTAAAAATAATTTCAGCAGTAATGGGTTTTTGCTCCTTGTTTATCAAGAGAGCAAAAACAATTAGAAGTGTGCGGCACTTTTTCTCTCCAGAACCAGTCAGGTTTAGGGGAAAAATGCCTGCAAGAAATCAGAGTCCATATTTAATCGGAAGTCTTCAAAAGTTTCTTGGAAAGCTTAATTAAATGGTAATTCATCTGTGCATTGGCACTGTCTTGTAAAGCCTGATAATGCCGGAGTCTTAATTAAAAACTAATGCGGCTTTTAGAGTTTTTAAAAATTATTATTCTGCTAGTTCAAGAGGGGGGAAAAAAAGAGATCACCAGGCAGGCTTGCCAATGGAGCTGAAAGATCTCCTGATGCTGCATTGATTTTGCCCTCTTTAAATGCAGAGTGTCAGTTCAGGTAATCATATTAAAAGGTATTCCATGTTTATTTATACGCTCTTCTGGACAAATTGCAAATGGTGGTGCCGGAGGATTCAGAGATGTCTGTAAATATTCAACATGAAAAACAATGTTAGCAAACATTCCCATCTGAGTTAACCTTCGGGTTCGGACTGCTCAAGGGAAGAAAGTGGGGAGAAATCCCTCCAGAATAAGCAAAACTACAAAATCTGAAAAAAGGAGACTGGAAATGCCTCACTTCATTTGAAGATTAGGAGAGACAGATAGAAAGATAGAGGCATAGAATTATAGAGTTGGAAGGTACCTCAAGGGCCACCCAGTCCAACCCCTTGCCATGCAGGAATCCCCATCACAGGACTCCCGACAGATGGCCATCCAGCCTCTGCTTAAAAACCTGCAAAGAAGGAGACTCCACCACCCTCTGTGGCAGCATGTTCCACTGCTCAAGAGATTTGATAGATAGATAGATAGATAGATAGATAGATAGATAGATAGATAGATAGATAGATAGATAGATAGATAGATAGATGATAGTGAAGACCGTCTCTGTGTTTTGAGTTGTTGTTGTTGTTGTTGTTGTTGTTGTTGTTGTTGTTGTTGTTGTTGTTGTTGTTCAGTTGTTCAGTCATGTCCAACTCTTCATGACCCCATGGACCAGAGCTCGACAGGCTCTAGACTCAATCCCTATCAACTCTGACTAAGTCTGGGAGGAATCTGGAGATGCTTTGAAGTAAAATGACCATTGCTGTTTGGACTACAATGTACTGTTGTTAACTACAACTATTCTCAAGCTTCGATAACAGCCAGTTAGAATACACCAGAGATGGGTAACATGGTGGTCCTCAGGTTAAGGCTGGTGGTTCCCAACCTTGGATGATCCAGGTGTCCTTGGACTGCAATGCCCAGAAGCCCTGGCCTGCACAGCTGGTGGTGAAAACTCCTAGGGATTGCAGTCCAACAATAACTGGGTTACCTAAATTTGAAAACCACTGCTTTAGATCATCTTTCGCATCAACCTTCAGCCATCATGGCCAATGACAGAGGTCATATAGGAGACATGGAAAAAAACATTTAGTGGTACTGGATAGAGATTTTTCTTAATTTTTAATTTTTTATTATTTATTCACATACTGCTGACCGGCCGACGGGCTGGGGTGATACATTTTTATTTTTTAATTCATGCAACAACCAGCTGGCCAGTGGGCTGGGTCAGCACATTTATTAATTTATTTTTTATTATTTATTCACGTGCCGACCAGCTGGCCAATATGTCTTTATTTCAGAACTGGGAGAGCAGTGCTTTAATGGAATGGGATATAGACAGTCAAATTTGCTGAAAGGTCAAAATAGATGAGCCTTCAGCACTTGCCACCTCACTTTGAGTGATTATGGGGCACCATTTACCATTTCTCCTCAGGCTGCATAAACCCCTGGTTTGGCTTTATTTAAAACAATGACATTGCCATCTTACCAGTTATTAATCTTCACATTTGCTCTTCACCACATACATTTTCTGAACCATCTTCAAGGGCAGTTTCTTACTCTGAGTCATCATCATGGCAACCAGTCATGGAGATTATACATACATATTTGAGAATGGTTCCCTTTCTTGTCATCTTTAAGTGAATAACTTTCCCCTGACTTTTACTCTGCCATATCTCTGTCTCCTTTTTGTTCCAGACAGTGATTTAGAAGCCTCTTTAATGCCCATTAGTTTAATGGTGCATTGCATTAAAGCACAATTAGAACAAAATGAAACCAAACCAAACAAATATCCACTATGTTCAATAAAAGTTAACACACACCCCTACATGGAAAAAGTACGGGGCCACCTGACCTATCTGTGACCTTCTGATGAACAAAGTTTACCTAGCACTTGTATCCAGGTGAAAAAGGGAATGACTGAAGAGAAATAATGTGCTGGATTTTTGTTGGTGGAAAGACAGATTTGTGTACATCAGATGGTGCAATGCATAGCCTGCTGTTTAGGAGGTCCCAAGAACATATCATGGGAAGCTTCTCCAGACTAAAATAGGCCTTTGAGATATACACAAGGCAAATGGCAGAGATTGTGATGAAATGGAGTTACGATGAAGCCAAGCCCAGGAAGGGAATTGTGGTCTTTTCAGCACAATGAAATTAAGTGTATGTTTCTCATGTATCTCATTCCAGTTCCAGACTCTCCTGTTGGCCTTTTCTTTAGGACTTGGACCTGTATGGAACCTTATCTGGTAGTCAAGGTTTAAATAGACAATTGAACTAATGATTGATAAACAGATGCTGTTTGATACATCATATATCCCTCAGGCTGAAGCTGATGAACAGTGCCACCGTTTGCTCGTCCATCACTTTCCTCACATATGCTGGTCAGCCAAAAAGGGAAGATGAATAAACAGAAGACACACATGGTCTTTAAGTTCATCCCAGAGTCTCTGTCATCTATCAAACACCCAATAATTGGCATTTCCTGTTCAAGGGTCCACCCTGTGACACCACAGGGCTTGCCTCTTAAGTCCCAAATGTTGGTCCTGAACTCCCAGGGAACAGGATTCTGTTTCCTTGGAAACCCTAGAACATAAGAAGGAAAGTAATGGAGTGATCTTCCATAGTTAAATGTAGGGATGGGCACAAAAAGGAAAAATAATGTTTCATTTCGTGCTTACCCCCATTTTGCTTCCTTTCATTTCTTACAAAAAATTTTTTGTACAAAATGAAACGAAACAAAATGAAATGCCCCCCGGGTCCTAGAGGCACCAGATTTGGTGCCCGGTGAGGTAGGCAATTCCATGGGATCGCACTCCCTACCCAACCACGTTCTGAGGGCTCCTGCCAAGCTTTCAATGGCTGGAGCCATTAAAACCTGGCCCAGTCATGCCAGAGGGTTCCCCTGGTACCGACTGGTCTAGGTTTAAAGGGATCCAGCCATGGACAGCTTGGCAGGAGCCTGAAGACAATGGAACAAAACGGTTTGTTTCAATGGGAAAACAACTGTTTTGTTTCGTCTATAACAAAATGCTGCTTCCTTGTTTCTATTCATTTCGTTTTGTTTCATTACGTAATGAAACGATGAAACAGAGTTTTGGTTTTTTTATTTCCTACCCATCCCTAGTTAAATGCTTTAATGCCCGAACAGGGCTCAAATAGGCAGATTTGGTAGTGGTGCTAGTGAGTGCTAGTGAGTAAGCTCCTTTGGAACCAGAGTGAATCTCTACCAGGAAAGTAACATTGGGCGTTTATACATGACCCCTAAGCTCCGCTGCAAATGGCTCCCAGCTCCGGAGCTTAAAAATGTTTCCCCACCAGCTCTGGAGCTAACAGAAAATTAAGTGTGACCACGCCCACTTTAGCGCATCCCAGCACACTTTTCTTGTACCTGCTCTGGGACAGTGAAAATTTTTGATGCGGAGAGTGCCGGGCTCTCCTCACTTCTTTTTTTTTTTTTTTTTTTTTCCTCCCACCCCTTTAAGAGGAACCAGGAAGTAACAGGTGCTCGGAGCAACTTCCACCAGCACCGGAGGTAAGGCTTTATTCTTTTGTCCCTTTTTAAGGCTTTTTTTCCATCCCTCCCCTCACGCAGACAGAAGCAAGGAAGTGCGGAGTGGTGGGGAGGAAGGAAGAGCGACAAACCCTCAAGATCTCTGGTCTGAATTTAAGGGACCAGTGGATCTTAGGGGTCATGTAAAAAGGCCCATTGACTAGCTTTATCATGTCCCCCAGAGGCAAAATGTTTTTGCCATTCAGTAGGCTGATGTCTCAATTAAAAAACCTATGTGGGGCTGGAATCGTTGTCTTGACATGAAAGGCGCTCATGATGGCTGTTCCAGCTTAGAAATTTACCAGGTTTAAATTATTAACAAACAGGCAAGCACAGCAGAAAAGAGAAGGGGGATTCTCTCCCTCTTTCTTCCTCTAATGAAATATATATGGCTCTTGAAGTTGTCATCATGTGATAGGAAAAATTCTCTCTTATTTATTATAGAAATCAACAATACTGTTACCCCCCCTTTTCCCTGCATAGAGATGGCTTGGTTTCAATATTTGATATGTTTCAGTAATAATGGGAAATGGTCTAACTTGAAGGGCAATTTTGTTCCTTTTAAAAAAACAACTCTAAACTCAGCTGAAAAGAGAAGGAAACACAAGGAAATAACAGCAAACAATGTTATGTAGTTTGAGGATGCTAAGAAATTCCAAGCACAAAATCAAAAAGGTGTTAGATTCTAATGGTCTCCTTAGCCCTAAATAAGATCAATTATAAACTGAGCTCTGACATTATTACCACATCTCACCTGTGAGAGTGAAGCCTCTGGTCCTATCTGGATAAGCTATTACAGAAGTAACAAATAGCCAAATAGAACAAGATCATGGCCCAACATGGCAGTTGCCAATTTGACTGGGATTAAAATCTCATTTGGGCATTAACAGAAGAAACTGAAGCATGTGGGAGTTTAAGATCTGTGAAACTATGCCTCATTCCATTGGGGGGAGGGGGTTAGGTGCCTCTGCCACTGAGGCCACAATCCTCTTTGACATGAACAATAATAATTTGCCTAGGAATACTTGTGTGTGTTAGATATCGAGGTTAAACGTTTTCCCTGCCCATGTGTGCTAGTCAAGTCTGACTCTAGGGTGATACTCATCTCAATTTTAAAGCCAAAAAGCCAGTGTTGTGCAGAGTCCATGGCCACACGGCTAGCATGGCTGAATACATTTCTGTGAACGGAACACTGTATACCTTCCCGCTTTTTTATGGCCCTACCTATTTATCTACTTGCACTGACATGCTTTTGAACTGCTAGGTTGGCAGGAGCTGAGGTTAACAAGGAGAGCTCACTGCTGTGTGGCACCCGGGATTCAAACCACTGAGTTAGTTCTATATGTGTGTTAGATATTAGACATCCTTAATTGTGTCCTCTATGAATATATTGGGAAAGGCTAAAACATTTGGGGCTCTTTAGTCTGGAAAAAAGGCGCCTGAGGGAGGGACATGATTGAGACGTAGAAAATAATTCAGGGCATGAGTAAAGGGGATAGAGGGAAGCTCTTCCCCCTCTCACAAAATACCAGAACTAGGGGACATCCATTCAAATTGAGGGCTGGGAGAGTGAGAACAGACAAAAGAAAATATTTTTTCACCCAGTGTGTTGTTAGTCTTTGGAACTCCCTGCCACAGGATGTGGGGATGGCATCTGGCCTGGATGCCTTCAAAAGGGGATTGGACAGATTCCTGGAGGAAAAGTCCATCACAGATTACAAACCCTGAGAGAGATGTGTAATCTCAAGGCTTAAAACTGGGGTACTTCAAGGGCCAGATGCAGGGGAGTGGAATCAGGAGACACATATCTAGTCTTGTGCACTTCCAGACTCATCTGGTGGGGCCACTGAGAGATACAGGAAGCGGGACTAGATGGGCCTTTGGCCTGAAGCATAGCTCTTCTTATGTTCTTACTTCTTATGTTCTTATGCTATGAATTATTCTGAGTATCAGAGGAACTATCCAAAGTTCTGCATCTTTATCTCTCAAAAATGGCCTCACCTCCAATCAGTAGATCCCATCCAGTTCAAAGTAAAACCCAGAGTGGGCTCACCACCTTCTTGGAATCAAAGTCATTGTTTTCCACTGAGGGAGATCCTGGGGGTGGGGGGGATGGGAGAGAAAGCAATACAGCAGGTATGGAGAAAGAAGGGAAGTGAGTCAGGCAGAGGGCCAGAGGGCACCATACTCAAGGCCCTTCCATCCCGACACAAGTGTGCTACAAAACCATTAGGAAGAAATGATTCATGAAAACGCAAGTCACCAGGTGTCTGCTGGGCTCCACGTCGGGCTGGTTTTCTCCTGTCCAACAGCTTCTTCTCCAGAATAGGAAACTGACTGCATGGTGTGTCATGCTCCCCAGCCTATAAATGGGGTGCCTCATGAAAGAGAGCAACTTGTCTGTCCAAGGCTCAACAAACCCATCCAGTTCAAAACACTGGGTTTTAAAAATTAAAATTAGGAAAGGCCTCAGCAAGTCTAATTACTTTAATGGAATATGGGACAAACTGTTGGTATATGTATTTCAAAATGGTAAGGGTACCCACCCGGAGAAGACTCAATGTATTTCTGGAGGGAAATGGGCTGGTCAATGTCATGAAAGTTGTAATTTTAAGTCCCGAGTGGGGTGGGTTGCACGGGGTTTATGTTTGTTATATATATATATATATATATATATATATATATATATATTTTGTTACATTGATGTGTGCTATTTTCACTTCTTTATGATATAAAACAGATAAAGAAGAGAAAACAGCATGAAAGGATGCAGCGACTCATCCGAAAGCCAGTGTTTTATATCATCTATCTATCTATCTATCTATCTATCTATCTATCTATCTATCTATCTATCTATCTATCTATCTATCTATCTATATATATATATATATAGATATATAGATAGATATAGATATAGATATATACATAGATAGATAGATATAGATATATAGATATAGATATAGATATAAAATTTAAAAAAATATAAATTAAAAAAACCCACTGGCTTTTGGAGGAGTCCCTGCATCCTTTCATGAGAAAGCTTCAAGGAAGAGATTCAGTGGGATCTTCCCTCTGCACCACTCCATCTGGCCAGTGCTACAAAGAAATCAATAATTGTTTCTGGCTTTGCATATCAGATACACAGAAAGTGTGCCTCAGAACTGTCTGACTCCCACTTAGCTCAGCCTCCTAAATGCTGGCTGTCTACGCAGACCTTCCCAGCTTGGCGTCAGACTGCATCTTCAGCTTTTCTTCTTCTCCTCACAGCTGCAGGAGAGGCAATTCCCCCCTAACTCAACACAACAGACCAGATTTTCAGCAGATGTTAGCTCAATAGAGTGCCAGCTACATTCCTGGCTGAGTTTTGCCCAATTAGTAGAAACCATGTTTCATGATCAAGAATGGGAACACATCAGAAAAGGTAAGAGAACGAAGAAGCTGAGCTGAGGACTGCTCAGCTGGCACATGGTTCACACAACAATTCTTATACCACATAATGAGGGTCGTGACAGAGATGAAAAAAGTTACAGTAGGACCCATGTATCCACTGATTCAGTTATCCACGGTTGGCAGAGGAAAAAATAAATAAATAATTCAGCAGCCGCAAAGCAAGCTACTGTCACAAAGAGCAGCTGTAAAGCAAGCTACTGTCATAAAAACAGCAGCCGTAAAGCAAGCTACTGTTACAAACAGCATCTGTAAAGCAAGCTACTGTTGAAAACAGCAGCTGTAAAGCAAGTTACTATCACAAAACAGCAGTTTTGGGGACATTTTGGCATTCTCTTATCCACGGTTTTCATTATCCACGGGAAGGCTTGGAACCAATCCCCTGCGGATACTGGGCTCCTACTTTACTGGTAGGGCTTAACGTTCCCAAGACTCACTGCCACAATTGTTTCCATCTCCGAGCCAAGTAGGAAATACAGTAGAATTTTTCACATGCTTGGGGGCAGGTGTTGAAGAGTCCATGAGAACATTTCATATGCATTCAGATTATAAGGAGTGAGGCATTCCAATTTAGTAAGAGTATATTAAAATGCATAAATTCCTTCATATTCAGGGTGGAAAGAGTTTGAGGTGGAAAAAAAATCAAGTGCAGGAGAAACTGGAACTGGCAAATTCATTCACCCAGACCCAGAACTTTGGGGGCTTAACTCTTCATAGTGAATGTTTGAAATCATGCATATGAAACTGCTTTAACAATGAAGTAGGGATGTTACCCTTTGCTCCCTGTGGCAAACAGCTACTATAAGGCCCTCTCTGTGAAAAAAAAAATGACTTCCAGGAGAAACAATAAAATATTTATTCCAATTCCTCTCCCCCTTACCAAAATTCATATCTGGAACATAAAAACATAACTTTAAAAAATGACAGAAGGAGAAAGTGAAACTGGATCTTAGAAGAAAATAGTTGCAGGTCATATATTATTCTTTTAAAGTGCTCCCTCAGAGCACAATTCATTTCCTGGGTGACCACCCATGGCCTCCTGTTCCATTCAAGGAGATTGGTAGTACAGGGATCCAGATTCAGAGTCCTAAAGGACTCACCTGTGGTGAAGGAGGCAATCTGAAAAAAGTCTGTCCATTAATGGGCTGTTCCTGAACCAATGCTTACAGCAGGCATGTCCAAACTTCGGCCCTCCAGATGTTTTGGATCACAACTCCCACAGGCCTTTGCCATTGGAAATACAGGCTTGGAATTCTGGGAGTTGTGGTCCAAAACATCAGGAGGGCCAAAGTTTGGACATGCCTGGCTTACAGGGTCACCTTGCAGGTAGGCAACCTCCTGGACCCAGGATGGAAAGTGGGCATGGTGGTGCATGGATGGTGGGTGAGGGTTCTAGTGGATACAGTTTGCATCACTACCTTACTCTGACCATATCCAGGTGGGCTACTTGAGGAAAAAAACAAATGACTAGAGACAGTCACAAAACGGAAATGTAGCATTTTGTTTTGTTTTGTTTTGTTTCAGTCTTCATTTCATTTTGTTTTGTTAATAATGCATTTTTAAAAAGAATTTTCATCACAAAACGAAATGGAACAAAACTATTCATAAGGCTATAAATAATGGGGAGGTTTCCTTTTCTAATTTAACAGGCAGCCCACTGCCCAACTTTAAATAGCTTTAAATAAAAGACTCTCCTTAAACCTTCCAATCAATTTGCTTTCAAGCAAAGAGCCCTCTATAAACATGCCGGAAACCTAATGGCTAGCTGTACCTCAGATCAAGATGGGAGATATAAGCTCAACAGCTGATTGGTGTAGGGAGGGAACAAAGGGGAACATCAAAAAATAACTTCCTACCTAATTAGGAAAGGGAAACAAACAGTTTAAATCAACTTCCAGACACAGGAACCATGGCGACTGTTTTGTAGCCACCTGGATGCGTTCATGGAATGGACCAGGACTAACAGGCTCAGACTCAATGCAGAGAAAACTGAGGATCTGTTCTTTGGGGTGTCCTCTGCTGGGTACACTGGTTCTCTACCCAGTCTGGAGGGTATTACCCTTCAGCTGGCGGATAGTCTGAGGAATCTGGGCATCATCTTGGATCTGCCCTTATCCATGGAAGCCCAGGTGATGGCTGTCTCCAAGTCTGCCTTTTTTCCATCTTTGGCAGATTGCCCACATCCACCTCTATCTACCTGGACAAGGCCTCCTTGAGTACAGTTGTGCAGGTGCTTGTGATCTCAAGGATAGATTATTGCAACATTCTCTACATGGGGCTGCCCTTGACCCTTGTTCGGAGACTACAATGGGTACAAAATGCAGCGGCCATACTGGTGGTTGGTGCAGGCAGATATGCCCGTATCACCCCAGTTCTGGGTCATTTGCATTGGCTGCCCATTGTGTCCTGAATAAGCTTTAAGGTACTGTGTTTGACTTACAAAACCCTCCATGGCTTGGGACCTGAGTACCTGACAGAGCGCATCTTCCAAAGGTCAACTGAGACCCAACCCACCAGAATGTCACAGATGCTCTCACTTCAGGTGGCCACCCCTAGGAAGGCCTGTAAATCAATCACTCAAAAGGCCCCTTCACTTTGGAAAAAAAAATGCCGAGTGAGATTTGCCTTGCACAGTCCCTGCCTGCCATTAGAAAAGCACTCAACACCCTGCTTTTCAGAGAGGCATTTGGTGATCATTAGGGGTTTTTTTGTTTGTTTTGTTTGTTTTGCTCTGTTCCGCTATCTTGCCGAGCATTTTTAAATGGTTTAAGTATTGTTGCTGTTTTAATTTAATTTAATTTAATTTAATTTAATTTAATTTAATTTTATTTTATTTTATTTTATTTTATCTTTTAATTGTTTTTGTGATAAAATTAAATTTTATCATTTAATTGTGATTGTGGAGTACAATTTTGGGAAGATGGGTGGTATAATATAAATAAATAAATAAATAAATAAATAAATAAATAAATAAATAAATAAATAAATAAATAAACCTTATGAAACAATGACACAGAATGTCGTTTTTCATTTTGTGCCCAGCTTTATAAATTACTGCTGTGTTCATGAGACATTACGCCTTATGCCACTGCTCACATGTGGATCACTGTAGGCAGTGAAATGAGATGACAGGTTAGGACTAATATCCAACATAGCATGACCCATGTTGTTAGGGTGGAATTGGGAGGGGATAAAGAAATTAGTCCAAACCCCCAAAGAAGCAGACAGAGCTGCAGGAGAAGAGGAGGACCAGGCTGAGTTAATTTGGTCAGGAGTCCAGTGGACTGCCTTGCAACAGGAATACCTCAACTTAACTCAAGCCCTACCTAAGGCCAGACCAGAGGGGGAAATGCCTGCCATACAGTTCAAATTTCAAATCTGATATGGGTTACTATACAGTGTTCTGACACACCCCATTTCCTTGAATCCAGTTAGTGGGGAATGTATGTTTATGCAGCTTTGTTTTGAGGTTACCACATGATCCACGTCTTGCAGAGCATTTAGCCATAGACAAGATGAGTTCCCATATATCCAAATGATTATTTTGGATGCTGAGTTGACCGATATTATAAATTCTGTCCAGTCTACCCCCTTGTGCCTTTGTCCATAGTTGATAAGCTCTTTGATTGGTTAGTTATGGTCCTGGTGGTGCCTCTTCCAAAGTCAGCAGGGGGGCACAGATATATTTCAGTAATAACTGATTACGCCAGAATCAGTGGCCCTTTGGTCAGTTATAGCCAAGAAGTTGGCTAAGGAGTTGTTGATTGTATTTCCTGGATAGGGTTTCTGAGTGCCATCTTAACAGAGTATGGGTACTAGTTTCCTCAGACTCCTGCACTACAGTTGGTGAGTTGGCGCTTGTACTGAAGAGGCAGAAAGGGAAACGTGCTTCAGTCAGTGAGTGGGCGAGCACACAGAGAAGTTTGGAGAGGGAAGTGCATGGTGCGTGTGGAACACCCGTGTGGGCAATGTAGCAAACTGGACTGAACTGTCAAACTGTAGTTTGTACCCATTTCTATTCTGTACCCAGTTCAAGGTTCTGATTATGACTTATAAAGCCTGTATGAGCTTAAGATCTAAATACTTGTTGGATGTTGGAACGTCTCTCCCACAATCCAATCATTTCCTTACAGTCCTTGATGTCAAAAATTGTGACACACAAGGAGGCCAAAAGAGTTAACCCCAGAAATCATGCTTTTTTTTGGAGCATGCTTTCTCCTTTCAACTGGAACAACTTTCCTGCACAGGACTATCTTCTCAGTGTCATCTATCTCAGTGTCATCATTATGCTAAGGCACCTTTTACGAGTGCTTTTAACCATTGATGTGAGGTGGCAAGACCGATTAAAAAAAAGAATTGGCCAGTTCTGTTTAAATAAAGGTTTTGACAGCTAGTAACAGGGTTGTATTGTATTTATTCAACACTCAAAGTTTGCATTGTTGATTTTAATGATGATTTAACATGTTGGGAACCACTCAGAGAGTGCTCACTAGTGGGACAATATACAGTTTAGACAGACAGACAGACAGCCAGACAGACAGACAGACCATTTATTCCAAAACCAAGCCAAGACTGATTTCGGTGTCTCCTTCCATTTCTGACCAAATTATCTGGACAATATATGCAAGCCAGTCTATAGCAGCTGTTCATTCATGTTTGCCCTATAGCGTCACCTCCACCAGGACTGAACTATTAGGGTGAACAGTGGGAAATGGGAGTGCAGGAAACTCAAGTTGAGAGTTTATGTAGCACATCCTTTACTGAGCAGTCAGTGGGCAACAAAGGAAAAATGGAGGAGGGAGAGATAATTCTACCCATTAGAGAGTCAAAAGCCAAACTAGGACACACTGATGTGTAAGAAAGATGCTCCTGCTGAAGTCTGTGTGTTCTCTTTATGTCGTGGGTTGTGCAACCTGCTGCTAATTAGAGGGCAAAGAACAAATTGTGAGTTTTTGTCCCCTGGGCTACAGGCAAAAGAATTGTTCTGTGCAATGTCTTTGAAGAAGGAAGGTAAGAAGAAAAGGGAGCACAGCGGAATACTGAGGCAAGGAGAAAAGAAGAGCCAGGGAAAGTGCTAGCAGCAAACAACCACCATCACCTCCCTCTGATGGTAACAAGAGACAGACTGGCTGCCATGCTGAGCACCCACTATGCCAACATATTTATGGCCTAGCCCTGAGAGGGAGGCTGTTCAGTCTGCCTCAAAGCTGTTCCACACACAGATGAGAAGTGGGTGAAGGAGAAAAGATGTGTTGCACAAAATCCTTCTTTTCACTTACATGTGTCTTGGGTATGCACACATAATGGTATCAAGGGAATAGTGCTGAATCACCAAGGGGCCAGCAGTGATGGCAGAAGTAAAGCAAAAGCTGTTCCCCTCCACACACATACATTTTGCAGGGAATCCAGAGTTCTACACTGATCCTTTGCATCTGTCAATTCGTGTGTGTGTGTGTGTGTGTGTGTGTGTGTGTGTGTGTGTGTGTGTGTGTGTGTGTGTGTGTGTGTGTGTGTGTGTGTGTGTTTGTGTCTGTGTCTGTGTCTGTGTCTGTGTCTGTGTGTGTGTGTATTACGAATCTCATGGCACAGTGGTTAAATTGTAGTAACATAAGTACATTAGAATATAAGAAGAGCCATGCTGGATCAGGCCAAAGGCCCACCTAGTCCAGCTTCCTGTATCTCACAGTTGCCCCACCAAATGTGTCTGGGAGCGCACAAGACTAGATATCTGTCTCTTCATACCATTCCTCTGCATCTGGTCCTTGAAGTACTGTACCTGGGTTTTGAGCCTGCAGATTATACATCTTCATCACGGTATTGTAACCTGTGATGGACTTTTCCTCCAGCAATCTGTTCAATCCCCTTTTGAAGGCATCCAGTCTAGTTGCAATCACCACATCTTGTGGCAGGGAATTCCACAAACTAACAACACATGGGTAAAAAAAATTATTTTCTTTTGTCTGTTCTTCCTCTCCCAGCCCTCAATTTGAGTGTATGTCCCCTATTTCTGTGCAGTCTCCCAGTGTCAGGCCACATCAACTGCATTCCCTCTTATCAACATAAGATCTTCCTCTGTTCATATTGAAGAGCATCTATGTATCTATCCAAGGTGGTGTAGTGGCTCAGTGGCTAAAGCACTGAAAACTGTCAGCTGCAAAGTCGGCAGCTCAGTGCTTTGAATCCCAGGTGCCACACAGCGGAAGTGTGTTAATCCCAGCTCCTGCCGACCGAACAGTTTGAAAGCATGTAAATACAAGTAGATAAATAGGCACCGCTGTAAAAAAGCAGGAAATTAAAAAGTGTTCCGTGAACAGAAATGCATTCAGCAATGCCAGCCATATGGCCACAGACTTGCACAACACTGGCTCTTTGGCTTGAATATGGAGATGAACACCACCCCTAGAGTCAGATACGGTTAGCACACATGTGCGGGGGGAACCATTACCTTTACCTTTTTGATGTATGGTAACATGTGCAAACTGGTTTGTTCTCTTCATTTGCACAAGGTGTCTTCTCTAGAGAAGAATCTTTTGCTCAGATTATCTTTTTGCTCTTCCAACCTCAGTACACAGTCTGTGTAATGCTTTCCATAGGGGTCAAGCTAGCTCTTGGCCTCACCGTGCAGAGTCCTATGGTTCTGCCCAGTTAGCTACTTGCTTGCCTTCCATAGATCTAGGGCAGGCTGTGGGGACTGATTGTTGGGAGGGGCAGGGGCTCTGAGGGATCTGACTCAAGGTCACCTAGTGAGTGACCTTCATAACTGAGTGACTCTTTGAAGTGTGACATTTTAGGCAATGAGCTAATGTGGACTTCACTTTCCCAGGAGTTCAAAGCACTTGACTTTATTTTATTAGCAGCAGTCACTACTTCAGTGAAAGCCTTTGCGAATACAATATTGTTATTATTTACAAAACTGGAAATAAGGTTTCAGCTGGGTAATATTTGAACTATCCTTCCGCGAATACATACTGAGGAATATTGTTCCCCACAATTGGAAATTGGCTCCTGGCATTCCAAAGGCAGACCATTAATCCTGCATGAGTCGTTCACTTTTCTTTTCTGTAGCACGTGAAAATCAATGCCAAATGCATACTATCAAGTCAAGGGACCAAATTTTGCTTCCTTTCAAATTACAACTTGGAGCCAGACTGGAAGGGAATGAAAGAGCCAGTGGACATGGAAAGGAAGGAGCAGATTACATTGTTGCCAATAGCCATCGCTGCCTGTGAAATGGAAGCCCTTACTTTATATAAGGGAACATGCCAATAATGTAGGTTGACTTTCTCCAGGCGTTTCATTCCTCTGGCCAAATATCTTCTTTTTCTATAGGTATATGCTTTTTCTAACATTATTACTGTGATTGTACTAGCTTAGGTTCATCTCCCTTTCATCTCCGTGGTGTTGACGCTCCTATTGCTGACCTGTGGCCAATTAGTTTTGCTGAAGTGAATATGAAACATCACTTCAGTGTGCTCTTCCTCTTCCATTAACCTCAGGTTAAACAAGGATGGTGCTGCCATAGCTCTTTGTTCATAGGGCAGCGTAACCTCTTGTTACTGACAGGCCACTGAACTTGCCCTCTGAGCCATTTGTTCTGCTCGAACTTGTACAATGGCCTATGACATATGTACCAACTGGACAACGTGTGTACTATGGATAGGATGGTGTACCTCATAACAGAGAAGGACTCTATACAGAAGTGGTAGAACTTTCATTCAAATCAGTTCCCAGGTTTCACTAACCCTAACCCTAACCCTAGCCCAGGCCTGCCCAACAGGTAGACCACGGGCTACTAGTAGACCGTGAAGGGTTCAAAAGTAGCCAACCAGCCATCAATAAAAAAAGTGAGGGGGATAAGTTCTCCACCCCTCCCTCCCCTATCTCAAGGATCACTACTGCCCCAGCAAAGTTCTGGTTCTGCCAGGCCACTGTCTCAGCTGAGCAGGGCAGTTCAAGGGCCATGGCACATTGAGATCTGTTCCCTCCAGAACGGATAAATTGGATTTCAATGCACTTCTATGGGAAACCGCTGCTCTACTTACATTTTTTTTAACTTATGAGCATGTGTTCAGAAAGGATAAAATTCATAAGTAGAGTTTTTGTGTAGTAGCCCTCAGGCACTTTAGACCAGAAAAAGTAGACCTTGGCCTGTTCAAAGTTGAACAGCCCTGCCCTAGCCCTAACACTAACACTAACCACATCTCCCTGAAACCTTTATGAGTCACCAGTCATAATTTGAGAACAGCAGTTGAGACGTGACAGTTGAGGAAAGCTTGAGCCCATTATTTTATGTCCCACACTCCAGGATGCTTGAGAAGAGATCCTGCCCCTCCTCTGTATGAGTAGCAAGAAGAGTGGACCCTTGTATAACAAACGGTTTGTATAACATAAAATCTGTACAACATAAAAGAAATTCCAGATATAGGGGAAATGTGCTCAATGGAATCGCCTATGGGGCGAATCAGTGCAACATAAAAATGGTCGCGATTAGGGACCACTCTGTTTTCAATGTATTCCTATGGAAAATTTGTATAAAGGAAAATTTGCTTAACAACATTTCCTTTGGAACGAATTAATTCCTTTATACAAGGTACCACTGTACAGTGGTACCCTGACTTAAGAGCAGCTTGACTTAAGAGCAATTTGACTTAAGAGTGGAAAACTTTTGGCATTTTAACTGCCGCCTTACAAATTTTAGATATGGTCTGCTCAACTTACAAAAATATATTTTCATTTTTTAACTTTTTTAAAAAAGTTTTAGATAGGTAGCCCAAGTTAAGAGTAGTTCGACTTAAGGTCATGCATTTGGAACAGATTAAATTCGTAAGTCGAGGTACCACTGTATTTGAAAAGAGCTGTTCTAGGAGCAGCCTAGCTGAAGGTTGTAGTGGTAAATTGCTAATCCCAAGGTAAAAAGAGTTGGATCCATTTTGTGCCTCTCAGGATTCACTGGAAGGACTGGCCCTCCGGATCAGAGAAGGGGACTGATTAAAAACCAATGAAGAAAGGCAAACAAGGAAATCCCGAATACGCTTGGAAAATACAGGATGTACTTTAGTGTCTCTCTCTCACCTAGCCAATGCCCTATATATCCCACCTGCCAAGATGTGCCTGCAAAAGCAGACGTAGACTGAAAAACCATAAGTAGAGGCTTAACCTGTGTATTGAGTGGAAGGACTACTTGAAAGCCTTATCAGACCTGAGCAGTTCCAGCTGCTGCCTGAAACACCACAGCCTTCTTTGTGACTTAAGACTCCATTAATATGAGTGACATGTCTGGCTTGTAGAGGTCACACTTACATCAGGGACTAGCCAACGTTTAACAGGTCTCTTCAGTATTATGCTCCCTCTCCTCCCCCTCCTTTGAAGCATCCACCTGAAAGATTAGAGACCTATAATATTGTAGCTCCCTTCTCTCATTTGTAGAGATGGGCACGAAATGAACAATTTTTCGTTTCCGTTACTTGTTTGTCGTTCTGTTACGTAACGAAACGACAAAAGAAAATTGTGATGAAAATGAAACGAAGCAAACAGAACCACGAAAATTGTGTTCGTTACGTTTCGTTTCCGTTACTGGCGGTGTGCAATGAAATGAGCTTTTTAAATGTTAAAAAACACCCTGGACATTCATAAAAATGCAGCGATAATGTGATAATTATTTGAAATTATTACCTACCAGGGGATTGGGGTCCTTAAAATGTTTGTTTTTGTCTTCTCCCATCACGATGTATTTTTCCTTTTCCTTTAAGGATGACAAAATGGATGTCACCACTCCAGCCACAACATGGAGGCAAGCCATGTGATGGGATCATGTAAATTCTTGGACAATTTCAACCAATAGCATGCCCAGGTGGCAGACTGGGCAGGTCTGGCAGCTACAGAGGGCATAAAAATCTCTGGCAGCCCCCGTTGTCCTTGCAGTCTCTGGTGGGAGTTAAGGTGGGATTGCTGTCTCTGTGACTCTAGCTTCAGTCCTGCAGCCTCGCTGTGTGTGTGTGTGCATGCGTACCTCTCGGTGAGTACCCTCCCCTGCCCCACAGTGCAGTCACTCTGCGGCTGCCTTGCACCCTGGGCAACGCCCGCCGCTGCCTTTGCAGCCTCCCTGCAAACCTAGTCTATACTGTGTCTCTGCCAGCATCAATTTTTTTAGTGTTTTCCCTCTGGTCTGGGGCATTGGGAGATGCCCATGCACGGAAATGCTTTAAAAATCACTCAAAAAGCGGGTTAGAAACGACAAATGAAAAAACGAAAACATGAAATGAAATTTTTCCAAAAAAATTGCAAAAAACGGAAACGAACCAAAACGGACCTCTCAACAACAAACGACAAATGAAACACCATTTTTTTTATTTGTGGCCATCTCTACTCATTTGTTTATTACATTATCTTGAACGCAGTTGAGTTTATCTCTTTCATCTGTGCTGGGATAGTTTCTCTCTCTCTCTCTCTTCTCTCTCTCTCTCTCTCTCTCTCTCTCTCTCTCTCTCTCTCTCTCTCTCTCCCTCCTCCTGACTCTCAGTTTCTCTCTCCCCTATGATATATACATATGTGCAAATAGATGTACATGCAGACTGTGAAAGCAGTATTTCTGTTGTGCCTTTCCTTTACATGTGCTCTCCCACCTTGCTGATGGGATGTAAGCATCCCCATATATTAAGGCCAATTATTCCAGTGACCCGAGAAATCCCTAGGCCATATAATTTCTCATAGGCCCCATAATTCATCAGATGACCCTGGTGCATTTATCTGGCAGTGACAAAAAAAACAACCTTAGTTTGTACTACAGGAACTGAAGCTCAGGTTAACATTTCAATTTCCCACAATAACCATGACATCATGTTGCTCCATGGCTTTGTGGAAAATTTAAAATGATCGATCCAGCCACTCAACACTCAGTCTGCAAGACTTTTTTTAAAGAGAGAGAGGGGGAGAGGATATATTGACCAATGCAGGTGGGGGGGGTATGCAGATACAAGACTGTGGAATCACATCCTGGAAATAGGCTAATGCTATTTGCTTCTGACATCAGCTCTGACACATTGCAATGATTCTAATTTCTCTTCAAATGCAATCTAAAGCCACTGCAAGGACATTACCATGGAATACCAGGAATGATTTTTTTTTTGTTTCGTGCCCATCTCTAGCACTGAGCTATGCCACTATGAACAACCAATCTTTGGTGTTGCTGGATTATAGAATGGTGAAATTGGAAGGGGCCTGTGAGGCCATCAACTCCAGCCCCTTGCTCTGTGCAGGAATACAAATCAAAGGAGATCTGCCAGGTGGTTGTCCAAATTCCTCTTGAAGACCTCCAGTGCTGGAGCATTCACTGCCTCTCCAGGTCATGGGTCCCATTGCCGTACAGCTCTAAGAGTTAAAAATATTTCCTGATATTCAGCTGAAAGGTGGGTTTTTATGGAACCCATTGTTGCCCATCCAGCACTCTGGGATGATCAAAAACAAATCCTGTCCGTCCTCTGTATGACAGCCATTGAAATATTTGAAAAGTGCCGTCATATCACCCCTCAGTCTTCTTTTCTCTAGGTTATCATTTATCAATCTTTGGTTCAACATTATGATACACATATGCACATGGCTACAAATGTATTATCTCAACTTATACTACTGAACTCATCCACAATCTTTTAAAATGTGTGAACTACATAGGGATCCCACAACCTTGTTAAAATTGCACAAGGGGGAAAGGTTTTCTTCCTTTTCTCCAAGTCGAGGTGCTTTATCAAAGGGAACGAAAGGCGTGTGAATAATTTAAGTGACAGAAAGGATGGTCAGCAGAAACAGCAAACATAACGTGCCGCAATCAGAAAGAGAACATGACCTAAAATGACAAAGACAGATCTGGGAAAGCTTTATTATTGTCCTTGAAAAGCTTCTCCTTTTTCCTCTAGGTTTCACCTGTTTCCTTTTTTTCCCCATTAGGAAAAATAATTGATCTAGTGGAAGCAGCTGATCTGGACTATCTGAGTTGAGTCTGAATCCGATTGTGTTTCTCCAAATCAGGTCCAGAACAATTCAAACAGATTGGATGTAATTCTGTGACTTGGACCACCAGGGCCTGCACCTTGCAATACTTGCCCTGCCTGGGATGCCCTGAGTGCTGGAACCCCACATTACAGTCCTATGTAGAGCAAGCAGCATTGCCTTGTACACATTCTCCACTGTGCCCTGGAAATGAGCCACCTACCCATTAAAAATGAAGAGGAAACTATGGTACTATATATCCAAAAGAAAGAAACTGCATCCACTGAAAAAGGAAGGAAGGAAGGAAGGAAGGAAGGAAGGAAGGAAGGAAGGAAGGAAGGAAGGAAGGAAGGAAGGAAGGAACAAACAAACAAACAAACAAACAAACAAACAAACAAACGAATGAATGAATGAATGAATGAATGAACAAAAAACAAACAAACAAACCAATAGACAAACAGACAGACAAACAGACAAACAAACATTTGTGGGTGAAGAAATTGCAAGTCCAAAACACAACATTCACCAAATTTGGAGGGATTTTATAGACGAACCAGGGGAAGCTTTTCTGTGGTGTCTCTTGGTGCCTCTGGGGGCTTTCCTGGTAGGACCTAATTTTCTGTGGTAGGACCTAATTTTCTGTGGTGTCTCTAGGTGCCTCTGGGGGCTTTCCTGGTAGGACCTAATTTGTAGGTGTATAACTCAGACACTTGAAACCTGAATGTCACCATATACAGGCAGGTTAGAGGAGATTCAAAGGAAGCTTCTCTGGGATTTCCGTGTCTCTTCATGTCATGGGGGCTGTTTTATAGGGTTTTAAAGTCCCAATGAACTGACAGATTGGTTCACTGGAAAAAAGTAAATTCATAATTTGTGATTCATGGACCTTGATGAACCATGAATTGCAACCAATCACCATTTTGCCAATTCATGCCCATCATCCACATAAGATCCAGTTTAAATTGGCCAGAACCAAACATAGGACTTCATCTGAATCACTTGCATTAGGCTGCAAACTGCATCCAGTGTTCTTCTGTAGTATAAACCAGAGATCACAGCCCACCAAACCCTATAAAGTCCAGCCTCTCTTTCCTCATTTAGACCAGGGATTGAGTACCTTTGACCCTCCAGGACCTGAGCCTTTAGAATGCCTTACTACTGGCCATGTTGGGTAGGACTGATAATTGAGATCACTTCTCACTCGTCATTGAAGTTATACTTCCTCCATCTGTATCCAAGCTAGTTCCCCCCAAAGTAAAGATAAGCGCACATTAGTAGGAAGAAGCATGGGAGAGTCATTATACCATAAGTTTTTGAATTTATTCTGTTCACATCGGCAAGTGTTCAAAAATTGCCGCTCACCAGGTAGAAGTTTGCTTTTCACTTGATGAACTTCTGAGCTAGCATTTAATGTATGCAGCAAACAGCAAGACCCTGCCAGACACAGCTGTGCATCAACCAGATGCCTGTAGTCTTTCGGTGAGCTACTTCCAGATCGCTGATTACTATGCCACCACATTAGCTGCAGCCATTCAAAACTGCATTAGAGCCCATGAGATCAGTATGACATTCAGGCTCAGTCTGCCTAAGTATTACGTTTGCTCCAGCTGATAATCATCTTATAATAATCTCCTTAGAACTTTGGAGCTGGGAGAGGTCCTGTGGATCACTCTCTCCACTCCCTGTCAAGGAGGCACACTGATAAATTCCACTCCTAACCTCTGGCTCGACAGCCAATGACCTAAACCACAGAGCTATCCAGCAGTTCTTTTATTTTTCCAGCTGGTGGTTCTCCAGGAGATGAAGAAGCCAGAAGGCAGCTTCTATAAGCTATTTAGTGCCTGATCATCATAGCTAGTCAGGTGTTCTATTTACTTGTTCTGCAAACATGAGAAGAAGAGTGTCTCAGCTCCTAATATTTCTATTGGCAAATTCTAACGGTCCTTGGAAAATTACTTTTCTGAAGAATGAATATAAGAAAAGCTGAACGTGTTTATAACCGAGGAGTGCTAGGATGGTCCCAGAGCACCACTTTATGACTACTAGGTTATGGATGGCTTCCATATAAGGATTTGAGAAATACTCAAAACTGTTCTTATGCTTAGAGAATTTGGAAAAATCTCACCACCCCCAAGACTTTTCATTAAGCCAGTAAAAATTCTTGGCTTCTCACTATTTCCCCCCATATATGCATGTGTTCTATTCTACCAAATTATGCCTACTTCAATGCCTGTGTTGTGGAACATTGTGAGGAAAAGATGTCATTTACTAGAGGGATTGTAGTAAGTCTGTGCATACTGGTATTTCTTCAAGGCAAAAAAGGGGACTATTCATTGCCATATTCCTCAGATGAGAGAATAATCTTCCAAAGAAATGTTGCAGTGTGGAGAAAAGGGGGTTCTCCTCAATTTCTCATTTAGAGGGGGCAATTATGAGATTTGAACTCATACTTCAGTCTTTCATTATAACTAGCCTTCTGAAAAGTAACGTTCAAACTGGCACCAAAGCTAGGGGCACTTTTTCTGAACAGGAAAGCTTCATCTGTCTATGGAGACACTCTGGATGATTTTAAATTCTGATTTTCCAGGGTTTAGAATCACTGTGGAGGCTCCACAAATACAGAAAAGTCAATGAAAGATGAGAAAAATGAAAGCAAGGCTGTCAATGGCAGTTACTTCACATCCTTCTTTGTTCCGTGAATAGTTTTGTACCGTGACAGTGTTGGTCACGATCATGTGGTTTTGTCCCTGTTTCAGTGTTCCCATGGCCGTGATAACTTGTCTCATGACAAGTGTTACCTCACGGTCCTGTACCGTGAAAAACACTGGATTTGTCTAGCTTCCTTTTTCCTTTTTCCTTTCTTTATTTTTTTTGGGGGGGTGTGTGTCAAATATTCGCTTCTGAAAAGTAAACATAAAAAATAAAACCCGGACACAGTTTTCTGAGAGAAACGAATGTTTTGTTGTGTGACAGTTGTTACTACATGGTGTCTTGTCTCGAAACAGAAAGCAGAAACAAAGAGTGACAAGGGAAAACCCTACCCCAGCACCATGTACAGTATTGTTGCGCTTAGCACTTGTTCTGGGGGCATGGCCGAGACAAATATCAGTAGTTGCATGATGGACGTGAAGTAACATTTTTTGTATCACTCCTAAGCGCAACACTAACAGAGACAAAATGGACGTGAAGTAACTGCCAACGTAACCCAGTTGAGTTTATCTGTACATACCTCATCAGTATGTCTGCACTACTTCTTACCTTGCCAAGAGGAGTCCAGACTTCTCCCAAAACCTGCTCACCTGCTGGTCCATCTTAGTTGTGGACTCCTTCCTGCCTCTTAGCTTTGACCATTGCTCTTATACAGTCTTTCAGTCCAGGTGGATTTCCTTTTAAACTCCTACGCACACAATAAGGACGACAGACAGGAAGCACTCAAGAAAGTCCACCTGCTGAATGAGTTTTAATTTGGACTTAATGGCAAGGAGGAAAAGCATGGTGTTGGGTTGTTAAAAGCCCACTTCCATACAACAACTGCAGCTGGAATGATAGGTGTAGGGAAGAGATAGCACAAGCTTATAATATTCAACCTCAGCTAAGACTGTCTGCTTTATTTGTCATGTAAAGATTGAAACTTGGCCCATGCATCCTGCCTGAGCATTTCTGAATAACAGAACAGATAATTAGAATTCAGAGTCTGTAGCAAGCATGACCTCTGCCTGGGAGAATCCCTTACCAGAAACAAGACATTCTAGGTGAAACTGTTCCTCCTCCTTAAAAGTGGACAGTCCCATGTCTAGTTCTTAATTGGATAGGATTGCATGCTTGGAGGGTTTAAATGCAGCTACTTCTGCAGGTGTGCATCAAGGCCTGGGAAAATTCCACCCTGATTAGACATATTAGCAATGTTAATCCCAGGCTTTGGGGAGAGGAAGCCAAGGGGCTTAAATTAGGGGCCTGAAATTCATAAGACATCTGAAACTGGGGTAGGAAATCCATAAAAATGACAAGTCAAGGTGTCACTGTCTTGCCCTTACATTTCGTAGTCAACTGATCAAGTTGACCTATTTATCAATGCAGTTTTCAAATGGGTAGCCATTTTAGTCTGAGGAGGCAAGAATCACAAAACAAAACAAAGCAAAAGCAAAAAAAAAAAGCTATAGTGTCTTAAAGACCAACAGTTTGCAAAGGAACTAAATATCAAACAGGGGTCTTAAATCATGACTAGGTACAGTATGAAGTGAAGCCAAATGCCACTGTCCCTTTATCTTAGAGCCTTGAATGAACGTATTACCCTGTATTTTTTGTATTTCCCCCCAATTTTATTTATTTATTTATTTATTTATTTATTTATTTATTTATTTATTTATTGGATTTCTTAAGAAGGGGGCTAGTTCCACGAAAGCTGATATTAAAATACTGTAGTAAGTCTTTAAGATGCCATAATATCCTCTCTTTTTTTTTTTTTTTTTTTTTGCTTGTGTTTTTGTTTTTGCTGTGTCTAGCTGACAGTGTGGTATTGTGTTGACACGACTTGAAAAAAAAATTTTTTCGAGTTGTTTTCTGCTGTTTCTGTTTCCGTTTTTCGCGAAAATTTGCTGTCAAAAACAGTGTAGCGGGTGGAGGGATTGTGACGGCCATAGTGTCAGACTAGTAGTGCAATGCAAGTAGATCTGGCCTCAGGAGCGGACCTAGGGTTATTTCAGGTTAATCGTGCACCTCTGGGTGCTACTCAGTTGAGGATAGCAAGGGTTCGGGTTTGGCTATGAAGCCACTGCTCGATGGCACATAGTCTCTGTGGTCAACCCCTGTGGAAATGAAATTTATGTCACTCCCATGGGCGAGCCCACATTGCAAATGTGCAGGTGTTAAAATAAAATAAAATCAACGGAGACTTTTTTTTTGCAAGAAAAACCCACTGCTGCTACTGTAAAAATTCAAGCATTTAAAATAGCCAATTTTCGCATCTTTCTGTGGTGCTTTGGTGGGGTTTTTGGGCAACTTTAAGCATTTTGGATAAAATGGATGCGCCCTGCCTTGTATACAAAACTCTGCGTTTTTCCAAAACCCCAATCATGGGCGAGCCCACTATGTCCAGGTGCCACTTTTTTTGCAAGAAAAACCCACTGCTGTATAGATTCAAGCTGCTAATTTTCCCATTTTTGTAGCTTTGGTGGGGATTTGGATTTCAAAGGGGAATTGCGTCACCCGCCCTCCCAGCCTGTACAAGCAAAAAACTAATCAATCTTTCTCTTGCGGGCACAAAAACCCACTGCTGCTACTACTGTAAAAATTCAAGCATTTTGAATGAATTTTGTCCTTTTTTGGTGGGGTTTTCTCAAAAAAAATATTGTTCGCCATTTTGGATTCCCCGCACTGCATTTTTTTGGTGGGAGGTGGGCTGGGCTACAATTCTCAAACTTTTTTTGGATGCAGAATGACCAGCCCTATTATCTGAAGGACTCTTGGATTGGGAGTAGAGATGGGCACGACTCAAAAAGACTAGACCTCAGGAGACCTGTGTTTCGTTTGTCGTTTGGTCGTCACTGCACTTATTTAATATTAAACTTTAAGCATAATATGATTGGGTCTGTTTTTCGGTTCGCCAGTTTTTGTTTTCGTGATGATTTGGCTTTTTTGCAAAAATGTCCTTTTTTTTTTTTTTTATTTTTTTGTTAGGTAACAAAACTTTTTTTGGATGCAAAAAAACAAAAATGAAAATGAAAAATTGCTGTTTTTCGTCGTTTGGTCGTTTAGGGGTTAGCATTTCGTTTTCGTTTTGTTTTTTAGTTCAATGCATCTGCTGCAACGAAAACGAAAAACACGGCAAATTTGGTCATTTCATTTTTGTTTTCATTTTCGTTTTGTTTTTTAAAAAAATTCATTTTGTTTTCGTTGCGTAACGAAATGAAAAAACAAAAACGAAAACAAAAAATTGCTCGTTTTGTGCCCATCTCTAATTGGGAGGAATAATTTCCAAGGGAAAAAGGCCAATCTAGCAGGGCGAATTGGGGAAGCATTGAGAAGTTTATAGAAAAAGATGTTCTTATAAAATCTCACCCAAGCCCCTGAAATGTTGCAGTATGTCAACACATAGGTTTTGAAAAATTCACTATATTGTTATGGGTAGCATTAGAAAAAAATGGTTCTACAGGGCATGGCCTAATCACAAAAGCCAGATAATGTCCCCCAGATATTAAATACATGTGCCTGGTACTTGAACCCTTTCTTTCCTAGACAACAACCCACAATTTTTCCGCAAAACAAGTGGCATCTATAAACTGCATTTGAGTCTGCAGTCAGTTCTGATTTTGGGAAGCACTTGGAAAGTTTTGATGCCCATGAATTTGTCGGCTATCTCCGGTTGTAGCTGTAGGGATCAGTGATGGCAGTTTTGTAACATTTCAGGCTTCCTGTACCCAAAACTTCCAGGACCAAAGGGATCTCTGGAACCCTTTGGGGGGGGGGGATTACACTTTTAATTACTCGTTTGCCTTGCATTATTGTTTTTTAAATCTTTATTATTATTTGTTGTTCTTTATGATGGTGCTTTATGTAAACCGTCCAGAGTTCCCTTTGGGGGAAAATTGGTTGCGGTATACAAATGCAAAAATAAAGAAATAATAAATAAAAGACTGCTGCGGCTGATTACATCATCCGAGGTATGCTGTGTAACGTGACATTATTGGTTTTCATCCACTATGTTTCCTTTGTCAACCTGATGCATCTTAGTTTAACATAACCACTGTGGCCTTATTTTGTTCAACCTTGATTGGGAGGCAGAACAAATTTCCTTAAGAGCTCCATGTGAGTCTGAAGTCAGAATTTCTCCTTCCCCGGTTCGCTATTTTTGCAAGCACTTAGCAGAGTGTTTCCCCCAGGAGACCTCTGACAGCCAACGACTTCTTCAATATGTTTATATAAGATGCTTAGGCAGGTCTGCAGAGCCCTTTGTGACACATCGCTACTGTTATGGCAAATAAGCCACCCCGTTAATAGCAATACTTAATACTTAACATAGCACTTATCATCTTCAGTGCCTTTTACTAATGTTAGCTAATTACTCATTATCTCCCAGGATTCGTGCATTGGGTGGGTGTCATTATTAACAACCCCGGAGCACAAACCAAGTGCACACAGAGCGGCAAGGTGGAAGAAAGCATTGATTTTCTGAGCACCATTATGCATTTCTTCTACCACAACAAAGAGTTCTACGACTAAAGTTGGTCTCAAGCACACTACTGGAGCTGCCTTGGATCACACCTAAAATGTTCTGACCTATTTCAGTTCCTTTCTCAGGTGACAGTGAAGAGTAACAGTAAGTGGATACAAAAGGATTCCACGCAAACATGGTTTTATGTGTGGTGTGACGGGGGCATAGTTACTTCTTGAGATTATAGCTAGAACACAGATGTCTGTATTCCACAAAAAACCACCACCCCCTTATTAGCAGTTTTCTGCTATGTCAAACCTTGAGATAGAATGTGTTTGCCACTGAGTTCGCTGAACATTTCTCAGAGAAGAAATGACTGAGTCTTTTATTTTTCTCAGTCCCCGCTCCCAAAGAGGAGAGAGAGAATTATAATGCCTACCATGTCATCAACTTCCAAATTAACCTACTTCAGATGATTGTGGTGAAATTAATGATTTGTGCTAAGGAAACAAAACTGTCTCCGTTCCCGTTTCTCCAACAGCATACTCATTAATCTGACATTATTCTTTACCATCCCGTAATTGCCATGAACATGATGTTATGATTGTCCATGTATTTATTAGAGAAAGGGAAATGCGGACAAATTAGAAATA
This sequence comes from Phrynocephalus guinanensis, assembly GCA_037367245.1. Taxonomy (NCBI): domain Eukaryota; kingdom Metazoa; phylum Chordata; class Lepidosauria; order Squamata; family Agamidae; genus Phrynocephalus; species Phrynocephalus guinanensis. Next base: position 14,910,879 of record CM074745.1, on the reverse strand, counting down.
CAATTAGAAACACTGGGGATATTTTTATATTCTCTAGCAGCTTGTCTGGAAATTATGCTGGTGCAGATCCTTCTAAAGTCTAGACCAAGCAACCAAGCAACCAATTGGAGTTACCCAAATCTGGTGGCATCCAGAAAATGATACTTCCTCTCCAGTCCCTTATTTCACAAAAGGAAAAAATGGAATTACCGTTTATACTCGAGTATAAGTCGATCCAAGTATAAGTCAAGGCCCCTAATTTAACCCCCCCCCCCCAAACTGGGGAAGCATATTGACTCGAGTATAAGTCTAGGGTGGGAAATGCAGCAGGGCCTGGCAGCTCCTCCTTTGTGAGCTGGGGGAGTGGTGTGTGATGTTTAAAATGACTTTTAGCCACTGAGGCAAGTGCTTGGGGCAGTGGCTAAAAGTCATTTTAAACATACTACCAACTCCTAACATGAATCATTTGACACCCAGAAGCCAAAGTACACAATTCTTGTCAGGCATGAAAATGCCTTCTGCGAAAATAATAATTTACGAGGTATTCCCCTTGTGTGTTACCCATCCTCAGAACACAAGCAGAGATTATTCTGAACCCCCACCCCTCCTCCCCAATAGCTATACCATTTTCTGGGTTTTGTTTTAATGAGATTCTAGTTTTGCTTTCAGGCAAAGGAAAATAATTTGACAGAGGTGTCCTGCTATTAAACGACTACTGTGAAGTGCTTCTAAATCTCTTTTGTACTGACTTTGTTCTAAATATCTGTTTTTTTCCCCATTTCACTTTTAGCAAAGAAGCCTGCATGCTTTGCATATGGAAAGGTCAAGTATAATCCCTGGTCTTAAGGTATTTTGGGTGGCAACACTAATTGGAAAAGATATTTAGTCTTGAATGTAGACATCTGAGGCTAGGCAAGAATAGATGAATCTCTTCAGCTTATGGCATTTTTAGGTATTTTACCCATGTTTTGTATTGTATGTAGTTACTACTGAATCATGTGTATCTTGCACAACAACTGTTTTGTTTTTGCACCAGTTTTAATGTTTAATGCATGCAGGCACACCTACAGGTATTTTCATGTGCAGTAGTCTCTAATCAATAGATTTTGTACATTTCCCCCCACAATATATACATTATTTTCTGCAAAACATTCCCTAATGCACACAGCTTTACACATATTTTGTTACCTAATATATGCATGTCTATATAAGCAACATAAATTCTTGTATCACCTTAAAGAGCATTTCATTAGACACAGGATATCCTGAGGTGCCGTCGGCATCAGCAGATGCAATGTGGTCTGCAGCCCATAAAAGATTATGCCAAACAAACCTTTAAGGTGACACAAGATTCTGTGTTTTGGCTGCCTTTACAGCACAACTACTCCTATGGAAGTGTATGAAGTTTTTGGGATAGCTTTTTTTGCACCACAAATGCTGTGGAGTTGATCAGATAGCTGTGTTCCAAGGGGCACATGAAATGCCAGTTTCACCATTTTGATTTTTTTAAAAAAAGAATAAAAGTAAACAAAACCATTTTGCCATTTTCCAATCAGCCAGAATACATATGGTGGGAATTAGAAATAACACTGATTTGTAACAGGCATAGGATCATAAAAGAATGGAGGGGGCCTATAAGGTCACTGAGTCCAATCTCCTGCTTAATACAGATCCAAATCAAAGGCGATGGTTGTCTAATTTTCTCTTGAATACCTCCAGTATTAGAGCACTCATCACCTCTTGAGGTAGTTGGCTCCACTGTCTGTAGTATTAACTACACATTGACACATTGGTGGGTTCCAGCAGGCTGAGTCCCATGCAGGAACTCCTAACTTCTAGCCTGGGTGCAAGGCTTTTTATTAGTTACAGTAACCAAGCATCACAAGGTGTGGAGACAGGGCCTACTTGCCAGGAGTCAGGTAAGCTGGTGAATTCCTGAGAAGCCTTATCTAGAGTGGCAGGTTCTTGGGCTGGTCACATAGCTGGGGTATAGAAGCCTTATCACAGGCAGCTGTGTCCTACAAACCCCTCTCGCAGGCTTCCTGGCTGATCTGGAGGGAGAGATACAGACCAAGCTGGCTTCCTGAGTATGTGGGCTATGGAATTCATTTCCTTCCATCTGGGGCCTCCCAGCTCAGACAGAGAGGTTTAATGATTCCCAAAGGCCTCACCCATGCAGCCAGCTGGGGTACTGTCCTCTGCCCCAAGGAGACATTTCTATAACTGACATACTGTTCTAACAGTTAGATATTTTTTTTCTGATCTTCAGGCTAAACCTGGCTTCCTATAATTTGAGCCTATTATTATGCATCCCACAATCTGGGATGATAGAGAACAAATCCTGCCCCTCCTCTGCATGGCAGCCTTTCAAGTATTTTGAAAAGTGCTATCATATCTCTCCTTAGCCTTCATTCCTCAAAGCTACACCCGTGGAAGCCCCACTGCTCATTAGAACTGAACTAATCTATAGCTAATAGCAGTACAACTGGGGGGACCGGGGGTGGGGTGGGGTTGGCCTCATTCACTAATATGAATCGATTATTATGCATTCACCCAGGATACATTGTTCATCCCTCACATGGCTGCAATCAACTAATCATTTGCTTAATTTTCTAGCTTCTGTCACAACAACGTTCTCATGAGGAACACATCTAATGCAATTAAAATATTCCTCAATTAACTTTCATTTGGTACTAAATTGCTCACCATCACAAGAAAATATATGATGGAATGCAGGTGCGTAGTCTGGGGTGGGTTGCTTTGCTTAACAGCCTTGGCTTCTGTTTAACTGTCTTTAAAGCACTTGCCCCACATTTCCCTTCTTCTAGATCAGTGATAGTGAACCTTTTAGAGACCGAGTGCCCAAACTGCAATTCAAAACCCACTAATTTTTTTTCAGAGTGCCAATAAAGTAATTTAACCTGTATACAGGTGGCTATGAAGGGGCAATGTCGGGTGCCCACAGAAAGGGCTCCGAGGGCCACCTTTGGCACCCGTGCCATAGGTTCGCCATCACTGTTCTAGATGTTTCAAACTCCACATAGGCCCCAGTCCCACGTCCCTTTAAAAGCAGTTTAAATTACCAGATAACCTGTGTCTAAAAATGCAGTCCCCACGGCCACCGGGCTTTTTGGGGGGAAAAGAAAAAGAAAACCCGGTAATGCTCCCTTAAGCGAAGTTTCTGTGACTCACCCAGGAGGTAGGGAAATTTTTACCTCGCATTGAAAATCCAGCTTTTAAGGAGGCAGACGCTGTGAGATCAGGCAGATGATCCGGGTTTCTTTTTCTTTCTTTTTTCATAGCACCGACCGGCTGTTTCTGGGGCCGATCGGCACTGTTTTTGTTAATTGCTTTTCACCTTCGGAGAAAGAGGAAGCTCTATCCGGTCCTACAAGTTTTAATTTCCCCCAAGCCAAGTGGTCCATTTTTTTCAAATGCTAGTGCCACCTGCTGGCCAAGGGGGCTGAACTGCATTTAAAATAAAAAACACAGCTTTTTATGTGGGAACTCTTGTCCCACATTTAAATCACGTGATGGGACGAAGAGGAAAAGCCGGACCTTCAGAAGATCAGGATCAAAACCTAGGTGTGACCACAGCCTTAGTGTGTTTCCGAGAGGATGGCAATTTTATTTCTCTGCAGCTAGATGGCAGCAAGTTAGGAAAAGTTGGTTAGCAAGTGGGTGAGGACATTGCTTTTCTACTTGTGGAAAAATTGCTTTTTGGGCTTGTTAAATTCATGTGTAATGTCTGCTGTGCATATTACTAAGAGGCTATTACTCAGTTTGTCACTGTTTTAAGGAAGGGAATTGAGTTACCGTAGGGCTGCGTGTCCTCATTTGACTTTGCAACAAATGTGTGCTGCTTCGTAAAACTGGATTATTATTGTTTTCTGCTTCACAAGGAAGTTTATTAGTTTCTCGCATGGGAATCTGCTTACGGTGTCGGAAAGCAGCAGAATTAGGACATTTAATAGGCTTCCTGGATGAAATTATGGAACTTCATGAGCTCTTCTGGCAATGCATGTGCTGCTATTGACACCAGGAGTGGCACAGTTAATAGAATTTTAGACTGAATTGACGAGCTGGCAATTTCCCCTTGCCATTGTCCTTCACTTGATCTGGTGGTACTGTGACAGTTTGCTCGCTTTCAGCCTGATCTCCTTCAGGGTCTGCTTGCTTTCAGCCTGAACTCCTTCGGGGGATCAATGTGATGATAAAGCAGCAGAAGAAGGACTATCTAGAGCAGTGGTTCGCAACTGGTGGGTCCCCAGATGTTCCTGGATTGTAACTCCCAGAAATCCTGGCCAGCTCAGCTAGCAATGAAGACTTCTGGGAGTTACAGTCCAGGAACATCTGGGGACCCCCAGGTTGAGAACCACTGAGCTAGAGCCATGCAGGCTTTAGATCAAGAAGGGAGTCTCTGTGACTGGGTTCCTCCAGAGGGTGGAGCCAGCTTGCCCTCTCGTGCAAATTAGCAAGGGTGGGATGCGAGAAGCGCATCCTGTAAGGGAGAGGGAGGAAATCCATATATAAAGGGACTCCTCCCCTGATCAGGGCCTTTTTCGGTCAAGCGTTCCCCACCCACCTACCACTATTATGAGTAGTGTGAGTCTAACTGGTCGCCTCAGCTGGCTGGATAGGAATTTTTGAACCATCCTCAGGATTGGCTGGTTGCGAGTGGGATTTTTCACCTTTTAAAAAATATATATATATATTTTCTTGAGGACCAACACATTACAATTATTTTTCTAACATATCAACCCTTATACAATTCCCAAAGGTTGTTCGCCCTTCTTTGCCCCGCCCCAAAGCAAGCAACTAGTTGCAGTTCCCTCTCATATTATATATTGCCAAATGGAAAAGTCTAGCTCATTTCTCATTCCCAGGTTTTCCTTCCAACCATTCTATGAACTTCTGCCACTCTTTCAAAATTCTATTTTTCCCTACAGTTTTTCCTTCTTGCATTATTTGTATCCATTCATTTTGGGGGAAAAATGATATAAATCATCTTTCCATTTGTCATCTTTCCATTTTCCTTCATCCCTCCATCCAATTATTAATACATTATAGCAGCTGCTATTCCATAATACATAATCTTTTTTATTTCTCTCCAATTGCTTTCTCTCTCCACCAATCCTTTAAAAAAAGATCTATTTTTACTGAATCCTTTTTTTGTTATTTTTATTAACCAATTTTCTACTTTATTCCAAAAACTCCTCACTTTCTCACACTTCCAAATCATATGCCTGAAAGTACCCATTAGTTTCCATGCCAACATTAGAATTTTTTCTACTTAGTTCGGAACCTCTCCCACACAACATTTAGTGGGTATTAATTCAGTTGGTCACACTTGTGGCAGAATTGAGTGAAAGGCAGATGGTGAGTCAAAAATAAAACATCTGTCTTAGCCCATCCAACCCCAGGAAGAGATGGGCACGACTAGAAAAAATTATGTTTCGAGTTGTCGTTTTTTCACGGGTCCATTTCGGGTCCCACACTAGCGAATTTTTTCAAAAAATTGTCATTTTGTTTTTTGTTTTTTCGTTTGTCGTTTCTACCCGCTTTTTGTATGATTTTTAGCATTTCCAGGGGCTGCCAGAGCTTTTAATTCAGTTGGTGCCACCTGCCCAGTCTACAACCTGGGCATGCTATTGGTTTAAGTTTTCCAGAATTACATGATCCCATCAATGGCTTGCCTCCATGTTGTGGCTGGAGTGGTGGGGACGTCCATTTTGTCATCAAAAGTGAAAAGAAAAATACATCGCGATGGGAGAAGACAAAACTAGAGATGGGCCCACTCGGGAAAATGACGTTTTCGAGTTGTCGTGTGTCGGAGCATCCGTTTCGGCTCACGTTTTTCGTGAAATTTCGCAAAAATTAGTCGGTTCGTTTTTTTTTTTTTCGTTGTCGTTGTACTGGGTTTTAGCGGGCTCCTGGAGAGGGAGCTGCAGGAGTCAGCCAGAGCCACAAGTGACGGACTGGCAGACTCTTTGCACCCGCTGTGTCTCACGTACTTGCATGTAGTGCAATGCAAGTAGATCTGGCTTAGGGTTAAGACGTGTTAGCGCAAGCGCTAGGGTTAATAGTTACGGGTGAGGTTAAGTATTGGGGTGCATCTGGGTGCCTCTCTGACCCACTTAGAAGGACAGTGTACTGGCGTATTTAGCTTTTTTCGGGTTTGGGACGATTAGTGGGCTGTTTATGCCCGATTGGCACATCCCAGAAGTCTCTGTGGTCAACCTGGCCAAGTGGCCATGCGATTTGGAAAATTTGCATGGTCCACTCCATGGGCAAGCCCATCATTGCGAATGTTCAGGTGTAAAAAAATAAAATAAAATAAAATAAAATAAAATCAACGGAGACTTTTTTTTTGCAAGAAAAACCCACTGCTGCTACTGTAAAAATTCAAGCATTTAAAATAGCTAATTTTCGCATGTTTTCTGTGGTGCTTGGTGGGGTTTTGGGCAACGATTTCAAAAAAAATATTGCGGTGCCATTTTGGATCCCCTGCACTGCATGGCAAAGCCCTCCCAGCCTGGTACAGTCACAAAACCTGGCTATGCGATTGGTGGAATGCTCCAAAACTTTGCATGGTCCACTCCCATGGGCGAGCCCATTATTGCAAATGCGCAGGTGTAAAAAAATAAAAAAAATAAAAAATAAAATCAACGGAGACTTTTTTTGCAAGAAAAACCCACTGCTGCTACTGTAAAAATTCAAGCATTTAAAATAGCTAATTTTCGCATGTTTCTGTGGTGCTTTGGTGGGGTTTTGGGCAACGATTTCAAAAAAAATATTGCGGTCACCATTTTGGATCCCCGCACTGCATGGCAAATGGATGCGCCCTCCCAGCCTGGTACAGTCAGCAAAACCTGGCCATGCGATTGGTGGAATGGCTCCAAAACTTTGCATGGTCCACTCCCATAGGTGAGCCCATCATTGCAAATGCGCAGGTGTAAAAAAATAAAATAAAATAAAAATAAAATCAACGGAGACTTTTTTTTTGCGAAAAATGCTGGTAAAAATTCAAGCATTTAAAAAGCTAATTTTTGCATGTTTCTGTGGTGCTTTGGTGGGGTTTTGGCCAACGATTTCAAAAAAAATATTGCGGTCACCATTTTGGATCCCCCGCACTGCATGGCAAATGGATGCGCCCTCCCAGCCTGGTACCAGCAGCGCAGCAGTAGCAATAAACCCCCCCCAAATAAAAACCCTTCTGGCCTGGTAGGTGCCCTCAGACAGTTTTGCCTAGTTTTAGGGCCGGGAATCGGTTTTTTTTTTTTAACTTTTAAAAACTTTTTTTTCTGTGCCGCTTGGCACTACGCGGTCGCCGCGATGCAAGGAACGAGCACGACAAATCAGACCAAATTGTTCGTTCGTCGGTTCGAGCTCGAAGTCTGGTGGAGCCCGTTATTTTCCGTAGGTCGGAAACGAGTATCCCCTAAGTCGTGCCCATCTCTAGACAAAACCAAACGTTTTAAGGACCCCAACCCCCTGGTAAAGTAATAATTTCAAGTAAAAAAAATTAATGCTGCATTTTAATGGATCTGAGTTTTAATAAAGAAATCAATAAATCTGGACATTTTGGGTTTAAGGACCCCCGAATTCCCCCCCCCAGCGATCTGAGAAAAGACATAAATGCACATTTTAAGGACCCCCCACCCCCCGGGTAGGTATTATCAGACAGTATAAATAATTATCGCTGCATTTTTATGGATGTCCAGGGCGTTTTTTAACATTTAAAAAACAGCTCATTTCATTGTGCGCTGCCAGTAACGGAAACGAAACTAACGACCACAATTTTCATGGGTCGTTTCATTTCGTTCAATTTCCAGCTCAATTTTCGTTGAAAATTTCACCGAGTCATGCCCATGTCTACCCAGGACACTATGGGTCGCGAGATTACAGTGTCAGGGGGAGGATGCCTGGAGTAGCCAGTAATGAGGCTTCAGGAGCCAGGGGGTGGTACATGTATAACTCCAGGCCCCTCTTAAAGTTTTTGTTCTGCTCTTACGTTCTATGAGTTAATAAAGTGTGGCCCAGTTAAACCCAAGATCATGTCTCACCTCGTCATTTTGCTTGGGAGGGCAATAGACAACACATGACTCTCCAGTGGTTGACTGCCACTCTCATCAACCATAACTAGAATGTTTTTCTGTTTGTTTGCTTGCTTCTCTACTATGCTATTTACATGCCACTTTTCTCCTCAAGTACAAACAAGGACATGATGCTGTGGAGCGGCATCTAAAACTTAGATGAAAGAGTGACTGAATGCTGGATGTGCCTTGGTGGGCATATTCTTTGACTCCCAGTACATTGCATCCCCAAGACTTAAATGCACTGGACAATTCCCAAAGGAAAAAAGAAAACAGGGAAGAACCCAAGAAGACCTGGAGAGCAACTTGGTGGAACAAAGAGACCTGGTTGAACAAAGAACCTTCCCAGATGATCTTGAAAGCTAAGAAATATGGGGATACAGTTCAGCAACATCTAGAGTTCTAAGGTTGTCCATCTCCACCACTATATCTAGATCCTGAAGTAGGTGTAGGAGCCTGCCAGAATTTCAAGAAGCCATAAAAAGAAAAACTTTGGGGACAGAGCAAGTATCATGGAGTTTCCAAAACTCATCATGGAAGCTCACTGCTTCAGACAGTTCAAAAATTTCAGTGGTGCCAACCAGCACTTTGGAAAGACTAGTGTAAGTGAACCTTGGCAAAAGTTTACAATACATTTGCAAAATATTGGTAGATTTATTTAAGGGAAGGGTTGAGCTGGAGTGCCTCCAGATGCAGCTGGATCATTCATCAGCTTTAGCCAGGAAAAGCAAGGGTGAAGCATAAAGGGGGTTTACAGTCCAATCAACATCTTGGAATAAAATGGAGGGCTGCTGTTTAATCAAACACATGCCTCTTCCTTCTCTAATTTTTTCTCATTAGGATGCTTTTAGTGTGCTCGGGCCACACACTCTTCCTTTCTGAGTGGCTTGTAACATCTTTTTAAAGGGCTAGAATGCACCATTGGCATCATTTTAACTGAGCAATAAATTTGAATAATGTAGATCCATAGTGCCACATCAGAGTCACTCCTAAATGCTATTATTGCCCACCAGCCATAATAAATTATCAGTATTGCATCCATGCTAAATACTAAAGCCTCTGGTGGTATATTGTATGCTAAATATCTAGAATGCAGTGCCTGAAATAAATATATGGTAGATGGAATCGAGATTTTGTCATGCTTTGAGTAGGGCCACTTCTGATTGGCCACCTGCCAGTTTCGTGCTCAATTGTGTGATTGATTGCACAACTGATTGCACATCTAGGAAATGACTGGGTGTGTGTCAGACCGCTGCCAAAATTTCTTCTCACTGCTAGAGCAGTTCCCTTCTTTGAGGATATAAGCAACCAGATTATGGCTAAGAGAATTTAGATTAGCTGTACTTAATTTATCCATGGATCTCATTTGGCCTAGTGTGATCTCTTTTGTATGATTGAGACTGGATCATAGAATCATAGAATCATAGAGTTGGAAGAGACCTTGAGGGTAATCTAGTCCAACCCCCTGGCATGTAGGAACCCCCATCACAGTATTCCTGACAGATGGCCTTCCAGCCTTTGCTGAAAAACCTCCAAAGAAGGATAGTCCACCACTCTCCATGACAGCATATTCCACTGCTGAACAGCTCTAACTGTCATGAAGTTCTTCCTAATGTTTAAATTGAATCTCTTTTCCTGTAGTTTGAGACCCTTACCCTGCATCCTAGTCTCTGAATCCTCTGTGTGTGAGAGAGAAAGATGTCCTTGATGTCTATGTGTCCATAAGAGCTCCCCTTTCTAAGAAAACTAAAACATTTACCTTTATGTTACCCTGTTGTGCACATCTTCCATTTAATTGAATTTTAAAAGCTCTTAAGCAAGGTGTGAAGGCATGAGTTTTGGCTCATGTTGCTACTTGTCCCTGGTAGTCAATAATCTAGCATGGAGATTCCATAGGGTTGCTCCTCTAACACCAAACTTAAGGACACACTAGCTCAGCATTAGAAGTTATTATGATTCCTTAAAGTCAAAAGACATTGGTATGTCATGGCATGTGCTTACTTTCCCTTCCATATCTTTCTTTCCCAAGAGTTTTGTTTTGTGATTGATGTTCAGATTCAGAATTTAAATATGGGCTGAATTGGCAAGTCAGATGGTCAGATCTCTTCCTCTGAGCAAACTGTGTAGCAAAAAAAAAAGACTGATTTCAAGGACTACACAATTTCCTTCACCTCTGCTTTGACCCTCAGCAGACAAACGGGAACTGCACAAAAGTCAAAGCAAAATAACATACATATTAGCATCTCTTTCCTTCCATATCTCTCTTTCCCAAGAGCTTGCAGAAAACCTCTTGTTTGAGAAAGGAAATAAAAGTGAGCATCTTCCCTGGGCCCTACAAAAATATGCAGGCTATTGAGAAGTTGACTATTTTCATTAAGAAGGCATGGGAGAATGTAGAGTTTGGTTTGGTTGGGTTTAGATATTTTGTCATAGATGAAAAGTTGGTGAATACTCCAGCCAATATGGTCAGTTGCTATTTCAGGGAAACTGAGATTTATAATCCAGGAGATTATCTCTTCTAACTTCTTCTCATTAGCCATAGACACTATTTTGAAAAACAAAACAAAAACTGGACAGCTGAGGAAGGAACAAGAATATAGAACAGTGGTGGCAAACCTTTGGCACTCTAGTTGTTTTGGACCACAACTCCCACAGTCCATTGTCATTGGCAATCTGAGCTCGTAATTCTGGGAGTAGTGGTCCAAAACATATGGAGTGCTGAAGGTTCAGGCGATGAATACTTAAAAGAATAAGACAAAAAATGGTTCACTACAAAACAAGAGGGAGATCTCAATATGTTTTTTTTTGGGGGGGGAACCCCAGTATGTTGAATGGCCCTCTCATGTTCCAAAAATAATTCAGATCAATGATGATGATAATCGATTGTTGAGCATTGCTTTTTTTTTGGGGGGGGGAGGGGGGGAGCCAAACAATCAAGCAAATACAAAAACAAGCTAAGAAACTGTGATGAGAAACTGAAGGAGAACATGGTTTACTGGCTAGAATCCTATGTAACAGCATTCTCATTTGAATAGAATTCTATTTTTCCTGGCAACATTATATACAGTATATATCCGCTTCTCAACTTGTAATTTTTGTTACTTTCCCCTACCATTTCCCTTCAATATGCTGTAATAACACAGGTCCTGCTGACACATTATTACAGCTTACAAGCGTTTAGCTACAAATCCGGGTAGAAAGACTTGAATTTTATGTGCTGCTAAGACATCAGCAGAAAGTTTCATGATGGTGTCAGTTTTGTATACATGCAAATGATTTTAATGAGCTTTTATTTTCCCAAACCTGCTGCAATTTAGGTAAAAGGGGGAAATCAGCTCTGTATCACTCCTTATCCCTTGCACATATCATGCCTGCATTTAGCAAAGTTTATTATTACCGTATGAGATGCACTTCAGGGTAAAATGTCAGTGTTCTCAGAAGCCCAATATGTTTATGCTGTGAATGCAGGGAGACAAGAAGGTTATCATTATTATTAGACTGGAAGTTGAGTCATGGCAACTGGACTTTTTTTTTCTTGAGAGAGAAAAGTTTCGCTGCTCATCCAAACAGCTTCATCAATCTGAATGCAGCTAGCATGAGTCCTCCATCTTATAGTCCGCTTTGACCTCTTGTCACCCTGCTCTGAAATAGGCTCATAAGATGAACCATGGCCTGAAAAGGCGTGTGAAGTAGACAATAGTATCCATAGCCTTAAGGTGAACAATGGCCTAAGGAGTAATAAATAACAACCTCCCACCATTCTTTGCTCACAATACTTTTCTTGTGTCCTTGCACTTCAGAGAAAATATACATCTTCACTGGTTTGTTATCCATTTGCTGATTGGCTTGCTCAGTGGTTTAGGCATCTCGCTCCAAAGACAGAGGTTGGACTTGGCACAGTGGACTCTCGTATCACAAATGGTTTGTCTAACATAAAATCTGTACAACATTAAACATTCCAGAGAGAGGGCAAATTTGCTTAACAGAATCTTCTATGGGGCGAATCCGTACAACATAAAACTGGTCGCGATTAGGGATTACTCAGTTTTCAATGCATTCCTATGGGAAATTTGTATAAAGGAAAATTCGCTTAACAGAATTTCATTTGGAAAGAATTAATTCCTTTATACCCGGTACCACTGTGATTCAATTCTTTGCTATAGCTCTTGAGGAAACAAACCAGCCAGTGTGACCTTGGACAGGCTGCAGAATTTAAGAGCTGCTCCCGGAGGAAAGTAACAGCAAACTTCTTCTGAGCATTCTCTGCCTAGGAAACCCCGGAAAAGGTCACCATTAGTTAGAACCGACTTGACAAACAATTATTATTATTTTTTATGCATTTATTTAGGAATATGCCCTAAGCACATCCAATCTTGCTTGATTTCAAAAACTAAGCAGGGTCGGCCCTGGTTAGTACCTGGATGGGCAACCACCAGGGAATACCAGGTGCTGTGGGCGCCTGAAGTAGGAACTGACAAGCCACTCCAGTACTCCTCCTAAGAAAACTCCATGGACATGGAGTCACGAAGAGTTATACACGACTGTAACGACACAACACACAGACATTTATAAACTACTTTGGTCAGATGATTTGAAAACTGACTATGTTTGTGCACAGAAATGTAATCCGCACAATACACATAGAAATACAGTGGAGTCTCGTATTACAAATGGTTTGTTTAACATAAAATCTGTACCACATAAAACATTCCAGAGATAGGGGAAATTTGCTTAACAGAATCTCCCATGGGGTGAATCCATACAACATAAAAATGGTCGCAATCAGGGATTACTCCATTTTCAATGCATTCCCAAAGGAAAATTTGCTTAACATAATTTTATTTGGAACGAATTAATTCCTTTATGCAAGGTACCACTGTATATATGTGTCACTCCTGAATTAGATGATAAGTTGAACCAAACAGCGTAAGTTTGCAAAAGTATGCCTGCTTTCAGCATACGGGAAAAATAAAAATTGTTCAAGGATATTGAATGTCAAACAGAACAATCTTCCAGGTTCAGGAGGAATGACAGAAAATGCTTCCCCCTATGGCACATAGAATTTACGTTCCATTGATTTTGGTGAGCCGGTTCTACACAGGATGTAAATCTTTGCTTGTTCCATTATTCCAGGCAAGAATAAAAAATTGAAATGTTTCCTCCCCATTGGGCAAGATTATGAGAGATTGTGCGATTTTTCTGGCCGTTTTCTGAAAAATAGCAAGTATAACACATAACTATATTTTGCCAGCATATCTATATCTATATCTATATCTATATCTCTAGATAGATAGATAGATAGATAGATAGATAGATAGATAGATAGATAGAGAGAGAGAGAGAGAGAGAGAGAGAGAGAGAGAGAGAGAGAGAGAGAGAGAGAGAGAGAGAGAGAGAGAGAGAGATGATGATGCCCGGAGTTTTCTTTCTGAGAAGGAAATCTGGGCAGAGCTAATCCTCAAAGCATTTCAATTTCAGTCTTTCACCCAGATGTATCATCGAGATGTCTGAAAAGTACCATATTTTATCATCTGTAAGACACCCCATGTATAAGATGCCCCCCCCAATTTTTCAAACCCCAAGTTACAGTTTTTCAACCATGCAGTTGTTTCCTCAGCTTACTTCCATGTATACTCCCCTCATTTTGTCTAACAATTTAAAACAAAAATATGGTTTTATCCACGGAAAAACACTGGAGACAGAACTCAAAGAAGGGAGAAATTTGGTATTTGTGATCCAGAAAATACAAACAGATAACAAATCTGTTATCCCTAAGAGATAGTATTCCAAATGGAATCCAATGGTATTTGCACAATCATTCTGCTAGTAGCATGTACATAACCAATGCAATGAAGATTTCTGAGATTTATATATGTGTGTGTGTGTGTGTGTGTGTGTGTGTGTGTGTGTGTGTGTGTGTGTGTGCAGTAGTAGTGTGTGTGTGTGTGTGTGTGTGTGTGTGTGTGTGTGTGTGTGTGTGTGTGCATGTACATGTGTACACTCTCAACTGACAAGTCGTAGGTAGGAAAATACACATTTTATCTTTAATCAACATTAAAAACAAAGAGATTAAACATTACATATTAAATATCTGTCTATGTTATAAAGGCCAAAAGTTGTTCCTGTCTTATGATGCCCCTATAGATTATCAAGGAATGCAGATATGATTTGAAAACCCTTTCACCCCACACACCTCCTGAGTTTCCACGGGTATATGAGGATTTCAACAAATATCTCCAGAGTTCTAATCTGTCACTCCATCTACTAACACTACACTGGTTGTCATGTGTAATCTGAATTCATTAAAATATATCCCTATATCCTTTCTGGAATTGCCCATCCTACTTTCATTAAAAGAATTGCAAAGATTAACCATAATTAAACTGCTTTTCAGGCCATGTTTCCGTGGTATAGCTGAAGCAGCAGAAGTTAGCAACTAATACCACCATGTGGAAAGAAACTGGGGACCTGAGAATTTGTGCACACAAAATATGACTCAATTAACATGCACTTTTAATTTCACTTGGAAGGACTTCACCAATAAAGCACAAGAGGAAAGGTCATGAAATCAGGCCCATGGGGTGAGTTTTAAGAGCAACAGCGAACATCTCTAAACTACCTAGAGAAGGGGAAAGTCTCATTAAAACTATATATATAGTGCTGGTTTGAACCAAGAAAAGACACAAAAAACACAGTAAACTAAGCAACAAGAAGCTGAGAAATTGGACCCCCATTTACAAATTCTTTTTCTTCCAGTACATTTTTAGGACCTACAAAGGGATGCAATGATGTCACTGTAGCTGTTGGACAACTGTTCCAAGTGGATATTCTATACATATTTTACAGATGTAATGAATACCTGCATATTTTAAAGACGTAATGCTTCTTGTCCTTGAAAAAAGGTCACTGTGGTTTTTTATTTATTTTTTAAATCCTGCTCCATAAAGAAAACACCTGCCCCCTTTTGGTCTATTGTGGCAAAAACTCTTGTGTTTCCATCCCCACCAAAGGAATGTGTGTGTGTGTGGATTGAGGGACATGATATGTGTTTATGGAGTTTTTTGCACAATAGGAAAAAGGAATGAAGATTTAAGAAGATTGCACACACACACACACACACACACACACACACACACACACACACACACACACACACACACACACACAGAAGCCAAAATGGACATAAATGCATGAAACATTTTATACATTTACCCAGTAGAGAAAAATGTTTCATACTTTTTGTCCACACCTACAGAAATGAAAAAGAGTTTAATACCCTCACATACCATATTTCATTTCATTTCACAGTAGTAGTCTGATAATTTCTCAAGGTTCCAAGCAGAGTTTAGATATGCTGCTGCTGCTGCTGCTGCTGATGATGCTGATGATGATGATGATGATGATGATGTATCAGTGGTATTTCTTGTTTAATGTTAATTTTATAAAGCAATGCAAAACACACTGCGATCTCATTTTATCCATCCAATCCTTCAACCAAACCATTTTCACCTTAAGCTGTTTGATATGAGTGCCTGGTCTTGCCATCATTTTGGGTTTGTGTCTATTGTTTGTTTTATTTGAGACATTTAATGTTGAGTGGTTGGGTCATTGTTATAGTTTGTTGTTGTTAACGGCTTAGAGTGGTGCTTTGGTTGAAGTCAGTGGCATATAATAAGTCCAGTCAATCAATCAATCAATCAGTGAGTCAATCAATCAATCAACCAATTGCTGGAAATTTTAGCATCAGGTTTTGATAGGGCAAAATTTAATAGCATCTATAGAGCACACAGCAAATGCCTTTTATTAAATATTTTGCTGTTTGTGAAAGTTACCATTAAGTGGGGGGGGGGAAACGCTTTTCGCTATCTGCAACAAAACTTACAATATCAGAATAAACTTGGATCTGTTTTTATTTTATTTTTATTTTTCCCCTATAGCAAGTGACAAAGTCAACTCAGCAAATCAACATAATGTACCTAAGCAATTGGAGGCAGCTCTACAGAGATAACAATTCCCCGTTACCCTTTTAATAATGAGGTCATGGTCTAAAGGATCAGCTCTGGTAGCTCTTATCACTGATTTGTTTAGCTACAAATGATATTATCTGCAATAAATGTTTTCATAAAGCGTGTGGTGATTTATTTGGTCATTGGAAATAAAACAAGTCTATATTAGTGATGATCACATACTTGCTTCCTGTCATATTTTTATGTTCAGCATTTCCAAATATCTGTGGGCCTGACACCATGGATGTTTCATGCTGTGACCGTCAGTGGTAGAAACTAGAGATGGGTACAAACTGCCGAACTGGTACTGGTTTGTTTTTCGACCAAACAGATGTTTGGTGCTTCTGAGCCTCACCGCCTTTAGCAGGCACGCATTCAGAGGCAGCATCTGGGGGGGACAGGGGAGGGAAGCACTGAAGAACTGAGATGGGCACAAAAACAAAAAATGAAACACAGTTTTGTCGTTTACGAAAAATGAAAATGACATCATCAAGACTTCTGTGAATTTGAGAGCTGGTGCCATGTGATAGACAGAGAACTAGACTCACATAAAGGACCACATAGAAGGTAGAAAGGGAAATAAGAGCGGTATGAGCAATTAATTAGGATAATAGCCAAACACTGCAAGTACTGCTGGGTCCAGCAAAATCATCACTGGTTTATATTATGCACACTTGCAGTGTCTTCATTTTGTAAATGGCCCCGACTTACCAGGACCAGCATTGTGGGCGGCAGTGGCGCCGGGTCTGCAGGCTGAACGGCTGAGGGAAGATGGCACCAGCCACGTGCCTGCCCGGGAGACCAGCATCCGGGTTGCCAGGTCGCCCCCCGGCCAATCCCAGGCGCCCGCCCCTCATGTGGCGCAGGCAGGCAGCCAGGCACAGCCTGCCTGCACATGCGCCCAGGTCCACCAGGACACAACTTTCAAAAAGGTGGCGTGCCCGCCGGGCGGCACCATTCGTGGGCCGGCAACGAGAGCATCACCCACCCACGCACACCATGAGATTTCAAGGTTGTTGTTGCATTGTTAATGTTTTAATAATTGTCTTGGTATTTGTCACAGCTCAGCATTTGGCGGTTTGGAGGCATTGGGTCTGGATCCAGGCTGATGTGGCAGCAGGACGGAGCCTGCGCAGCCAGGAAGCAACAGGTGGTGACAGCGGACCCAGGAGGGAGCACAGATGCCCCCAGCTCGGGTGGGACATCAGGCGGCTGCTCCGCTCAGCGTAGCAGAAGAAATCCCGAAGGAATGTATGCCCACAGACATTTTCCTGTAGCTAGGTATAAAGGGTGCTGCCACCTTGTGGTGCTGTCGGATGCATCGGGGGGCAGGTGGGTCCCCCGATGGAATGGATCCGACCCAATGCCTGTCCAGACTACTGCAGTTTCTCCCTTGTCACCTGATGTCAATAAAGCTGTGGCCGTTTCATCTTTCCGAAGAGCTAATGAGTCAGTGTGGTTTTGTTTCAACAGAACCCAAGCTCAGCGTTAGTCCACAAGGCAATATTTTTATTATTTTATCTATGAATTATAATGGGCCCTTAAAGAGCATCCTGTAGTATTTTTCTCAGCATGGTTCACTGAAAAAAAAAATCAATTTAAGATAGAGGTTCACTAAAATAACTATAAAGCAGTACAACTAAGATACCAAATGTTACCCATTTCATGTCTGTCATTCTTCTGTAATTGCAAAACTCATTGTTTCACTTTGATTGATATTTAGAGATGGGCACAAAACAAAAAAAATGGTGTTTTGGTTTTTTGTTTGTTGTTGAGAGGTATGTTTCGGTTCGTTTCCGTTTGTCTTGAATTTTTTGAAAAATTTTGTTACCGTTTTTTGGTTTTGTTTGTTTGTCATTTCTACCCGCTTTTTGCATGATTGTTAAAGCATTTCCATGTGCAGGCATCCCCCAATGCCCCAGACCAGAGGGAAAACACTAAAAAATGGATGCTGGCAGAGACACAGTATAGACTAGGTATGCAGGGAGGCTGCAAAGGCAGTGGCGAGTGTTTCCCAGGGTGCAAGGCAGCCGCAGAGTGACTGCACTGCAGGGCAAGGGAGGGTACTCACCGAGAGGTACGCAGCATGCACACACACAGGGAGACTGCAGGACTGAAGCTAAAGTCGCAGAGACAGCAATCCCACCCTAACTCCCACCAGAGACTGCAAGGAGGACGGGGGCTGCCAGAACTTTTTATGCCCTCTGTGGCTGCCAGACCTGCCCACCCAGTCTGCAACCTGGGCATGCTATTGGTTGAACATGATCCCATCACATGGCTTGCCTCCATTTTGTGGCTGGTGGCGACATCCATTTTAAAGGGAAAAGAAAAATACATCGCGATGGGAGAAGACAAAAACAAACGTCTTAAGGACCCCAACCCCCCTGGTAGGTATTATCAGACAATATAAATAATTATTCGCTGCATTTTTTACGGATGTCCAGGGCGTTTTTTTAACATTTAAAACAGCTCATTTCATTGTGTGTCGCCATTAATGGAAACGAAATGTAACGACCACAATTTTCATGGTTCTGTTTGTTTTGTTGCATTTTCATCACAATTTTCGTTTGTTGTTTCGTTATGTAACAGAATGACAAACGAATAATGGAAACGAAAAAATGTTTGTTCCGTGCCCATCTCTATTACTAATACTGAGTAGTCCCTGTTGAGACTAAATCTGTAGTTCACCCTCTTTGCTATTGTTCCATTTCTTGGAATTGTGATGTATGAAATATTTGCATCACACCAGACTTGCGGGAATCATGTATTCTGAATGTTTTGTTCTTTATGCACCAAAAGGTACATCTTTGTGGAAGCACTCTGCATTTCTAGTTCAGCATGGGTGTGTGCACAAGAAAGGAGTGGGGAGCCCTTCAATATAGCCTTTGACTTCATTTTAAATGCTTTGTTGGTTTCATTTCCCACTTCCTTGATTTGCATTCAACTGGTCCATTTTCAAAGAAGACTAGAAATGCATCCTCCCAAGTTTGGGGTCCTCTGTTAGTTCTCCATTTGGCTCTTCTTTGTGGTAGTACTCATTTTTCACTCACAAAAAGATCTCAGAAATAATTAGTTACAAATCAATAGTTGCAACTAGCTATTAATAAGGATGGTTAAAGAAACACAGCTAAGAAATAAAGGGTTAAATTTTAAAGGTAACATACTGAGCAGTTGCAGAGAGATTCATTCTTGTGAGCAATACCTTCTACTTGCCTTCAAATTTCACTTTTAAAGTTCGTTTAAGGTATTCGGAGGCATTTCAGTATGAATTTTTCCAATGTTCATAACACAACACAATGGTTTTGTTGGAAGATGGCAATGTTAAGGAGAACCTGGCTGATGCCAAGTGGTGAGTAATGCAGCAAATTTATTTTCAGAAACCAGCATTGCAGCAATTGCTCTCAAGACAGATTTGGGATATCAAGTGGATAAAGGGAAGGAAATATATACTGTATTTTTCCAGCACTGAGAATGTTTCTTAGTTTTTCTGCTACTCTCTTTCATTACTTGATTTTGCCAGGGGATTGGGGGTGGGTAAGTACCTCTCAACTTGTGCTTTTCATATAATTAAGCACAATGACTAGCCTTTGTACTGTGTATGTTTGCTATACCAGATGATATACAAATTATAGCAACTTGGAGAAATTAACATCTCCAAGCTTCTTATGAGCCTAATTCTATTTTTAAAAAACAAAAAAACATTAATTCCTCATAATGCTACTGGGAATGGGGATGGAGCTAATTCTTGCTGAATTTAATTTAATGCAGTGTCTAGTCTGGAAAAAGTATTGTCTCCCCAGCTCCTATTTTTCATGACATGCAAACATGGCCCCAAGCTCCACAAGAAGCTAAGATCAGGGAGACGGCTGACCCATCTGATCCGAAGGCAGCTTTCGTTAGCACTTGTTTTGGGAGGCATACCAAAGGAGAGAAGAGAGGGATACAAGAAGCCTGGTAGGAGTCACGTACAGCCTAACTTTTAAAATAAATAAATAAATAAATAAATAATCCTTACCCCTCCTAACCTGGGTCTGTGTCAAGGATCTTGAAAGGCAGTTGTATATTTCACATCGACAGGTGCTGTTATTATGACATGATGTATGCTGTGCTTTTTGCCAGCCTCGAGGCGTGCGAGCAAATTACAAACCATTAGAGGCAGGCAGAGCTCAGCAATTTTCCTTCTCGGGAGGATGTGCAAATATTCACTCTGGTCTGGGCCCAGCTGAGTTTGCCTCCTCTCCTGCTCTGGCTTTGATTTCCTCCTCCGAGCAAGTGAACAACAACAATAACCCAAAATGTAATTTGAGAGAAAAAAATATCCATCTATTCCCATCAAGTTCTGCCTCTTTTGTTCAAACGGACAGCTTGGGCGCCCCACACAGCCTTCGCCAAATGCGCGTGCTTAGCCCGAAACTAGCTTTCAAAGAGTTTGCTTGGGAACAGCATCACTAACGGCCACCGAAAGGTCATCGGAGAGAATTCACTTACATATTATTCAATCTCAGACGGTCGGCCTACGGCTTCCGCTCAAAGAGGAGTTTCATTAACACTATCAGCGATAGCATCTTAACCTCTTTGTGAACCAGCCATCATTGCTGATAAGCCAAGACAAAGAAGGCAATTTGATTTTGGTCTGCTGGAAACTTTTCATGAACTTGGTCAGCATCATGATGAAGCTCATAACTGTCAACTTGAGATGGAAAGATGGACAGTTCTCTGGGTCTCTGGTTTGACCAAGGAAAAGGTGCAAGCAGGATCTCCAACTAGAACTTTCTGCATCAAATTTGCTCCCATGGTTACTTTATATATAAATAATAACATGCATTACTTATAAATAGAGGTGGGCACGAAACAGAAAACCCATGGTTCGGGTTCTTTTGTTTCAGGCCCACCCGAGTCTGACTTACTGGGCAGTGGTGATCCTGGCCATTGGTGGTAGCAGGGGATTTTCTTCTAGATGTCACGTGAAACAATTATTCAATGGTAGCTGTCCAATTTTCTATAACTTGTCTTATTATGGCTAGGCTGTTGCATTCCTTAGATAGGAAATGTGCAGTTAATATTGAGCCTTATAAATCACACTATGTCCCATCATCCTAATTCCGTTACACCCTCCCAAGGCCTTTTTTTAGACTGGGGTTTCCAGAACAGCTTAGACTTTTCATTCTCTCTAGAGCTGACAATCTCTTGCTTTAGGTTTCCTCATTCTTTTTCACCATTGCTTTTGTTTTTTCCAATGAGTGTTTCTTAAAGGGAAAAAAAATCACTCTGAAGCTCTTAGGTAGTACTTGGCACTTTTGAGCAAACTGTCTTCCTTGTTGCACTTTTTGATCCATTTAGAAACAGACTAATACTCTTCCCTGGCTTTGTCAGGTTCAGGGTGGGAGAAACCTTGCAAGTACTTGCAGAATCAGGGAGGCCTCTTCTCAAGGCTTTCAGGGAACAGCTGAAGTGCAATCATGTGGTACAGCTGGAGTCCATGGAAATCAGTACATAATACTTAGTTCACTGTTTCCTTTGGCCTCAGCAGTACAAGTTGTTTTGGTGGTGCTTTGTCTTTTTACTCCTCCACTCCTAAGAACCTTATTCCTGTTTTGCTTCTGAAGTTTCCTATGTGCTCCATTGGTGCTTGACATGGTTCTGTGTGTTGCTGTTGTGCCCCTGATTATCTCAGCATACTGCAGTAGTGTCTGCCTTGCTTCTGTATGATCCTGCCTGCTCCAGTTGTTTTGGTCCTGCCTCTGTGTGCTCCAGTGGGTCTTAACTCATAGGCCCAGCTCCCAACTCTCTGGTCTAGGTGTCTTGCCTCTTCTGGCTTGCTGCCCACACCCTGCCCCTGACAGCACTGATTTCTCAAATCATTCTTGAATCCAGACCACCGGCCTACCTGAAACAGAAAGTTTGTATCAGAATAGGGCTAGCCAAACAAACAAAAATGGAGTGAAGATGCTGATTAGAGATGGACATGAATAAAAAAAATTGCATTTCATTTGTTGTTTGTCGTTTGGAGGGTCCGTTTTGGTTCGTTTCTGTTTTTTTGTGAATTTTTGAAAAAAAATCGTTTTCATTTTTGTTTATTTTGTTACTGTTTTGTTACCATTTATTTCATTTTTTTGTGATTTTTTAAAGGATTTTAAGCAATTCACTCATATTGCAGTAATGGAAATGAAATGCATGACAAAATTTCCGGTGTTTCTGTTTGTTTTGTTACATTTCAGAGCCAAAATTCATTTGTCGTTTTGTTACGTAATGAAATGAAAAAACGAAAATGGAAATGAAAAATTGTTCGTTTCGTGCCCATCTCTAATGCTGATATATTTTCTCCAGATCTTCCCCAGCAAAATCAATGAGAAAATAATTCTGACAGTTGTAGCTCAGAATGGGGGCATGGTGTTCACCCACATCTTAAATTATAATTGGTAGATTTTGGTCGAACATTCCAAGAAGGTTCTTGATGGTAAAAGCAGCTTGAAAATGAAAACAGTTACCAAGTGATTTTATAGATGGAAATGTTTGGATTTTCTTCACTACAAATACCACAATACTGCATTTTAAGAATTCTACCTAGACATACCTTGCAAATGTCCCAGTATGAGATCCCTGGGGAAAAGACCTACATTGGAAAGCTTTGAGGCTTAACTAGCCAAGTTTCACACAAACTTTCTTCTCAAAACTATAGCTCCCAGCTAGTACTGGAACAGGACACTGGAATGGAACTTGGCCCAGCTCAGCTTCAAAGTCTGCTAATTTAGGCAATTCTCCCAGATGTGCCAGGTGTTTGCAAGTTGTATGCAACATAGAACTTCCTGAATGGTATTTTTAGCTCAGGAAAATCAGAGAATCTCATTCCTTGTGAAAGCGTCTCCATTACTAGAAGGGTTGAAAGTGAGGATTTGGTAGCCATCTGTTGTGGAAGCCTGAGGATTCCTTAGTTGCAGATGGGGCTACCTACTTTGCAAAGAACCTCCCAACAGTAGTTAACTTGTTATTCTAATCTGAGTACGATCAACGTGTGCTTGTGTACCCCTTTGACTGTCAGCACTGAGGCAAGGCAGGTTTTCCTCTGATGAAAGGTCCAGGT
Organism: Phrynocephalus guinanensis; assembly: GCA_037367245.1. Classification (NCBI taxonomy): domain Eukaryota; kingdom Metazoa; phylum Chordata; class Lepidosauria; order Squamata; family Agamidae; genus Phrynocephalus; species Phrynocephalus guinanensis. The sequence continues at coordinate 14,887,717 of CM074745.1, read as the reverse complement.
CAGCTTTTTTCCGAATAACTTGTCTCTTGCCACAATATAGCAGTAACCGGATAGAACCAGAGGGTCTTGGGCTCCTCCTGGGGTGTGCTTGCTCATCTCCAGCATTTCACTGACAAGGTCAGAAGTGCTCTTGGAATTACTGTCTAAGAAGCTGAGGGAGGGAGGGATGCTTCTGCGAAGCAGATGGCTGATGTTTGTGTGTCAGGAGGCAACACACCTCATTTCTGTGCAGGCTGTTAAAAGGATGTGCAAAAGCACACATCGAATGAATAATGCACTGTGATTATTGTTTGTTGGTGAGGTAGTTAAGTTGGAGTGTTCTTCCTTTTGTTAAGACTTGAGAAATGATTGGTGTGCAGGTCCTGGGAATGAATGAAACCCTCTTTCAGATTAATATTGAGAAACTGTATTAAAAAAGTAGAAACAGAAATATACACATACCATTCTGTCTCTGTGTGCTCTTCTTAGGAACAAATTTTCTTAATATTCCAAAGGAGTGCAGACAAAAATGACCCTGATACATTAAATGGAGAGTTTATTAGCATTTTAAAAGACAGGCAAGATTTTTAAAAAAATACAATTTCAGTGTTTGCACACACAAATGCTAACACATTTATTCGCTAACAGCCAAACAAGCCTGCAAGCTCTTGGTTTTAAAAGTCAGGAGGATGGCTTTGACATGATCTGACAGAAGAAACTTTGAAAAGTTGTTCATTATCTCACTTTACTGTTGTTGGTAGGCTGAAGCAGAATCACCAGATCTGATTCTGGGGAAAAAGAAGTAAATTTGCATATCATTTTGCATCCAGAGCACAGGTGGAATCAAATGGGACACACAAAAGCTTCAACCTGATTTGTGGAAAAAACAACAACACTAAAGGTGTCTACAAGTACCATGTGTAATAGCTTAAACATCTCACTTACTTTGAAATTCCTATTAAGGCAGCTGTAAGTCAGTTTTGACTTGACAGAACATAACTAACTAAAGATTCCTATTATGCAAGCCCTCAAAGTCATGCTCTACCATGCTTTATCCCCCCTTTTAATAGTCCATCATGTCACCAAGTTTCTTGCACCTCAAGGTGTGCGAGTGGAGGGGAAATCCCACCTCTTTAGGGTTTCCAGTAGAGATGGGCACGACTTAGCGGTATTCCCGTTTCCATTTCCGTTACTCGTATCCGTTACTCTACGGAAATGGAAACGGGAATTACTCCACCAGAATTCGAGCTCGAACCGACGAACGAACAATTTGGTCTGATTTGTCGTGCTCATTACTTGCATCGCGGCGATCGCGCAATGCCAAGTGGCACAGAAAAAAAGTTTTTAAAAGTTAAAAAAAAAACCGATTCCCGGCCCTAAAAGTAGGTGGAAACTGTCTGAGGGCACCTACCAGGCCAGAAGGGTGTTTTATTTGGGGGGGGTTCCCCGCCCCCCTCTCCTTGGCTATTGCTACTGCTGCGCTGCTGGTACCAGGCTGGGAGGGCGCATCCATTTGCCATGCAGTGCGGGGGGATCCAAAATGGCGACCGCAATATATTTTTTGAAATCGTTGCCCAAAACCCCACCAAAGCACATAAGAAACATACGAAAATTAGCTATTTTAAATGCTTGAATGTTTACATTAGCAGCAGTGGGTTTTTCTTGCAAAAAAAGTCTCCGTTGATTTTATTTTATTTTATTTTATTTTATTTTATTTTATTTTTTTACACCTGCACATTTGCAATGATGGGCTCGCCCATGGGAGTAGACCATGCAAAGTTTCCACCAATCGCATGGCCACTTGGCCAGGTTGACTACAGAGACTTCTGGGATGTGCCAATCGGGCATAAACAGCCCACTAATCGTAGCCCAAACCCGAACCCTAAGCCTAACCCATACGCCAGTACACTGTCCTTCTAAGTGGGTCAGCGAGGCACCCAGAGGTGCACCCCAATACTCACCCTAACCTCACCCGTAACTAGCCTAACCCTAGCCCTTGCGCTAACCCGTCTTAACCCTAAGCCAGATCTACTTGCATTGCACTACATGCAAGTACGTGAGACACAGCGGGTGCAAAGAGTCTGCCAGTCCGTCACTTGTGGCGCTGGCTGACTCCTGCAGCTCCCTCCAGGAGTCCGCTACCCCTCCCCCAAACCAGTACTAACGACAACGAAAAAACGAAAAAATGAACCGACTAATTTTTGCAAAATTTCGCAAAAAACGGAAATGAGCCGAAACGGACTGCCTCCGACACACGACAACTCGAAAACGTCATTTTCCCTAGTCGTGCCCATCTCTAGTTTCCAGCACAAATCATTGGGAGACGTACAAATCAACTTTGACCCAAGGTGAAAATCAAACTGGATTAGCTGGATATGAGTTGAATCATAATCAGTTCCAAAGTCTCTCACTGGCCTCAGAATTGAAGCAGGGGATTCATGCGATATTTACACACAGACAATTTATCAAGATGTTAAGTTCTGGAGGAATTAGGAAACATTGGTTCAGAAGTACAGGAGTGCAGAAAGGGGAGGTAAGATTTTGAATAGAGATGGGCACAAAACAAAAAATGAAAAACTATTTTGTCAGTTTGTTACATAATGAATTGTTTTGTTACAAAACAAAACAGTAGGATGTGCTTCATTACAAAATGAAATGAAGCACCTTTTTTTCTTCTTCTAGAAATGAAATTATTTGTCTGGGAAGAACCAAATTTGTTGGGTAGGTTATTCGGATTCTTTCCTTTAAGCCCCCCAAATTTGGAGAGGTTAGGGATTTAGGGGGCTGAGTTATTAAATGAGTCCCTCCCAGGAGAATTATTAAGGGGGAGCAATTAAGCACTTCCCTTAATAATTACAAATAATTTTCTCATGGTGGGACCGTCTTTGGAGTTTATTAATTCAACCCCGAACCCCGAACCCCTCCAAATTTGAGAGGCTTAAAGGGAAGAGTACAAAGAATCTACCCCCCCAAATTTGGTGCCTGTAGGACCCAGGGGAGCCATTATATAGTGTAATGAATAGTTTTGTTTCGTTTCATTTTGTTCCAAAAAATATTGCACTTAATTGCTTTTTTGAAAGCGTAGGAAGGGTTACTCACAAGTTTGGAGGAAAACAAGACCACTTGAAGCTGTTTACAATTTTCTGTCATGAGAAGCTCTATTTTTCAGCTGCTCATCTTGAGCAACTGGAAAAGACATCCGAAGCCATTTATATAGTGTAACAAATCATGTTGTTTCATTTCATTCCAAAAATTCATTAAAAATTATTAGTAATAAAATGAAACAAAACAAAAGGAGAAATGAAATGAAATGTGATATTTTTGTATCATGCCCATCTCTAATAGAGAATCTAGGGATAGGAGTTTAGGCAGTGGGGAAGAGGGGGAGATGTACTACAAATTCTACAATTCTCATTTCTGGGAACTCTACTTGATGGAGAGACACTTAAATGTGGGATATCTAAGACAGTGGTTCTCAACCTGTGGGTCCCCAGATGTTCCTGGACTGCAACTCCCAGAAGTCTTCATCACTAGCTAAGCTGTCCAGGATATCTGGAAGTTTTGCAGTCCAGGAACATCTGGGGACCCACAGGTTGAGAACTGATCTAAGAAAAAGACCTCAACTGGAAGGCTTTGATACTGAGCTAGGTCTAGATTTACTCTTGTACTACCTGGGAGCTTTCTTTCAGAATAGGAATTCGCCCTTGCTCTCCCTCAAAGCCTTCCAGTTGAGGCCTTTCTTCTAGGTGGGTCCCATTTAAGTTTCTGTAAGATGTTTGCCAGTCAGGTAGAACTAGCAGAATGGATAATTATTAAAAAAAAATTAAGAACCTATTCCTTAGAGCAGTGGTGTCCAAACTTTGGCCCTCCAGATGTTTTGGACCACAACTCCCACAGTCCTTTCTCTTTGGCAATACAGGCTTGGAATTCTGGGAGTTGTGGTCCAAAACATCTGAAGGGTCGAAGTTTGGGCACCCCTGCCTTAGAGTGATAGAATATAGCACTCACCATTTCTCCCTATGAAACTTAAGTTGGGTTGGAGGGCTAATACTATTTTTCTTGTTCTTCCATTGGTTATCTATAATTCTACCATTGGTGGTTTTACGATTTCTCTCTCTCTCTCTAAGAATAAAACCCATTAAATAATATATTCAAACCTATTTGTGAGTATATTATTCACTGGGTCTTACTCTCAGACAGCTGGACCTAATTGTGAGTAGCTATGTACAGCCTGTTAGATGTCTCCTAATGCCAATAATTGGAAAACTTTTTATTAGTTTCATGGAAAAAGATGTGCTAAGAGCATTTGCTTGCAAGGTAGAAGCAAGAAGCAGAACTATTGATGACACTCTTGTTAAGCCTTTAGAAGAACTGATTACTGTAATTTGATGTTAAGCTACCACCGATATTAAGCCTTCTCAGGAAGGATGCCCCACCCCAACCAGGGCTCTGATTATCCCCCATGGCATACTCATACCATCAATAGTAATCATCAGAGTACTCCATTTCAAATGGAGTCATAATTTCATCCAATTAGGAGTGATTCAGAAATCTATTCCCCCCTTCCACATAGTCAATATGAATTCATTTGCCCTTTCCATTGGGTTTCATGTTTAAACTTGCATCAACATGTACTTAGATCATGTACCCAAATTATGTCAACTAGGACTGTGATTCTGTTGACAGAAGGTAAGATCACACTGGGAATGTAAGGGGGTTGTTGGGAGGTATGTACATATGTGTGTGTGCATGAGATGGTTTAATGCATTTTAAAAAGAGAGCAAATGCAAAAGGAAAACTTGAAAACAAAAAGCTCAAGCCATATCTATGCTACACAACAGTCATGCAAGGCCCTTGTTTTCCACTGTCACTAAGCACAAAGGGAAATTATGGAAGGGAGCATACATGCTGGTGAAATGACACACACACACAAAAACTCCCATCTAGAGCTGTTTCAACTTAGTCACTAACTGTGAGTGGGTGAGCTCAAGAATGGCCATCTTGACTTCATTATTTTCTCTGCTCCAATGCCTAGAGCAGTGGTGGCGAACCTTTGGCACTCCAGATGTTTTTGGATCACAACTCCCACAATCCTTTGTCATTGGCAGTCTAGGCTCAGAACCCTGGTAGTTGTGGTCCAAAGCTTCTGGAGTGCCAAAGGTTCGCCACCACGGGCCTAGAGTTACAGCTGTTACTCCAGGGTTAGTCTGTTCTACAACCATCCAGCTTTCGTCATCTGCTATAGCAGTCATTCCCAGCATTGGTTCCCTGGATATTCTTGGGCAACAACTTCCAGAAATCCTGGCCAGTATAGCTCGTGGTCATTCATTCATTCATTCCACCATCTAGCCCAAAGGCTACTCTGGGTGGTTTACCATATGACTTCTGGGATATCTAATCCAAGAACCTCTGGGGAAACAACTACTGTGTTAGAGGAGCTAGGTCAGACGCTTCATTCCCAGCTGGAGCCTTGAGTCTTTCCTGAACCCTGGCTTCTTCCTGTCAAGCCATTATTGCCTTCACCATCCAAAGCAGCATCAGGCTGGTAATGCTTGACCCTAGTGATATTTATGGTTCTTTCAAATTTCAGCCCTGCATCGTATCCACTACACAGTGGAAAAAAATGTGCAAAGGCACATCTTGCTGGTGATCTATGCATGTGCAAGTGGCATTGACTTAAGTTGTGGTAGCAAATTGCCAGTAAACGATGAGGTGCTGGTTGCATACCTGGTTGTATGGAGGACACACAGCCAGGAATATAATGGGTACCACATTGATCAGAAACAATTAAGGGCTGTCACTGACACAATGTTACCTACACATGCATACATTACTATCTAGCCAGGTTGTAGAAACTGAATCTATCATGGATTCTTCTGTAACCATGGATAATTTGCTTTCCATTTGAAGAGTGTATGTACACTTACATACATACACACACATGCATACACACATGCACTCGCACGCATGCACGTGCGCGCGCACACACACAAACACACTTTTGACATATTGCAGTGCAACGATAGAGCTCATGTTCCTTATTACATTTGGCCTATTTGTGTCAGGCAGCAAAGCACTAATTACATTTCACACGTAAGTTACAGAGCTGTTAAGGATCAATTTGGTTTCCAGGGATAAAAGGAACTCCTTTGCAGTTTAAAAGGGTAGAAGAAAAATGTTGTTATCAGTATGTCTTGTGGGCACAATGACAGATGGCCAGGTTTATCACTGTCCAACTCCAGTTTATTCATAAGTCTCAACATATGCCAGATGCATTCGTGAATTTGTTCCATCTGAAGTCAAGACTGTCCATACAAGGCAATATATTGTACATATACATGTGCCCCAATCAAATGTTCCTTTGTGTGCACTTCGAACGCACAGCAGGGGCGGGATGATCCCTACTTTCCCCATCCTCGTAATCAATACAACCCCATGCCCATTTCCAAGAGATGTACATTAGGCTTCATATCTGGAAAAATGTGTCTGGGATTAGACCTGTTTTAGTTGACATGCAGAATTTGAGGAGGTGATGGTGATTCTGATAACAAGACTAGTATTGAGCTGTTAGATTCCTCTTCCAAAAACCCCTATGAAATGAATTATGTCAAATGTCTGTGAATATTCTCAGTCATTTAGGTGAAGATATCTGGGAGCTGAGTCATGGCAGCTGTTATCATACGACTCAACCATGGCCTGGGAATAGAAGTTTACAGGGAACCCCCACACAGTGTGACCAGAAAAACAATTGCAAAAGTAGACTAGGTGCTACCTTTATTGGTCACTACTAAAGCATAAAATGTAAGCTAAGCTTTCGATAGCAACTTGCTATCTTTATCAAAGCATTGTACCAAAAATGCAATCTTGCTAGAGGTTGTTGTCTATCAGGCACTGAGAATCTTTTTGGTGAGATGGAATACACCAGATGATGGCATCAGGAGGCAAGTTGGTGTTAAGACTGCTTCAATGTCCCCCCCCCCAATTCCCTCAGGCAAGCAGGGACTTTTAGTCTCAATTCAGCGAATTTGAGGGTGGGAAGAAGGGAAGGGTGGTGGTCAAGGACTATGCTGCTTTGTTTGATATGCTGGGTGTTAAACTGTATCCGGGACTTGGAACATCTGGAGGGCTGAAGTCTGGACATGCCTGATTTATTCCATGACTGGCAAGTTTATTCAAGACCTTTAATGTGAAACCTTGTCAAAAGCCTTCTAAAATCCAGATAAACAATGTCAACTGGATTTCCCTTTTCACTCTCACTCTCAAAAAGTTCCAACAGATTAGTGAGGCATGATTTGCCCTTTGAAAAGTCATGTTTGCTGTCCTTCAGCAGCACCTTCTCTTCTATGTGCCTATTAATTTTATCTTTTAGGATGCTTTCTATCATATGACAAAAATAAGAGGGCTCCTTGTGGATGCCAGTTCCCACCTGCTCTTTTTGTACTTCTATGAGAGAACCTGTGGTTCTTTACCTGTTGCCGAAATGTAAATTCTGACACCTTTCAGAATGGGTTGGGACTTGTGGACATAGGGACATGGATGTGCAAACCTGCCCAAATAGATTGGTATGGCAAGAATCCTGATCTCCAGAGTCTTAGACTGTCACTCTATCCACTGCACCACATTGGGAGAATATACACAGAACTCTGATGTCAGTCATTTTCACAACATCTTCAATGGTTCAATAATTGATCCAAGAGAGCACTGATTAGTAGTGGTGCACCGATTTGTCTTTTTTTAAAACTTCATCTGCTACAATTCCCCTGGCCATGACCCATAGTGAAGGGTTCTGGGAATTGCATTTTTGCTCCTCGAGGGATTGCCTTCTTGTGGAATGTTAAGGAGATGGTATGATGAAAAGTCAAAGAATTTAGATCTATTGCCAACTAAAAATTGTTGCTTGCATCTCATATGGCAGCGCTGCTGTCAGCAAGTCCTTGTTCTGGGTAGGTGGGCATATTTTAGAAGCCTTGTGCTCCTGGTTGTCCTGCCTGGGATCACAGATAAGCTGTATGAGTTTCCCGTCTCTGGGGAGACTGCAATGACAGGTAAAGCCTTGAGCTGCAGGAAAAAGAAGCCCTCTGCATACAGCCCCAATAAAAGCAACCAGCACTGCAGGGAACACCATTACTCCACTCGAAGTGTAGCCTCGCTGTTTTGCAGCAAGATTTCAGTACAAGTGGTCCAAACTTTGAAATGGGAATTTCAGAAGTATTGGAAGCAATAACTATTGAGATAATAACACCAACGAGGTAAACAAAGAAAATGAGATGCAGTTGAATATCTTGTCCCAACCCACAATGGCTTTCTTGCAGGGTTTTGGGAAGGCATCAGTGTCAAAGAATAATCAGGTATAACAAAGCATGCTGTTTCCTAAGAAAATAGCAAGGAACAAAAGCTGCATCAAGCTAGGAGTAATAGAGGTGTGCAAATAACTTCTGCTTCAATTTAGTCCAAATTTGTATTACAAATCACAGCGTATTTATTTTGAGTTGATTCATTACCCATTTGATTTGATTTATATCCGGATACTTCAAAGTACATGCATTTGTCCAAACAGTGGGACAAATAATAATGAGTGGGTGCATTAGGGAATAAAGGACTCTATCATGTCTTGGAGTGAAATTTGGTGCCATCAATTGCTGCTCAGCAATCATATATGCACCTAAATGTCCCTCAATTTCCTGTTCTCAGTACTTGAATATGTCTTAATTGTACTGAACTGTATATTGTCCCTCATTACTGTAAGTCAGCTTGGGTCCTTTTCCAAGGGGAAAGGTGGGGTAAAAAAATACTCTAAATAAATAAATAAATGTGTTCCTTACTCTGGACAGAAAACATAGGGTGCTTTCACATGAGCACTAAAATCCGCAGCAAACTTTGATCTGGATCAAACTCCCCTCCCAGAGTGGTCACGTGGTTGATGCCGTGGTTCGGGTGTTCCCACTTTCGCATTCTGAAAATCCACAAGCGTTCTGATCCTATGACTGAGAACCACAGCAAAGACACTGTAATGGGGGTGAAAAGGTTTTGGCGCAGATTTTCCATCTTCCCATGGACTCGAGTAATGGTTTAAAATCCTCATCGGAACAACAACAAGGATTTTACCACCTCGAAACCGAGTACTTGTAAAATGCCCTGGGTCACTCTTAAATGGGCGTGGTTGCACTTTTTTTAAAAAAAAAGTCCACTGCTCATGGGGAAATGATTTTATGCTCCGCATCTGTGAAAACTTTGAATTGGATTTTAGTGGTTGTGTGAAAGCAGCCATAAAGAGCCCCAATCTCCTTCTTTTAGTCTCTATTTGAAAATAGCAGACTTGAACTGGAAAGTCCTTTCACTGGAGAATACATGGCCACCCTAGGTGCACAATCCAATTCTGATTTAATAATCATGTAATTTGGGTAGAATGGCGATCAGGGAAGATGAAACCAGAGGAGCCACAGAGAACTGGAATTGTTGGGGGGGGGAGAGAAATCTTCTCATTCCTATTAAAAACAAAAATTCCTCTTTGCATCTTTCATTCTTCACCTCCAAGTCACAGTTAACCTCATTCGGTTCTGTAACATTGTTTTTTTTTTTTACATTACATTGTACAAAAGAAAAATGGAAAGAAACATGAATTTTTGCTGTTCAGTCTCCAGAACCCCAAATTTATTTCCCTGCAGCATACTTTCTACACTGATGTGTTTGTACCACTTTTTAATGTGATCAACAGATTCACTGGACAGTTCATTACAGGTATTTTATATTGTTCTTCTCCATGTCAGCTGCCAAGCTGCATGAGTGAGAGAAACTTTGTAAATATAGATTGTGGGTCCTGGCGGAAATTTTAGTGTTTTTTGTTTGAATGTTTTTATTGTTTTAATTGTCCATTGCCTTTTAAACGTTTTAACTGTTTTAATTGTTCATTTTAATTGTAAGCCGCCCAGAGACCTTTGGGTAGTAGGCGACATATAAATTGTATGTATGTATGTATGTATGTATGTATGTATGTATGTATGTATGTATGTATGTATAAATAAATAAATAAATAAATAAATAAATAAATAAATAAATAAATAAATAAATAAATAAATAAAAAACTCGTTACTGAAGTTTTCAGAGCTAAATGGAGTTCATTGTCTCTTTCATTCACTTGTTCCCTTTGTGCTGTCATCCCACTAAGCCCAAAACAAAGGGCAATGAGTCACATCATTTGTACCTCATTGGTGATGCATTTCCAGTAATGAAGATCTTGCTATTCAGCCAAGTAGTTTACTGGGTACTAATTTCATGAAAGCATGTTTCATTTTCTTTTCTTTTTTAATGTCAAGAGCATTGATCAAAGAAAACCAAAATGGAAGAGTAAGTAGGCCAGTCCATGCTGAGAGGAAAATGCTAAGTAATGATCATTATTATTTTACCCACTTGACCCACAAAGGAGGTGGGAAGCGTGGAAGTCCACTTTTTCACTTCTAATCAGATTCAAAGTCCTTTCATTTGATGAACAAACACCACCACCAATAGCACACACGGCCAGTCAGTTGGAAAGTAGACGGTGGTTGGTTAATAGGGTGAAACACCTCAGGTCCCAAATATCATTGGGTTGGGGCAGTTTTTTGAGCAGATCACCTTAAGCCAGGCATGTCCAAACTTCAGCCCACATGATGTGTGTGTGTTCTGTGCCATCAAGTTGGAACTGGCTTATAGGGCCCGTAATGGGGCTTTCAAGGCAAGTAAGATATTTAAGAGGTGGTTTTATCAATTTTATACCCCCTGTCAGTTTTCATGGCTAAGAACCCCGTTCTCCACCATTTTTAGTCCATCAGTCTATCCACTACACTGGGTGGGTGGGGGAGCAGAATGTTTGTTTGTTTGTTTTTAGACAGCCAAATGGAGGGCAATGAACCAATTTGTGTCTTATCAGTGAAACATTCAGAAGTTTTTGCTTGTTGATAACTCATGATCTAAGATGAAGTACCATTTCCCTGGTTCATGCCCACCTCTAGTTCAATGTACTGCTTCACTTTGTTAAAAACAGAGTTAGCCAGCTTTTCCACAAGTCTTCCAGAGAGAGGTCGTTGATGTTTGCCCCCAGCCATGGTTGATGGCACTACTGAGCATCATATCTAAGGGATCACTTCCACTTTATCATTCCTTTAGATTGCCCAAGCACTTGAAGGTAAATTTAGAGTGTGAATTATTACCTGCACCAATCAGAAGGAATGAATTGTTTCCATCCAGCACAGCTCATCTATATATGGATCCTTAAGTTTAAAATGCGTCTGAAATTTAAATAATAAAATATGTAGTTTTATTATACCCCGTGACCTTTAAAACTTGTCTCATTAAGCTTTATCTTCTCAACCTTCTGGCTGTGTTTGCTTCTGCAGGCAGGACTGGAAAGTTCACACTTGGACGAATGGTTAAAAACAACATAAATTTACATTAGTAGTAGTAAGTAATAGCATTCTTCTTATCATCCTCATTATCATCACTAGAGATGGGCACGACTTGAAAAAAAAAATTCGAGTTGTCGTTAGTCGGGCCGGTTCCGTTTCGGCTCGTTTCCGTTTTTCGCGAAAATTTGCAAAAATTAGTCGGTTCGTTTTTTCGTTTTTTCGTTGTCGTTAGTACTGGTTTGGGGAGGGGGTAGCGGGCTCCTGGAGGGAGCTGCAGGAGTCAGCCAGAGCCACAAGTGACGGACTGGCAGACTCTTTGCACCCGCTGTGTCTCACGTACTTGCATGTAGTGCAATGCAAGTAGATCTGGCTTAGGGTTAAGACGGCTTAGCGCAACGGCTAGGGTTAGGCTAGTTACGGGTGAGGTTACGGTGAGTATTGGGGTGCATCAGGGTGCCTCTCTGACCCACTTAGAAGGACAGTGTACTGCGTATGGGTTAGGCTTAGGGTTCGGGTTTAGGCTACGATTAGTGGGCTGTTTATGCCCGATTGGCACATCCCAGAAGTCTCTGTGGTCAACCTGGCCAAGTGGCCATGCGATGGTGGAAAATTTGCATGGTCTGCTCCCATGGGAGAGCCCATCATTGCGAATGCGCAGGTGTAATAAAATAAAATAAAATAAAATCAACGGAGACTTTTTTTGCAAGAAAAACCCACCGCTGCTACTGTAAAAATTCAAGCATTTAAAATAGCTAATTTTTGCATGTTTCTGTGGTGCTTTGGTGGGGTTTTGGGCAACAATTTCAAAAAAAATATTGCAGTCGCCATTTTGGATCCCCCCCCACCGCATGGCAAATGGATGCGCCCTCCCAGCCTGGTACAGTCAGCAAAACCTGGCCATGCGATTGGTGGAATGGCTCCAAAACTTTGCATGGTCCACTCCCATGGGCGAGCCCATCATTGCGAATGCACAGGTGTAAAAAAATAAAATAAAATAAAATAAAATAAAATCAACGGAGACTTTTTTTGCAAGAAAAACCCACTGCTGCTACTGTAAAAATTCAAGCATTTAAAATAGCTAATTTTCGCATGTTTCTGTGGTGCTTTGGTGGGGTTTTGGGCAACGATTTCAAAAAAAATATTGCGGTCGCCATTTTGGATCCCCCGCACTGCATGGCAAATGGATGCACCCTCCCAGCCTGGTACCAGCAGCGCAGCAGTAGCAATAGCCAAGGAGAGGGGGGTGGGGAACCCCCCCCCAAATAAAACACCCTTCTGGCCTGGTAGGTGCCCTCAGACAGTTTTCGCCTACTTTTAGGGCCGGGAATCGGGTTTTTTTTTAACTTTTAAAAACTTTTTTTCTGTGCCGCTTGGCATTTCGCGATGCAAGTAACGAGCACGACAAATCAGACCAAATTGTTCGTTCGTCGGTTCGAGCTCGAAGTCTGGGGCAGTGATTCCCGTTACCGTTTCCGTAGAGTAACGGAAACGAGTAACGGAAACGGAAACGGGAATACCGCTAAGTCGTGCCCATCTCTAATCATCACTATTCCTTGTAACAGTAAGGAAATACTCTTGAATGATGCCATATTAGTAAATTGATGAGAATATACCTATATCATGCCAATGGAAGCAAAGGTTCTAATCTGGAAGATCATGGAGATGCAAAGTCGGTGGATCATGACCAAGGAACCATAAGTATTTATGCAAAAGACATCGGTTATTATGGAATGTGAAAATAGGGCATAGAAAACTATGGTTAAAATCCTACACCTTATATTAAAATGTGTGTAACTGAGATCCCATGTCAAATAAACTGAGGAATATTTGCATATGAACATCCTAGGCATCATCCCACCCTCATACATGCATCCATTTGGATGTTGACCTAATGAAAAGTGCAACTAAGCCTGGATCCTGGATCTTTCCTGTTCTTGAGTAGTAACATGACATTTCCAGGTCACCAGTAAACAAAACTTCAAGTCATGGCTAGTTGGTGTCAGATCCAGCTGGACTTTCAGTGACATCATCTGAGTCAAGGTAGGCTCAGAACGAACCCAGCAATGGTCCAGGTTTTGATGAAGAGGGTATGGATTCCCCCAGTTTAATTTTAGAAATGGGAAGTGAATGGATTAATTAGTCTGTAAATAGAAGAGATGCTTCAGGACTCATCCCTCCCTCCCCGCCAAAGAAGCAGTAAAATGGGGGAGGGAGTGTGTGTGTTTTAAATCCATTTAGTACTATTTACCTGAACATTATCCTGACAGAAGGTTCTGCAAGGAAATTTTGTACAAAAGCAGTGTGGGAGTGCATAGAGAAGGTTTGGGGGGGGGAATGAAAAGGAAAAGTAGCTCTTTGCATTCATATCCAGGCTTAGTTTGTTGATTTCAGAGATCTGGAACGAGTGAGTGAAAAACAGAAGAAGAACTTGTCAACTGGTGTCCATTTCTGACACAACGGGAAGGGTGATATCGGAGTAGCGGTAGAGGGAGGCAAAATGTCTGCATGTCTCTGTGTGGGAAATGGTGAGGATCTGTGAGTCCTTGGAAGGATTTGGGCGGAGGGGGTGTTCACACATCTGTGAGTGCCACCTACGCGGTCCCTTCCTGAAGCTTTTGCATTTCCTCGAAAGTAATGTGAACCAAGCACCATGTCAACATGAATTATTCATGATCTTGGTAGCTTTGACAAGAGCTTTTCCTGGTTGGCGTGGGGGGGGGGGCGTGGGAAGAGAAGGAGGGTGTTGATGGAAGATGTCAAGAGTCAGGAGGCAAGCATTGAAAATTCAATGTTACGAAGAGAGACCCTTGTTGGGAGAGAAGGAGGGGGTGCAAAATCATTGCACACTCATGAAGAAGATGGGTGAACAATCCTGAGAGGCCACAAACCTACTCAGTTTTCTTCTCATGCAGGTAAGATGGACTCCAGTGTTAATCTGCAACATCAACAATGACTGAAATTCTGCTGGGTCGCTCTGTTTGTGCAACAGTGGGCCTTTTCACACGATCCCTAAGATCCCCTGGTCCCTTAAATTCGGACCAAAGATCTTAGGGGTTCGTTGCCCTTCCTTCCTCCCCACCAGAGAAAGAGGGGAAAAATGCAACTCACCTGGAGGAGCTTCCCGGAGCTCAGTTTCTCTTCCGTTTCTCTTCCGTTTCTCTTCTGCTTGCTTTTTTCCCTCCCACCTCTTCTCTTAAAGGGGCAGGAGGCAAAAAAAACACAAGTAGAAGCCAGGAGAGCCCCGCACTGACCAGATTAAATCTGGACCTGGGGATTTTCACCCACCTCAAGCAGGTACAAGAAAGTGCAGCTCGGTCGCGCTTGGGTGGGCGGGGTCGCACTTAATTGTCTGCAAAGTCCGGAGCTGGTGGGAAAACACTTGTAAGGTCCGGACCTTGCAGCCATTTCCTGCGGAGCTTAGGGGTCGTGTATAAAGGCCCAGTGATGGTATTATTATCAGTAGCCAATCACTGCTGATCAAAGGCCAATCACTGCAGATTAAAGGAAATTTCATGGTGCACCGGATTCATTCACCATGTGACAAAATCATGTGTGCCCCCCCCCCCAAAGGAAGCCTTTAAGAGAGGCAATTTGACACAGCTGATGATACATTGAGCTGCACAGCAGGATTTCTGCCATGGCATAAATTGTTTTGGAGGTAGCCAAGGAGGAAAGAAATAGAGTTCTACCTTTAAAACAGTGGTTTCCAAACTTGTCTAACACATGTTCTTGGACGTCAACTCCCAGAACCCACAACCATTACAGCTGATGCTAAAGGCTTTGGAGAATTGCAGTCCAAGAACACCAGGGTTACCCACGGTTGGGAACCACTGGTCTAGAAGAATTTAATTGTCCTGGTAGATCATACCAAATCTTTCTTTCATACAGCATTATAGACAAATGTTCCTGCTTGATGTTCATGCGTGAGTATAACAGCAATAGTTAAAGTTCCCTTGCTCATCTAAATTGATAGGAGACTAAAGAGAAGTTTTTTTGAGCCTGCTGACCAAATGCCACTTTGGGAAAATAAGAAAATGGCTAGGACAATGCCTGCCAGCATATATTAGCTTAATGTAATGAAGCCTTGTTGCCATGCCCCTTCCAACCTCAGTATTTTGCAATCCAGTGATTAATTTTGCAGAAATGTGTACAAATATGTGCAAACAAAAGACATCTTACAAGGAAATGTATATGAAGAAAAGCAAAATACCAAAAATACATTGCAGTACAGAAAAATATTTGGGGAATTTGATCACATTAAGGGAAATTATACAATGCACATTAAACTTTCTACAAATGTTCGGACCCACTTTAAAACAAATGAATGTTACCATATTGGCGTATATATTTGGAGTTCAGCAGGGATTATTTTTTGAATGAGACTGCTATCTATGCTAAAGGTCAACTACAAAGGATATGCCAACTGTAACCCAGAAATCCTGTCCTTATTTTTGCCTATTCAAAATATTATCTAGCAATATGGAACCCTTCAAACACCTAGATAATAAGAAGCACTGCACACCATGGCTAATGGTTCAGGACTAACACTATCCAACAGTGGCTGGTAACCTATTGGTTAGTTGTTTTTCTTGATGTGTCACCAAGTTAGTTCTGGTTTATATAAACTCTTTTTCTAAGTTTTCTGGGGAAATAGCATTCAGAAGCACAGATGGACAAAGACTGCCTGTTTGGAAGTAAGCACTTGTTCTTCTTTTGGACAAAGAGGTAGTTGGCACTTCTCAGGTCTGCCTTGTCTAGTGGGTGCCCACTCAGAGGCAGAGTCCAGAGGAGACAAGGCAAAGAAGCTGGGGGATTGCCTCTGAGTAAAAACATTTCTGAGGAATCAGGGCTGGAAACTGGTGAACACCTAACAATTGTGCAGGCGCTCGTGAGTTCAAGGATAGACTGTTGCAACACTCACTACCTGGGGCTGCCTTTGACCCTTGTTCGGAGACTACAGCAGATGCAAAAGGTGTCAGCCAGAGTGGTGGTGGGTGCAGGCAGATTGGCAGCTCCGTCCCGCTACTTGCGGAGGCGGGGCATCTTTGCCAGCCGGCGGAATCAGTCGCCGGTTGGCCAAATCTGCCGCGCGGGGAACGTCGGGGGAGCGCGGCTATTTAAGCCTCTTCTGCGCTTTCCCTACCTTCCTGCGCGGATTGACTTTTCAGGACCGCAGGTTTCGCTTCAGCCCGGCTCCGCTTGACAGCTGGTCAGCGGAGATCGGGTCGATAAGGAGCCGTATCCACTGCGCTCCGGGAAGCAGCGCAGCACTCTCCGGCTGCCGCCCGTCAGCTGGCGTGCAGATCGGAGATAAGGCGGCTGAGTGTCTTTATTTTAACTTATTCGGGGGAGTGGGAGGGAACCGGGAGGGGGGAGGGCTGCGGAGCCAGGTTCTCGTGAGCCTGCTCGGCGGGGGGGGGTGTTGAGGCGACCCTTGGAAAGGGTTGGGGCGGCGGCATATAGCCCAGGCAAGGGTGCGGAGCGATAGGAGCCCAGCCCTTTAGGGCTGCCAGCCTACGGGGAAGAGTAGGGTGGGGGTTGATAGCCGGGTCTCTTCGGAGGCAGCCCGGATACGGCCAAGCGCCACAGCTTTCCCCCCTGTGCATATTAATCGGATCTCACCTGTGGTGGGTGAAGGGTCAGCACGCACAATCCAGGCCCTGGGCTCGGTTGCGGCGGCCATTTTGTCCACCCTTTGGGGTTCCATCCACGTGGCCTGCCCATCCACCTCCATCATTCGTCCTCCTTGGGGGGTGTTGCGAAGCGAAGCGCAAGGAGAGTTGGCGACACCTGGGCGGACGGGGGAATATATTTTTCGACCGTTTTTCTTTTCTTTCCCTGGCTATCTGACCAGCCATTTGCACAGGTCAGGAAAGGGCTGTGCGTCGGGTGGAGGGCGGCCATTTTTGAGGGCGGGCGGCCATTTTATTTGGCATCTTGATCGACATCTATAAGCCTATCAGGTTATCCGTCTTCATCCTCCTCCCTGGGTCTTTCCTGGGTCTCATCGGTGGGGCATCTGGTGATACACCGCCCTAGCTTATAGCGGGACCCGAGATTGGAGCTCAGCGTTGTCTGTTTATTGCACCATGCCACCTAAACCAAGCACCAGCAAGGGCAAGGGCAAGGCCCAGCCGCGCAGGCGGCAAGCACCCTTGCCAGCTCCAGAAGTTTCATCCTCATCTGATGAGGATTGGCAGCCCTTTGCGGCAGCTTGGAGCAAACTATCCCGCCTGGAAAAAGAGCGTGCCAAGCAAAAGGGGATGGAAGCCTCATATGGGGGGAGGCCTGCTAGGGACACCAAAGCATATCGCAGGGCAGGCCTTAAAGTACTGGGTGACCTCATGATGTCCCGTATTTCTGTTTTGGAGAACGCTATGGCGGGACCCTCATCCCAGGTATCAGCAGGTGCACAGCTGGCAACCCAGGCCACGCAAGCTACTGACGCAGGACCGCCACTACCAGCGATTCCCACTGGGGGAGCCGCGCCGGCCCCGGCCATCCAGGCTCTTGTGGAGCAGCCACAGGACCAGGCGATGGACCTGACGACATCCAGCACCCCCCAACGGCCACAATCGCGTCCACCTGCCTACAACCCTCCACCGGGTGAGTCCACTGTGCACACCTACACACCTAGGCGGGTACTCTGGCCTTGGCCTCGGAGTAACCCTGTAGTACAAGAACAGGTTGTAGTTGACTCCGTGGGACTTAGGCCTCCTATCATGCCTCCGCCAGCCCCGGGAGAGTATGGCCCAGTTTTAGCAGAGGCTGCTGCCCAGACGGATCCCTGTACAGGCCCGGATATAGTGCAGGGAGGGGCGAGCAATGGGATCCCAGCCCCTTCCGCGCAGTCCGCCACCAGGATGGTGGATGACTCGGGGGAGGCGGCAATCAGCCCGTTAGATCTACCGGAGGGGGACGAGTCCCTGCCATTAGGTGACCACCTTTCGGATGCTATGCGGGAGAAGATTGTGTCCGGAAGGTATGTAGACATCTTTGACTTACTGAATAGGGAAATTGATAATAAAGATCTGGAAAAGCTAGACGATAAGGAAAAAGAGAGAATTAGGAAGAGGAAGCCGGAAAAAACTTGGAATAATTGGCTGACGGCTTTTGTAATTTATGCGGGCATCTATACCGAGGCCCATCCACACAAGGGCGCAGTGCTGTGGCACTATTTGGACAACATTATTAGGGCCCGTTCGGACTTCCCGGCATCCGCTTGGCTAGCGTATGACGAAGCTTTTCGTCGCCGGATAGCCAAGGATCCTACCCTTCGCTGGGACAGGCCCCATAGCTACTTGTGGCTGAGGGTGATGAGCGCCCCTCGCCATGCCATGAATGAGAGGTTCGATAGCGGCCACGCCATCGCGCGCCCCGGCCAGACAGGTAATTCCCGCGCGAACGCGGGCCAGCCGGTTCAACCCCGGCTGGTTTGCTTCGAATACAATAGTAAGGGGTCTTGTGGGCGCCGCCAGTGCAAATTTAGGCACATGTGCTCTACCTGCGGCGCCAACCACCCGGCCTCCACTTGTCCTCGGGGCAGACCAGGAACCAGCGGAGGAAGGGATACTGGGGGCAAGCACAACCAAACGGGGTCACCACCCCCTCCAAAAGGGACCTAGTCCCATACGAGTGCCGGTTTTGAGGGCGTGGCTTTGTAGCTACCCCTCACAGGAGGACGCCGCTTACATTTTGAATGGTTTCATGTACGGCTTCCGAATACCGGCCATTGGGGAGCGAGCTCCCTTCTTAGCTGACAACTTAAAATCCGTTTTGGGTAAGGAGGCAATAGTGCGGGAAAAGATAGCATCTGAATTGCTAGCCGGCAGGGTCCTGGGACCATTTGATCGCCCACTGACTCCCCGCACCCGGGTATCGCCCTTGGGCATCGTGCCCAAGAAGGCACCAGGCGAATATCGCCTCATTCACCATTTGTCGTACCCAATGGGGGCATCGGTGAATGATATGATACCACAGGAATTATGTAGTGTACGTTATACCTCCTTTGACGCAGCCGTCAGGATGGTGCGGGGTTGCGGCGTGGGGGCCGAAATTGGGAAGTGTGATATTAAATCGGCCTTCCGGCTCCTCCCAGTACACCCAGACGATGTGGAGCTTTTGGGATTTGCATTTGAGGGACGTTATTACCTGGACAGGGCCATGCCCTTTGGCTGCTCGATCTCTTGTTCTGCCTTTGAACGCTTCAGCTGTTTTGTAGAATGGGCAGTGCGCCAGCGAACTGGTAGTTCCCACGTCATTCATTATCTGGATGATTACCTGTTTGCTGGACCGTCCGGCACTCAGCAATGCGAGTCTCTCATGGCTACTTTCCACGCCATGGCAGCTGAGTTAGGTTTACCGTTAGCGGAGGATAAGACGGAGGGCCCCACCACTACGCTCACGTTTTTGGGTATCGAGCTTGATACTATAGCGCAAACGTGTAGACTGCCTAAGGAGAAGTTAGTCGACCTCCAGGCCCGCTTGACGAGGCTTTTGGCACAAAAAAAGGCCACGCTTAGGGAGCTCCAGCAGATTATCGGACACTTAAATTTCGCATGCAGGGTGGTGGCCCCAGGTCGGGCTTTTGTTCGCCGACTATGCGACGCCATTGCGGGGCTTCGTAGTCCTCATCACCGGCGCCATATCTCGGCGGATATGAAAAGTGACCTTCGGATTTGGCTTCAGTTCTTGTCCAATTTCAACGGTATTTGCTTCTGGCGATCGGAAACGATCGCGGCCTCGGACCTCCAGGTTCAGACCGATGCATCGGGGGCCTTGGGCTTCGGATTATATTTCCAGGGCCGTTGGTGCGCCGGCAGTTGGCCGGTGGAGTGGCAGGTCAACGGCATTACCCGTGACCTCACATTTTTGGAATTGTTCCCCATTGTCGGGGCAGTATTTCTGTGGGCCGACCGTTTAGCCAATTCCGTGGTGCAATTTAATTGCGACAATCAAGCGGTGGTACATATACTGAACAAGTTGACTTCCAAATCAAAACGGGTCATGGGACTGCTCCGTGCCCTTACCCTCCGATGCCTCCAGTTTAACATATTATTCCGAGCCCATCATGTGCCGGGGGTTCGGAATGAGCTTGCTGATGCTCTGTCCCGCCAACAGATGGAGCGGTTCAGATCGTTAGCACCTCAAGCGCTCTTGGATCCCGACATTCTGCCAACCGAGGTATGGAGGCTTGGAGAGTAGAGGCGAATCGGGCCATGGGGATGGCATTGGCGCCCAATACGCGCCGGGCGTATTCTACGGCCTGTGCCGAGTACGCGCGCTTTTGTGCGGATGAGGGGTTCTCTCAACTCTGGCCGGCTTCGGCAGACCAGTTGGTCCAATTCGCGGTACATTTACATTTTAAAAACTTGGCCCCTAGAACCATACAGGGCAAGCTGTCGGCCCTGTACTACTACGCCAGGGCGCAGGGATTCCAAATTCCAGATTGTCAGTTTCGAATAGGAAAAATGATTGAAGGCTGGACGAGGGAGCGGGGTAGACCCCGGGATGACAGGACCCCTATATCCCCAGGAATGCTGTGTAAGTTGGCCGAGATTTGGCCGCAGGTGTGTTCTGATCCATTCGAAGTTTGTTTATTCCAGGCTGCCACGTTGGTAGCATTCTTTGGGGCCTTCAGAGTCAGCGAACTGGTAGCCCATTCCCAAATGGATGCATCTAAAACCGCTCTCCAGTGGGGCGACATGGTTCTCTATGAGGATCATGTGGTCCTCCACGTCCGTAAATCTAAAACGGATCAGAAAGGCAGAGGTGCCTGGGTAGGTGTTCACTGCCTCAGATCTGTCCAATTTCAGCATTACATCGGTACACCCGCCAGATTGGCGCCGGTCGGGGGTACCTATTTCAGCATCAAAATGGATCCCCGTTGACCCGGTATCAATTCTGGCATGTTTCATCCAGGGCGCTCCAGGTCGCAGGTATCTCTGGTTGGCGTTTTGGCACGCACTCATTTAGGATCGGTGTTGCCTCCACGGCTGCTGCCATCGGGGTTGATCCGGCTGGGATCCAGCGGATCGGTCGATGGCGGTCTAGGCAATTCAAGGCCTACGTCCGCCCCTTAATGGACCGGTAATACCGGGCCAGTTCTTTCTGTTTTGTCGTTGCAGGTTTGGTTCCAGGAGGACGGGCGCGAGTCATCATTTATGGCCACAGTTTCGTTTTTTGGGCAGCCAAGTTTGCTGTGAAGTCAGGACGTGGCCGCGATCTCGGCCTGGGACAGTGGGCTGATTTGGTGTGGAGGGGCCGAAGGGGGATGCTGTGGAGGGCATTTTTGCCAACCGCCCTTGGTGATTCCCCTGACCCTCACCCGGCCATTGTCGTGGTCCACCTCGGTGGAAATGACTTGACCCGAATGTCGGGCAAGTCCCTCATCCTCCAGGTCATCGATGACCTGAGGACATTTAAGAAGCATCGCCCGGACACAACCATCATGTGGTCCGCCATGATCCCGAGGTTGGTGTGGGGGCCGCTCCATCCCCCCCAAAAGATGCACAAGGCTCGGAAGGGAGTCAACCGTGAGGTGGCCCGTGTGGTTCAGGCGGAGCTTGGCTCTGTAATTTGGCATCCCGAGATCACGGCACGAACTCCTGACCTGTTCCGCCCGGATGGCATTCACCTGTCTGACAAGGGCTTGGATTTGTTCCTCACAGATCTATATGAGGGCCTGCGGGCCGCGTTATTCGGCCGTTTGGGGTAAAGAGGCGTCAGTGCGCCTCTTTGGTGGCGGGTAGCGCAGAACTAAACAGTGATTATCTAGGTCCCGACCTTAATTGACATCGTCAGAGTGCCTGGCAGCCCATAAATAAGTAGCTAGGGCCAGTATTAGACAGGCACGATTAAAGCATAAAACCTGCCACTTCAAAGGGCTGCCAAGGCTTGATTAACATTGGGGGACGCCTACACAGCTAGGCATCCGCTCTGCGGCAGTAAAACAGGCCGCAGGAAATTTACCTGTGGAAAGGGACCTAGACTAAATAACAACCACAAAATGTGCGCTACGTTCCAGGCCCTCATTAAAGTTACGTTGAGTTTAATACTGTTAATAAATTGTGGCCCTTGTTAACCCAAAGCAAACGTGTGTCGACTGTTTATTTCCGCCTGGTCTGGCAATGGCAGCTCCATCCCGCTACTTGCGGAGGCGGGGCATCTTTGCCAGCCGGCGGAATCAGTCGCCGGTTGGCCAAATCTGCCGCGCGGGGAACGTCGGGGGAGCGCGGCTATTTAAGCCTCTTCTGCGCTTTCCCTACCTTCCTGCGCGGATTGACTTTTCCCCGCCCACCCGCCGCTTATTTGGTGTGGATGGTGATGCTTTGCTGGTCGCTTCGGGGCCGGATGGGAATTTTTGACTGTCACTCTGATTGGCCTTGAGTGACAGTGAGTTTTCGCCCATCCCATCATCCACACGCGAGCGATGGGCTTTGTTAAAATCCCTGGTCACAATTTAGCGGGTAGCGCAGAACTAAACAGTGATTATCTAGGTCCCGACCTTAATCGACATCGTCAGAGTGCCTGGCAGCCCATAAATAAGTAGCTAGGGCCAGTATTAGACAGGCACGATTAAAGCATAAAACCTGCCACTTCAAAGGGCTGCCAAGGCTTGATTAACATTGGGGGACGCCTACACAGCTAGGCATCCGCTCTGCGGCAGTAAAACAGGCCGCAGGAAATTTACCTGTGGAAAGGGACCTAGACTAAATAACAACCACAAAATGTGCGCTACGTTCCAGGCCCTCATTAAAGTTACGTTGAGTTTAATACTGTTAATAAATTGTGGCCCTTGTTAACCCAAAGGAAACGTGTGTCGACTGTTTATTTCCGCCTGGTCTGGCAAATGACCGCATCAGCCCAATCTTGGCTCGCTTGCATTGGTTGCCCGTTGCATTTATTTATTTATTTATTTATTTATTTATTTATTTATTTATTTATTTATTTATTTATTTATTTATTTATTTATTTATTTATTTTTTTTGTTTGACTTTCATACTGCCCATCTAAACCAAAGGCTACTCTGGGCAGTTTACAACATGTGCTAATAGGACAATTAACAAAGGAATACATTTAAAAAAACAAAATACAAGGTACATAATAAAATAAAGTATGCATAAATCAACAACAAAAAACTAAAATGAAGATAAAATGAAGATAAAAATGGCAGGAGATTGAAAAAACGGGAGGGAGGAGAAGACCCCGACCCCGAATAAGGTTCAAGGTTCAATTTTGACTTATGAAACCCTCCATGGCTTAGGACATGAATACCTGGTGGAGCAAATCTCATTAAGAACAGCTGCGGGTTGACCCACCAGAGCATTGCAGTTGTTCTAATTCTGGATGGCCACATGGAGAGAGGTAGTCACCCCGACACTGTGGAATCAACTCCCGAGTGAGATTTGCCTATCAGAGTCCCTGCCTGCCTTTCAGAAAGCAATTAAAATGCTGCTTTTTAGAGAGGCGTTTAGCGACCATTTTTTATTGTTATTATTTTTATTTCTTTTCTTTTCTTTTCTTTCTGGGGATCGGTAAAATAAGACTGCCTGCTCGTGTTGTTATTTATGGTTTTTATTATTATGTTTTGTTGTTTTGAGTATTTTATTTTGATTGGCATTGTTGTATTGGGTGATTTATCTCCCTCATCTTTATTCTCATTGTATTAGGGTAAGTACACTAGCATAAGTCCATTGGCGTAAAATGCAGTGGTAAGTTGATCCTTGTTAACAAGTAACTCCTTGTCAACATCTATAAGATCTAACTGAAAGACAGTGTGGTGCAGTGGAAAGAGTGATGGCTTATGACTTAGGGCCTTTTTACACGACCCCTAAGATCCGCTGGCCACTTAAATTCGGACCAGAGATCTTAGGGGTTCGTCGCTCTTCCTGTGTTCCCACCCCCTCCGCACTTCCTGGCTGCTGGCTGCGTGAGGGGAGGGAGAAAAAGAGAAAGAAAAGCATGCCGCTCACCTCGTTCTGCCTCTCGTCTCTGTAAAAGTAGCTCTTAAAGGGGCGGGAGCCAAAAAACAACAAACAGAAGCAAGGAGAGCCCCGCACTCACTATCGTTACACCAGATCAAATAATTTTCACCTCCAAAGAGCAGGTACCTGAAAGCTGCACTGGGACGCGCTAAAGTGGGCGGGGTCGCACTTAATTTCCTGTTAACTCCGGAGCTAGTGGGTAAACATTTTTAAGCTCCGGAGCTGGGAGCCATTTGCCCCGGAGTTTAGGGGTCGTGTATAAACGCCCTTAGAAGATAGGACCAAACCCTCACTTAATCACAGGAACACTTGGAGCAGACAATGGTAAAACCACTCTTTTGCTGTCTGGAATATCTAGGAACCTCAATTAGGATCACCATAAATTGGATGTGACTTGACAGCACACAATACAGAGAAGCTATGAAGAAATTAACATTCAAACCAGAATTGGAAATGAGAACAATACAAACAACAGACTCCATCCAGCAGTATGGAGTTAATATTTCTCTCTTTTTGAGGGAAAAGTACTGAAAAGGAGTTTTTTAAAAATGTGGTAGGTTTTCCCAAAGCAATTTGCTGTCCTTCTTACCCATTAAATCAAGCTAATTATCAGCAAGCACACTAAATGAGCATCACAATCATGTCAAGCACACCTGCATATAGACTTTAAAGGAATCTAAGCACTTTGAAATATTGCAAGTTACATCTTCATTACTTCTGAGCGTGAAGAATCCCAAATGGCCACGGGGTGCATATTATAAGAAACACTTAACTAGCACACTGGCATTCAGGAAGTGAGAAACTGCCTTCTGATGGGGAATGGATCATTTTTCTCCAGCTGAGTTAAGACCATTTGTGTTTTTGAACTACACCCCCAGAATTCCCCAAGGATTGGTTACTGTTCCTGCAGACGATTCCCTGTAAAAGGCACTGGACTCGACATATTTTGCCAGTTTCTTGTGCAAAATAATAGGGTGGTGGCATAAACAAATGATTTGTGTATGGAGGGAGAAGATAATGAAACTCATTTAGATGATAAGATTGGGAATTTCATTGGGACAGTACAAAGTTCCAGTGAGGAGTTTTGGCATTGGAAGTAGGGATAGGAGTTCTGAATTGTTTGGACTTCTACCCTCAGAAGTAACCCTCAACCCCACTGAGGCCAAAAATGAAAGGGCAACAGAAGAGCTTTCTGTACCTCCATTGCTACCACGGATATAGTTTTCATTTGAAAAACAAATTACCCCAGAACTTCCTGGGAGTCACAAGATTACATAGGTGATTAGTCTCTCTCACATTGAACTTCATACAATAGTACTTTCCAATAGAGATGGGCACGAATAAAAAAAATGGTGTTTCGGTTTTTCATTTGTCATTCAGAGGTCTGTTTCGGTTCATTTCCATTTGTCGTGAATTTTTGAAAAAAATCGTTTCCGTTTTTCATTTTTTCGTTTGTCGTTTCTACCCGCTTTTTGCGCGATTTTTAAAGCATTTCTGTGAGCGGGCATCCTCTAATGCCCCAGACCAGAGGGAAAACACTAAAAAAAATGGATGCTGGCAGAGACACAGTATAGACTAGGTACGCAGGGAGGCTGAAAAGGCAGCGGCGGGTGTTGCCCAGGGTGCAAGGCAGCCGCAGAGTGACTGCACTGCAGGGCAAGGGAGGGTACTCACTGAGAGGTACACACGCATGCACACAGGGAGGCTGCAGGACTGAAGCTAGAGTCGCAGAGACAGGAATCCCACCCTAACTCCCACCGGAGACTGCAAGGAGGACGGGGGCTGCCAGAGCTTTTTATGCCCTCTGTGGCTGCCAGACCTGCCCAGTCTGCAACCTGGGCATACTATTGGTTGAACATGATCCCATCACTTGGCTTGCCTCCATTTTGTGGCTGGTGCGACATCCATTTTAAAGGGAAAAGAAAAATACATTGCGATGGGAGAAGACAAAAACAAACGTTTTAAGGACCCGAACCCCCTGGTAGGTAATAATTTCAAATAATTATCACATTACCACTGTGTTTTTACAGATGTCCAGGGTGTTTTAATACCCATGAAATCAATCAATAGGCATCTGGGAGCCATTTTGGGTCGATGTCCCCTAACTCCCCTTAAAGGGAAAAAAATACAGCGATCTGAGAAAAGACATAAATGCACCTTTTAAGGACCCCAACCCCCCTGGTAGATATTACCAGACAATATAAATAATTATCGCTGCATTTTTACGGATGTCCAGGGCGTTTTTTAACATTTAAAACAGCTCATTTCATTGCGCGTCGCCATTAATGGAAACGAAATGTAACAACCACAATTTTCGTGGTTCTGTTCGTTTCGTTTCATTTTCATCACAATTTTCATTTGTCATTTCGTTACGTTACGAAAAGACTAACGAATAACAGAAACGAAAAAATGTTCGTTCCGTGCCCATCTCTACTTTCCAATCTTTGGTCCCCCGATGCTCATGGACTACAACTGCTAGATATTCTAACCAGCACAGCTAGTGTGGAAGGTTTTTGGAAGTAAGTCCAAGAACATTCCGGATCTCAAGGTTGATAACCATTGCTTAGAGGGAGCCGCCTATGGAACTGCCCCACCCATGAAGCCTAACAAGCCCTGGTAATTTTGTGACTCTCAGGGAACACCAGGCCAATTTCTTTTGTTTTTCATGGAGAAGAATGGAAATAGGAGCAATAGAGATATCAAAAGCTGCTCTTTCTTCTTCTTCTTCTTCTTCTTCTTCTTCTTCTTCTTCTTCTTCTTCTTCTTCTTCTTCTTCTTCTTCTTCTTCTTTCTTTCTTTCTTCTTCTTCTTCTTCTTCTTCTTCTTCTTCTTCTTCTTCTTCTTCTTCTTCTTCTTCTTCTTCTTCTTCTTCTTCTTCTTCTTCTTCTTCTTCTTCTTTCTTTCTTTCTTTCTTTCTTTCTTTCTTTCTTTCTTCTTCTTCTTCTTCTTCTTTTTCTTCTTCTTCTTCTTCTTCTTCTTCTTCTTCTTCTTCTTCTTCTTCTTCTTCTTCTTCTTCTTCTTCTTCTTCTTCTTCTTTCTTTCTTTTTCTTCTTCTTCTTCTTCTTCTTCTTCTTCTTCTTCTTCTTCTTCTTCTTCTTCTTCTTCTTCTTCTTCTTCTTCTTTCTTTCTTTCTTTCTTTCTTTCTTTCTTTCTTTCTTTCTTCTTCTTCTTCTTCTTCTTCTTCTTTTTCTTCTTCTTCTTCTTCTTCAAGTTCCATCTCCCAGAATTCTTGAAGATGGAGCCCATATATTCTGGGATTGGAAATCTAAAACATCCAGAAGTCCAAGCCTTAATGACAATACTGTAAAAATCCTTTGGTCATAAAAATAGTACTGTTTGAGAACTGTAGACATTTGTACCTTACTGATCAGGAACATACGTTATATGAAGAATGTCAAGAGGTATGGCATTCTGGGACAGTTCCACCCCTGTATCCTTGGAGCAGTGGGAACAGGTGGCTTCAATTTTGCAGTGGTGGCAAATCTGTTCTGGATATTATTCTGAACTACACAGGAGCTATCTGAGGTCCACCTCTTCCATACCCTGGTGTCACTTGTCCCTCTTATCCTGAACTGCTAATAAGAGTCATTCTATGTTTGACAAGGGATCTTATGGCAGTCCACATGTTGTTCTACTACATCTTTCATAATCCATCACTATTAGTTCTGCTAGCTAGTGCTAGCATGAAATGTTGCCCAATAAAACCTGGAAGGCCCCCACACTTCCCTGTGCTCTGCTGTGGGCTAGATTTATCATCTGTGGAGTCATGGAAGTCCATCACCATCAACCTCTCGGTTCTGATGGATTGTAGAAAGCATTTGCTCCTGTAGATGTGAGACAGCCTGGATATTCTCAGGACCTTGGCTCTTTGCTTAACATGGGGCTTCCCCCTTAAATGTGGTGATAAATGTCAAACAAATGTGTGTGATTTGGATGAGAGAGGACAGGAAAAAGCAACACGCTACCAGCCATTGATTAATATATTGAAATATTGCCACTCCAATATGATTTGTTCTCAAACTCAAGCCGGTCTTTCCAGTGCTAGGTTGCCTTTGCCATTACTTGAAATGACTTTGTGGCTGATTAGGTATTGAAAAATCTCCATGTGCATCATACCACTTTAAAATCTTATTTTCAAAATGACTTTCCTTAATAGGGAATGTTGTATTGATGCAGGTTTTGTGTTTCCTAGCTAGAAACACCATCCATAGTTGTCAGAGGCAGACCACAGCATTGCAGATTCGCCCGGGCAAATGTTGCTACTTGTTTGTGCTAGTGGTTCTTGACTTCTATAAAAGTAAAAGTGGGGAAAGACTCTTGCATTAGACTTCCAAGTGAACTTATTCCTGTGTTAAAAATAATGTGTGGAACCTGGGAGGTAAATCACACTTATGCATTGCACAAGTGGTACCGGTAGAAATATTTTCTTTGTTCTGAAGGTTGCTGAGAGAACTTTGCCTACTTTGATGCTGAGATTGCTCTGATTCTACTTCCACTCCACTGTAGAATCTCCCCTTTCCTTTTTATTTATTTGTTTGTTTGTTTGTTTGTTTGTTTGTCTATCTATCTATCTATCTATCTATCTATCTATCTATCTATCTATCTATCTATCTATCTATCTATCTATCTATTTATATACCGCCCGTCTTCCAATGGAACTCCGGGCAGTTTACACCAGTCAAACCCTGGAACAATAAAAAGATCAGAATAATAATGTTACAAAAAATAAAAATAAAAATAAATGTAATAAGAGTAATCAGCAAAGATGGTGGCAATAGTTCACAAAGCAGAACAAATCAAAGCAAAAAGAAAAAGAAAAAGAAAAAGAAAAAAGAAAGCACAGAGAGAGAGAGAGAGAGAGAGACACACAGACACACACACAAGGTCACCAAATGCCTCTCGGAAAAACATGGCATTTAATGCTTTTTTGAAAGAAGGCAGGGACTGTGCTAGGTGCAAGTTACTAGGCTGCTGGTTCCAAAGCACAGGGCCAGCAACAGAGAAGGCTTGGTTTTGGGTTACCAATTTCCGAGCCTCCCTGAGTGTGGCCACCCGAAGTGAAAGCACCTGCAACATTCTGGTTATTATTTTATTCATTCTGAATATTTTTACCTGACCTTTCTCCTTGGTAAAGGACCCAAGGCAGCTTACAATAATGAGAGACAATACAGCCCAGAACATATAAGACATACTCGAGTTAGGAACAGAGGCATCTTACAACATTCAAAGGTAACATTAAAGCGACAAAAATCATGTGAAAAGAAAAGAAAAAAATCAATTATGAGGGATGGAAACTAACATGGAAAACATTGGTGTGCATTGCATGGTAATCCATCCCAAAGTCACGTAATAGGTAGTCCATCATTCATGGTGGCAGAATACACTGACAGTAAACATAATATGGATTTTTGTGTGTGCATTGTTTCCTTCTGCCTAAACATGGAGCAGATGAGAAATGGTGTAAGAACAAAACAGACCCTATATCCACAGAGACTGTTTGCAAAACTGATCCTGCATCTGGTGCAAGAATGGGCACCTGGCAGGGAGCCTACTGGAACAAGAAGCAGGTCATATTTATTTATTTATTTATTTATTAAGCTTATATACCACCCGTCTTCTCGAAGGAACTCTGGGCGGTTCACAACATGCAATGTAACAGGAAAAAAAACAGTTAAAATAACACAGAGTTAGCTACATATCAAAACAATAAAAGCAAAGTAGCAGATAGTGGGGCAAAAAAGAAAGAAAGAAAGAAAAGAATAGCAACTTAATTGAATCAACCCAACACCTCCTGGAAGAGGAGAGTTTTTAAAGCTTTCCGGAAGGCTGGCAGGGACTCTGCTAGGCACACTTCTGCTGGGAGATGGTTCCACATATTGGGGCCAGCCACAGAGAAGACTCGGGTACGGGTGGATGTTCTCCGAGCCTCCCTGGGCATGGCCACACACAGCATGTGCACCCGCAACAACCTTGTCAGACGGGCCAATGTTGACCGCTGGTCGATCCGCTCTGTCAAGTAGTCAGGTCCTAGGCCATGGAGGGTTTTATAAATCAAAACCAGGACCTTGAATCTGATTCGGGCTGCAACGGGCAACCAATGCAGGCGGGCCAGAACTGGGGTGATGTGGTCGAACCAACGCACACCCGCCACCAGTCTGGCCACCGCATTTTGATCCCGCTGCAGTCACCTTCCATTCTGCAGGTATAGAGAAGCATACTAGCTCCTTGCAATTCACCACCTTGAAAGACATTCCAATATTAATTTGACCACGGTGACAGATACAGTGAGCCCCCACCTATTGCAGGGGTTAGGGACCAAACCTGACCCACGATAATTGAAAATCCGCGATATGCAGATGCAGGTCGGTTCAGGCCTAGGGGGCCTAAATGGGGGCTCTTGTATTTACCCCCATCCTGGCATTGCCCAAACAGGCCTCTGAAAAGGCCCTCAGAGGCCTCAGAAATGATTTTCAGTGACCCAGAAGTGACTTCCGGTTTACCAGAAGTGACTTCCGGTTCCCAGGGAGGCCCTCGCAGGCCCATTTGGGGCAGCCCCAGTCTTGGGGTAAGTATGGGAGGCCTGAAACAGGCCTTTGCCCCTTACCCCAGGGGGTCTTTTTTCAAATTCTGCAGTCCCGTAATGCCGGGGGACCACTGTATAGCATATAAAGGTTTTAAGTTAGCTGTTGTATGGTATTCCAATGTGGATCCATGGATTCAATTCAGCTATCGAGAGTGTTCTCTCTAATTTTTTACACTCCCTTTTTGGTATGCCAAGATGTGTGTCATCTGCAGGCTTGCGTCTAGAGGCAGGACTCATATCTGTAGAATGTAGAGCTCGGTCCCTTGCCTTTAATTACTGGTTAAAAGTGGTATATGCTGACCCAACATCTGGATATCTTTATCATTTGAGTAGATATGTTTTTATTAGCACTTGGTTTAAGGGTTTTATACCAAAACTACAGTTATTAGGGTTTTCCCTTGAGTTTCTTTACAAACGGACTTTTCACAAAATTAAACCAATTATCGAGCAAAGAATTAGAGATATTGATCTCCAGTATTCCTTATCAAGGGCTCAAGGTCATTGCTCACCTAATTTGTTTGGATTAAACTGGGAGTTCCTTAAGCATGCAGGATACCTGGACAAACTTACTACCCCAAAATATTATTATGCGTTTTCCAAAGCCAGGTTTAATTGTCTCCCCTCAGCTGTTTTAGAAGGTCGCTATTGTAATATTCCCTATGCTAAGCGACTATGTGCTTGTGGTGATAACATAGTTGAGTCTTTAGATCATGTTTTGTTTGAATGCAGTTTTTACTTAGAAGAACGTAACAGATTTATTGTGCCAATTTTGAAGAAATGTCCTGGAAGATCCAAAACAGATCATTTGTCTCAATTATTGGTGGGCAAAAATCAACTAAATACGGAATCTGTGGCTAAATTTTTTGCTTCCGTGATCAACTTTAAAAATAAGCAACGTCTCAATTATGCTACTGATTTCCCTTAGCATTGGGTCTTACGGTTCTCTGCATTATTAACACGTCCTGGTTTTAGCTTGTATTTTAATATTTTGTATTACAAATTGGGTTTATTTATTTGTTTTTGCCAATTTTCCTTCTGTGCTTTCAACACGTCCTGGATTTAGCTTGTATTTTAACATTTTGTATTACAAATCGGTTTTATTTATTTGTTTTTACCAAATTTCCTTCTGTGCTTTTAAATCGGGTCTATGACCGCATAATAAAGAATGAATGAATGTATAGCATATTATTTTACATCATCAAACACAATGGAAAGAAGGTTCCATTCCATTGGAGGTTTGGTCCAACAACGGAACTTCTTTGCCTTCCTTGGTGAATGATCATGAGGCGCTTTTCATGCTTCTCATAGCCCAAGAGGGTGGGGGAGGAAGGAGCACAGTATTTAACAGTGCTCCTCCCAGTCTTAGACCTCTTTATAGGAGAACTTCTCACCTGCCCAACCTTTAAGTAATAGTTTCAGAGATGGTAGCTGTGTTAGTCCTTTCAAAAATTGTAGGCAAAAATTAAAGAAATACAAAACAAAACAAAAGACGCAAAACATGTGGCCCCTTAAAGATTAACTTTCATATTTTAATGTAACGTTTGGTGTACACGTCCACTTCTCCAGGCATATAGCAGCATAATGAGGTGTGTAATGTAATATGTGATGAGATATACAGTACATTTCATACCAGATGTTCATTGGTGGATAGGGGAGGGGTGAGAGGAGGGAGAGATTATTAGTTGTAGAAGTGGTGAGAGGATTTGGCCAGGGGTCTTAGATATGATAAGCATTGTTAATGGGTCTGTGGAGGAGGGAGAGATGATTAGTTGTACAAATGGTGGGAAGGAAGATTTGGCTAGGGGTCATAGATATGTTAAGTATTGCTAATGGCTCTGTGGCTAGGGTCTGTAGAAATGTTAAGTGTGGTTTTAAGGTAAATTAGTCAGGAGTCTAGTGTGAGTTTAACTCAGTGGTGGCAAAACTTTGGCCCTCCAGCTGTTTTAGACCACAACTCCCACAGTCATTTGGCATTGGCAATACAGGCTTGGAATTCTGGGAGTTGTGGTTCAAAACAGCTGGAGGGCTGAAGTTTGGCCACCACTGGTTTAACTGGTCACTTGTAGGGGCCAGATAGGAATTTTGGCCCCGTTTATAGAATTGGCCTATTGGTGAGTGGGGATTTTTCACCCATCCCACACTGGTATAGGTGGTGCATTAGTTAGATTGTCATTGGTAGTGGTCACAGTGGTGGGTAGTGTGGAAGACTCAAGTATTTGGTGAGTCCTAAGTTGAGATATAGAGTATTTAGTTCTAGCCCATCTAATCCCATGATGCTGCAGATCTGGAGATTATAGTGTTGGGTGGGGGGAGGATGTGCTGGAATTCCCCCCTGGGCTGAGAGCCACCAGGTAGCAGGGCTTGTGGGTCCAGGGGTGGTACATCAATTTACCGGATGCAGCTGTGCTGTCTTATAAACAGAACAGCTGAGGGGTAGTGGACTCTCACTTGTACAAATCACTTGGTGGGGTCAAGGAAAACCTCTTGGTCCCAGTTGTTATTCTGCACTATGGCAGGCACCTCTTAGAGTTAGAGTTGGAATGATTAATACAAATGTATTTAATAAAGCATGTCCCCAGTTTAAACCCATCACCTGTGTCTCGCCTTTTCATTTTGTCTTGGGAGGGCAAAAAGGTGATGTAAGGACAAATGAGAATACAGCAGCCAATAAAGTAAGCAATCAAGAGAACAGAATAATGGGATGGAAAGGTGAGGAGACAGTGGAGGTCAGAGGGCAGAGTCCAGAAAGAAAACATGAGGGAGAAATGAGAGGCCAACAAGCGTTTATTTGCAAGGTATGGGCATTTCGAAGGAAGAACACAATTCTATTTTAATGTTTAGTTTAATGGGAGAATAAAATTCAATTTTTAACGGCTTGCTTTACAGCCATCAGCCAGGAATCAATTAGGTTGAAAAGTGTGTGTGTGTGTGTGTGTGTGTGTGTGTGTGTGTGTGTGTGTGTGGAGGGGATCTGATGTATGTTATCTCTTCAGAATATACTAAATCTCAGTTTTCACCCGTACTAGTCTGTAGTGGCAAGAGGAGAAGCAGTAGGGCAATAAATCTTCACTTTCATTTTCACAGGTGGAAACAAAATAAAAGAAAAACACTTTCTCCCTGCTGGGGAAGTTTTTAAGAGTTTTTGTGCATTTTTCACAAAGTGAGACTTGACTTAAGGGAAAGAAGTGCTGTTGGGAAAGTTATTTGCAAAGAAAGGAAGCATTTGACACATACAAAAAGCCTCTCTTGCATTTTGTGCATAAAATATTTATCTGGCACAAAATATACGGTTTTAATGCAAAATACACTGGGTATAAAAAATATCACTTTTTTTTCATCCTGATTGTACTGCTTGGGGAGAGGGGAGTGTTTTTGCTGTCACACCAGAGAGAGAATTTTGCTGTTCTGTGTGTCTCCCTGCCCCTGTGAGCCACTTTGATGTGTTAAGAACCCCCTTTTTGTCAAGAACAAGACAATTTGCAAGATCTGTTGTGTGCATCGCCCGTAAGTCAAGCAAAGATGCACTGTTAGGGTTTTCATTGTTGCTGGGTTTTTTTTGCACACCATCTTTGTATCCTGTCTCAGCGCTGCTGTTCCTCAGAATGGTTTCATATTGGCTACACAAATAATGATATCAACTTCCATAATGATATCAGCCATTAGATAGCTTTTTCTTACTCCTGTTATGGTCGCTTGTGTTTGTCTAACATGTTGGAACACTGTCCCTAAGGACCGGCATTCATGCTGCATCATTAACATACAAATCAGGTCTCCATCAGGAGTACTTTCATACAAATCTATTTGATGGGCAATTTTCAAATGGTAACAAAGCTGTTTATTTCTTGATACCATATTTCCTCCAATATGTGCTTTGCAACACATTTGCATAAAACAAAAAGAAGGCCATCCATCAGCGTGTACTGCCCAAAGATGCCCCCTGTCTCTTCAGATTTCTAATTTCAATCACAATTTTCCTGTCATGGTTCCTTTGGGAAGACGGGTGGTATAAAATAAATAAATAAATAAATAAAAAGGGGGATATTATTTTTCAGTTGACAAAACAGCCGAAAGCTTTCAAATCTTTTTTTTTTTGCTATTATTTTTGCTTTGCTGAATGTCATATCACCAACAGGACATTTTCTCACAAATATGGATCTTCCCCTTCCCCTCTCTAAACATCAACAAACAGTGAGTGTGCTTAGCGTTATTAAAATGAACTCGTGTTCTTGGATCTGCCTCAAAAATGTCATCAACTCTACTGGATCTGTTCTGAAGGCTGGAATTAATTGCAACAATCTACTCTTCAAGACACACAGGAAGTTGGGAGAATCCAAATGAAATTGATTGTGCATTAGTATGACTAATCAAATTGCATAATTCATTGCTATTACATTATTTTTGCTGTTTCCCATCCCTCCCACTGTTAGGACCGTTTGGAGATGAGCAATGTTTTACAGTGTCAGGGAAGAGAAAAAGACATATTCTGTTTTCTTATATTGGGAGACTATGACAGTTACTTCACATCCTTCCTCCTTTCGAGTTGACGTTCGTTTCATGATCACATTGCTCGTGGTCACGTGGTCTTGTCCCGGTACTGCCCCTGTACCCATGTACCCACAGGCGTGATTGATGGTACCGTGATGACTGTTACTGCACGTCCTTGTTTCATGACAACATCTGCACTTCTCAGCCTTCGTTCTCGTTTATTTTTGGTCCGACCTTCCATTTTTCAATCTTTTGAATCTCCTCAACTTTGCCTTCAATGCGTTATGGCGCTAGGTTTGAGGTATTTGTCTTTCAGTCTCTCTGCACTGCGTTGCTGACTCCATAGGGAATGTACTGGCAAATGGCACTTCACACTCCTGCCACTAGATGGAGAATGGCACATTGCGTGATGAGTCTTACCTCATGGGCACTCATCTCAGAATGAGAACAAAATACAATTAGGGATTACTCAATTTTATGATTAGGGATTACTCAATTTTCAATGCATTCCTATGGGAAATTTGTATAAAGGAAATTTTGCTTAACATAATTTCATTTGGAACTAAACACAGTGGTTCCCTGACTTAAGGACAGGTCGACTTAAGAGCAATTCAACTTAAGAGCAGAAAATGTTTGGTGTTTTAACTGCCACCTTACAAATTTTAGATATGGTCTGCTTGATGTACAAATATTTTTTCATGTTTTTTATTTTTTTAACTTATTTTTTTTTAAATTTAGATAGGTACCCCAATTTAAGAGTAGTTCGACTTGAGAGTATGCATTTGGAATGATTAAATTTGTAAGTTGTGATACCACTGTAATTCCTTTATACAAGGTACCACTGTAATGTCTAGCAGAAATTGTTTTATCCTTGCTGAATGTGTCAACCCATTTCCTGTGTTCCTTATCATTTCTGGAGGAGGCAGACTTGTTCCTTCCCAACATTTAAAAATAGGAGAATGTCAGCTGTCCACCAGCTTTATTCCAGCTGCCACAGCTTTCCCCTGGCTTTATCTTATCAATAGGTTATTTTCCACAAACATGACATGTGGCACGTTCCAGCATGCATTTCCACCGATCTTCCATTTAGATATGAAACAAAATTGTGCAGGTTTTGTTTCTCCCTCACATCCACCTCCTGTCCATATAATAGACCCAATAAAGCTGGGCATGCCAGCAGAAAAAGCCAGAAGGGGCCTGCTAAGACTGCCAACGTCCCAGAAGATGGCTAAAAACAAACCCCGTTTCCACGGCAACCCTGACTCGGGCCTCTTTAATTCTTACATATAATTTATCTTAAAAAGTGACCTGAAAATAGAAAGCTTTTCGCCTGCAATTATAGAGGCCAAGAGCAGTGGAATCTCTAAGTTGGAATGGAAGTCTTCTTGACCGTCCTCCAATTTGTAAGTAGCTACTGACTTTTTTTTTGAGAAGGTTGATTTTACTTAGAGAAATTTCTCCCAAAAAAGATAGTGAGAAGAGATCCATATTTTAAAAGAGTTCACCTCCATCCCCATGGAATCTAGCAAAGACAAATTTATCAGGCAGTAATCTGCTGGTTATGTCAGGGACAAACCCCCACGTTGACAATCACCTGGATTTAATGGTGTCTATAATTAAGTCCATTGGAATTAAAGATGAGAGTTTTGGGTTATACTGAATGCAGGAAGGAAGAGGCACAGAAGAGGCAATATCTTTCCTTTTCAGAGACTTTTATGGCTTTATGATAGAGAGCCTTCAAAATACTAAAGATTTGGGATTCTGAAAGCCAGCCTAACAAAATGTATGGATTTCTTCTGTATTTTGCATTACCTCACTCCCCTCTTTTTATTTTATTGGGTTTGGAGGGATTTAACCACCAATTCTTTTACTATGGCATCAAGTGCTTCTCTGCTGCCTGCACTGCTGGACTGAAACTATTAAACTGAGAAGAGGGAGGCCTATCTCCCTAGTTCCCCATATTGTGGGTGGTGGGTGGGTGGGTTATTACAGCATATTGTCCTTAATGAATGCATGCATGTTTCATCTTGATTATAATCGTGATGATGCTTTCTCTTTTTCACTTGCACTCTTCTTGGCTGATGAATTGATGAGGGTGGTGGTGTGATGATGTTAACTTTGACGTATTACTACTAGTGCCTTGCATAGGTCTGTGGATGGTTGATCTTTTTTTCCTCACACATTTCGTCATCATTGGCCAGTTTTGGAGTGGACAATTGTCTGTTGCCTTGTTCCCTCTGCTTCTTCTGTCTCGTTTTCTGGACTACGCTTGGGAATTTTTTAGGGCTTATTTCACTCTAGTACCAAAAATCAGAACAACAGCAACATGAATGAATTCAAAAGAGTCAGGTATTTGGGGTTATTCCAAATGGACCCCTGTATGAAATAAGTTGAAACCAAAATAGACCCCCCCAAAAAAAGACCCCAAAACAAAAGCTGCATGAAAGCTGCAAACACACATGATGACAACATTCGCCAAAGAAAAGTTGAATCTGCCATTTTCAAAATCATGCATTCCTTTAAAGACAGAGATTTACTGTATTCAGGTGTGGGGAGAATAGCAATACATCTTTCATTTTTCAGGATGGTATGACGCCAGCATTCACAGATACCTACAAACTGGGCTGGGGCACCTCCCTTATGAGGAAAGGCTAAAACATTTGGGGCTCTTTAGTCTGGAAAAAAGGCGCCTGAAGGGGGATATGATTGAGACATACAAAATAATGCAGGGTATGAGTAAAGTGGATAGAGGGAAGCTCTTCTCCTTCTCACAAAATACCATAACTAGGGGACATACACTCAAATTGTGGGCTGGGAGAGTAAGAACAGACAAAAGAAAATATTTTTTCACCCAGCGTATTGTTAGTCTGTGGAACTCCCTGCCACGGGATATGGTGATGGCATCTGGCCTGGTTGTCTTCAAAAGGGGATTGGACAGGTTCCTGGAGGAAAGTCCATCACAGGTTACAAACCATGAGGGAGATGTGTAATTTCCAGGCTTAAAACCAGGGCACTTCAAGGACCAGATGTAGGGGAGTGCTAACAGGAGACAGATATCTAGTCTCATGTTCTCCCAAACGCATCTGGTGGGGCCACCAGCTGGATTAGATGGACTGTTGGCCTGATTCAGCATGGCTCTTCTTATGTTCTTATGTTCTAACTTTTCAAATACTATAAGATTCATTTTCATGAGACATAATTTTGTGCCTTAAACAGGAGTCAAGAATATTGTATAACAAAATGCAGTTATTTTTTTTTTACCTACCTTGAATATTACCTTGGTCTGTCTTCCTTATCACAATGAATCTCAAAGTAGCGGGGTAGGAACAGACACAGTAATTTATTCCCATAGGACATCCCTGTTATGTCATATCATAGCAAAAACAGCAAGTTCTCCCGTTGACAACTAACAACTGCAAACTTTATCACATCTGGAGCAGAACGAGGTTTCTTCCAGAGCTCTGAAGCAGACACATTTGTTAGTATTAGTTTCACTTAGAGTTTTTTTTTTTAAAGAAACTTTATGGAAGGAGTTATATGAGAGGAGAAGAATTTGCAATTACTGCTGAAGTCCATTCCAACTTTACTAAGCAAATGAAATTGCAAAAATCATAGACCCTGTGAAAAGGGGGATATGAAATTTAATTGGGTTGTGTGATCTTTTGCAAGGACACAATCACTAACGCTTACCTGCTCCAAAGAGGGCTTGACACGGGTGAAATGGAATGATTTACGAACCCCGTGAAACTATCAATGCATGTAATAAATCTATACAACCCTGTCTCTGGGTTTATTTGGCTGTATTTTAGAACCTACTGACATTTTGTAGAAGGCAGTACATTAAATTGCCTTGCTTACAAGTAGGTCCTTTTACAATTTTTTCTTTCCTTAAGGGTGGGGAGATCTTATGGCTTTTAGCAGCCCTGGAGAGACCATTGTGCAAAGGAGAATGCAACTGGTCTAGATGATTTATTGGCCAAAATCCATGGTTTTATGAAGGAACATCTTATAGTACACCAGGAAGGACTGATTTCGGGCATGCACAAGGATGATTTTTTAAAATTCCCCACAAAAAGATGTTTCTGACAGACGGGTGTGGGCAATGTTGGACCTTTATGGCCTGGAAGGTTCTGAAGCTTAGCAAGGGCGAGTTTTCCCCAATTTCCTGTTCAGAAAGAGAGCTCCAATTAGCATGGAGACACAAACAGGAAACTTGGGTGGAGCCAGGCCTAATTCAACCTCAAAGTTGTTCAGTACTTAAGGACTTTCTTCCAGCTGAGCCACATTGAAGTGTCTATCTGCCAGGTAGAGATACTTCTAAAATGGAGAACAGGATTTGTAGTCAAAATTGTCCATGTTGAAGTATCTATCTGTCTGGTAGAGAAACTTCTAAAATGGAGAACAGGATTTGTAGTCCAAATAAATAAATCAGTAAATCCCATCCCTGTTTGCTACTGTCTTTCCCAATAGTATTTTTACAGAACAATGGATGCTATTTTCATGCTAGATGGGCATGAAAAGAAGAAGAATGGGAATACTGGTGGGATGGAGGGAGGAGAGTGTCCATTGTGCATCACAGTCAAGTCTTGTTCCCCCAAACTCCCTTGATTTTGTTTTGGGTAGCCACATGAGGAAATAGAACAAGCTTACAATTATATGTGGAAGAGACTTCTTGCAAGCTACATCTGTTGAAATCCCATGAAACTCTTAAATGTATTACTGCCCTGCCCTTTTTCTTCATATGCTCCCCCAACTCTGTTGGTAAGCTGAGAAGTCAGTAAAACAAAATGCATATGACAAAGAAATAACATAAACATAAACTGCTGGCAAGCTTTGCCGTGTGGAAAGCCTAGTCCCCAGAGAGGTACATGCATATTCCACTGAGAGATATGTTTATATTCCCAGCATAAAACATTTTGATTAATGTCAAGGCAATGAAGTTATAAATAAATGCTCCTATCTTTAGGAAGTGGCAAATCAGTTTCATTGTGTTTATAAACTTCTCCAACCAATGTTACCTGGATTTCTATGTTGAGTTATTTGTTTGCTTATCTATCTATCTATCTATCTATCTATCTATCTATCTATCTATCTATCTATCTATCTATCTATCTATCTATCTATCTATCTATCTATCTTATATACTGCCCACTACCCAAAGGTCCCTGGGCAGCTCACAGTCAAAAGCAATTAAAACAATTTAAAATGTTAAAATACCATTAAATAATTGGTATTTAACAAAAACATTTAAATACAAATACAATACAGTTAAAATTGCCATCAATATACCAGTTAAAATGTTCTGGAACAGGAAGTTTTTTATCTGATGCCAAAATGTCATTTACGTCGCCACCAGGCGGATCTCATTTGGGAGGGTATTCCATAGCCTAGGGGCAGTGCTGGAAAGGCCCTATACCTGCAAGCCATCCCTTTCACCTCCTTGAGGGATGGCTTTTTCAGGAGGGATCCCTGGCTCAAT
The DNA here is from genome assembly GCA_037367245.1 of Phrynocephalus guinanensis. Taxonomy (NCBI): domain Eukaryota; kingdom Metazoa; phylum Chordata; class Lepidosauria; order Squamata; family Agamidae; genus Phrynocephalus; species Phrynocephalus guinanensis. The sequence continues at coordinate 14,846,824 of CM074745.1, read as the reverse complement.
CTTAATTGCCAGGTAGGTTCATATGGAAGGAAGCGGTCCTTCAGGTATCTTTGTCATCATAAACTGGAGGATCTGGAGTTCACCAAGCTAAATGTAGTCCTCTGTTGACCTGGAAATAGTCAGAAGGAGAGGTGCCTGGTTCTTTATGCACATCTGATCAATCTAATGGATTTGTACTGTCAGCTTATCACAATGACCAACATGGTACATCCTTGTTTCTGTCTGTGTCTAAAGAGACTCTTAAACATGAGCACATGCAAACAAAGCAAGCAGCTAATTACTAAGTATGAGTATTTGGACAGTTTGGACTCTGGCTTCCAGAATTCACCAGGAATTTGCCCAGTTAGTGCTCTGGAGCTTTTTCTGCCAAGGAATAAAGGTCCTCACAAAAATTCTCAATTATTTACAGGTAGGGAATGGAGGCTTCTTCAGACATTTTCTTCTGGTGAGGGAAACAGAGGAAATGGATGTGAGCTGCAAGGAATTAGGGGTTCGGCAGTCTCACCGTCCATTGGGGTCTGTAAAGGGCACGTCTCAAAAAATGATCAGTTCCCTAACCCCTTGCCGATTCCACAGAGCTTAGCTCCCAGCCATTTCACAAAGCAAAATGGCTGACAGAGCTTTCATTTTCCACCTATGTGCAATTGAAATCTCATGCAAGGATTTTGTGGCTAAAGCCTCCAGAATTTGGGTGGAGGGAAGGGATTCCTTGTGATCTCTCGGGGCTTGAAGTCCAGGAAATCTGAAGTTCCCAAGTACCCAGTAATTACAGGCCCACAAAAGTTTCATTTTGCAGGAAATTGACTCCTATAATTCCTGGAAACAGCATGTTAAGTGGTCTATTTGGGCTATTCCAAGAGACATGGTCAAAATCTCTTGCAAGCTGTGCCTTTGAAGTCCAGGTCACAGTCTAGACAGTGAGCTTCCTGCTGTAAGTTCCAGTTAGTTTATTTGTTTTGCTCTGTACATCACATAGTTCCCTCTTTCATCTTTATTTGCTAAGTTGTGCTCTGCTCCCCCCCCCTCCCTGCTAGGCAGGGCACTCAGCACTCAACTTTTGAACAAATAGTTCTCCAAAAAGTGAATAAGAAGTTAAAGACATCAACATGCAAAATAACTTTCTTAAGAACAATCAGCGTAATAATATAATAATATACAAATAGCACTAACAACACTTTTGCATGTTTTGTAAGCAAGCCAGCTGAAAATAGTCATTGATGCAAAACATTTGTTCTAAGAGTTTGCAACCAAGAACCACAATCCTGAGTAGAATTGGAAATGAATATACAGTGGTACCTTGTATAAAGGAATTAATTTGTTCCAAATGAAATTATGTTAAGCAAATTTTCCTTTGTGCAAATTCCCATAGGAATGCATTGAAAAGGAGTGATCCCATTTTTATGTTGTACGGATTCTCCCCATAGGAGATTATGTTAAGCAAATGTTCCCTATCTCCGGAATTTTTTATGTTGTACAAAATATATATATATATTCCAGTTCAAGGCCAAATGTTGTGCCCCCATCCAGTTCAATATACAACCAAGATCAAAATGATTTTGTCAGTTTGTGAAATCAACCTGCTGCAAACCTGAAACAGTTATAACTTTTGTTGTTGCTCTGGCATATATAAAACTTGGAGACCTGAAAGATTCTTCAGACAGAAGTAAGCTTGTCAAATTTTACAGAGATAGCTTTGCAGATTTGTCTGCAAGACACCTTTAAAGTATATGCTTTAAGAAGAAGAAAAACAAGACTAGAAGGCTGAAGTAATGTGTGCCTCATTTGACCTGATTTGTGTCCCAGATACAAATGAATTGAGAACTTATTTTTGTTTGGCCTTACCATTTAGATCAGTCTAATTCAGTTCAGAATGTGTATGTTGTTTGAACCTGGTGTACTGTCCTACTAGTTTTCTAGAGGTTATTCTCCAGGTCTGTACATTGTTGAGCTTCATCTCCCAGAAACTTCACCAGTAGTGAAGGATTATAGTTATACAAAGCAAAAGTGTTCTGCTTAAATACCTCCCCATACCACTTCAAGTAGTCTCTGGGCGATTTACAGTTTTAATTACAGTATGCAGGCTATGCATTACCCCCTGGGTACTCATTTTACCAACCTGGGTACTCATTTTACCACCCTGGGAAGGATGGAAGGCGAAGTCAACCATGAGCCCTGCTACCTGGGACTGAACCCAAGGTCGTGAGCACAGTTTTAGCTGCAGTACAGGCATTTAACCACTGCACTACAGGGCTTGTAAAAAATATATTGGGACCAAAGTTTGATAATTACTCATTTTCATTGCTGACCCCACCCCCACCCAGAAGATATATAAGAAGCAACAACACAAAGACTACTTAAAAAACATGTTTGATGTATATGTCCATTAACATTACACTCCAACTGGTCATACAAGCTCTCTCCTAACTATGGACAGAGAACATTGTGAGGAAGTGGCTTCAGGAAACACTGGCAGTTATATATACTCTGCATTGATCACGGCAGCAGGGCAATGCAGAACGATGCAAAAATTAGATAACAGGCAACCACCTGCATGGAAAAGGGGATTTTGGGCTTTTTGGTCTCATGATTTACAGATCCAAGAGCGAAGAAAATACCTTGTCTGTACATTGCACAAGTAAGCTCCCTAGTCAATTGGCCATGGATGGTCTTCAACAATGCTGAAAGTTCACTGGAAGCAAGTCATATGTTGGTTTTGTTTCACAATAAAGCAGCCTTAATTTTCTATTAGAGAAGACAATCTCCTACCTCAATTGGTTTACAATCAAACATATATTATTTCCCCCTCTTCTCCAGTGTTATGAATTGTTAAGTTATGTAGAGATGGGCATGACCAGGAGAAATGATGTTTCAAGTTGTCATTTGTCGGGACGGGTCCGTTTTGGGTCGTTTCCATTTGTCGCGGAAATTTTCAAAAATTTGTCGTTTCCGTTTGTCGTTTGTCGTTTGTGTTGGGGTTGGGGTTGGGGTTGGGGTTGGGGTAAGTGGGCTCTGGGAGGCACCTCTCTGGGTGCCTCTGACATCTGACCCACTAAGAAGGGAAGGGACGGGAAGGGAAGGGAAGGGAAGGGAAGGGAAGGGAAGGGAAGGGAAGGGAAGCGTTTTGCGTAGCTGCCGCGTACCATACATTATGTTAGGGTTGGGGGGTAAGTGGCAGAGGCACCTCTCTGGATGCCTCTGACTCACTAAGAAGGAAAGCATACTGGTGTACTGGCGTACAGGTTAGGGGTAGGAGTAGTGGGCTCTGGCTGGGAGGCACCTCTCTGGGTGCCTCTGTGACCCACTAAGAAGGGAAGCGTACCTGCGTACGGATCTGGGTTAGGGTAGGGGTTAGAGTAAGGGCTAGGCTTAGGATTATGGTTAAGGTTAGGGTGGGTTAGTGGGCTGCACCTCTGGGTGCCTCTGACCCACTAAGAAGGACAGTGTACTGGCGTATGGGTTAAGGTTAGGGTTAGGGTTAGGGTTAGGGTTAGGGTTAGGGTTAGTGGGCTTTTTATGCCCTCTGGCACATCCAGAAGTCTCAGTCAAAACCTCGCCATGCGATTGGTGGAATGGGTCCAAAAATTTGCATGGTCCCATCCCATGGCCAGCCCATCATTGTGCATGTGCAGGTATAAAAAAATAAAAATAAAAATAAAAATAAAATAAAATCAATGGAGACGTTTTGTTGCAAGAAAAACCCACTGCTGCTACTATAAAAAACCAGGCATTTAAAATACCTAATTTTCAAATGTTTCTGTGGTGCTTTGGTGGGTTTTTGGACTACGATTTAAAAATAAATATTGTGGTTGCCATTTTGGATCCCCCCCCACCACATGGCAAATGGAGATGACGAGGATGCCCCCCCCCCAGCCTGGTACCAGCAGCCCAGGACAGGAGAGGGGGGAAGGCCGGGGACCCCCCCCCCCAGAAACCACCCCTCTCTGGTAGGTGCCCTCACTGAGGCAGGCATATTTTCGCCTGCTTTTTTGCCGGGAATCGGGTTTTTTTTAATTTTTAAAACTTTTTTTTCTGTGCTGCTTGGCATCGCGCGATCGCCGCGATGCCATGAATGACAACGAAAAATCAGACCCAATTTTTCTTTTTCGGGTCGGGTTCGAGCTGGAGCGGAGTAATTCTTGTTACCATTACCCGTTACGTAACGATAACGAGAACCGAAAACGGAAACAAGAATTTTGTCGCTCCGTGCCCATGTCTATTAACCAAATGTTTGTTTGTTTTGTTTGTTTGTTTGTTTGTTTGTTTTTTGTTTGTTTGTTTGTTTGACTTCTATACCATATTATCTAGCAACAAAGGCCACTCTGGGAGGTTTACAGGGTTAAACAAACAGATAAAACCATTAAATATAATAATATGTTTAAAATTTATAGTACAATATAGAGTTAGAGAGAGACCTATGACTGTGCATACCTGTGAGCTGCACAGTGATACTGCAGTTCCCATTTTTATTGAAACAAAGCCTAGATTCTACACCTTACAGCCACGAGCTGAAAAACAATGGCTCAACATGCCATGCTGGATTGTTGCATGTTTGTTGCCATCCCCATACCCTGCTTTTTTCACCTGATCAAATCCTAAAGGAGTTACAATGTTGTGCCATGTTTGTACCACTGTTGTAATGCCTTAGTTGTGTTGAACAATGAGATTAACCAATGTTGCATTTTTCTTTGACTTGTGCTGTGATGGTTATTTTCTTCTTTCATTACCTCTTACATTCTACATCTAGATGGCAACAGAGGGATGTGGTCATGGAAGAAGAGTCACCTGGGATATTCTGCATGTCACATTTAGGTGGAGTACCTACCCCTACCCTTATTGGTTCAAGGAAGCTGACTTTCATATGACCTCCAGCACAGTCTTTGTGAACTATTTGGCTGAATTCTTCTGTCACCTCCTACTCTCCCAAACAAAAGTGCCTATATAGCCAATTGCTAATCTCCAGTGCCATCCGGTCTCCCGTGGTCTGACCTACATGAAGCACTGACACATTCACAGTTGCCCATTTGATCTTTTTTAATTATAAAACATGTGGGTTTTTTTTAAGGAAATAAAGCAACTTGCTGAACTTTGCAATTAGAGCCAGTGATTAGGGAATCTTTTCAACTTGGCTATGAAGCTTTCCCATTTCAAATGAAAAAAAAAAAAAAACAACGAAGGAGTGGAATTAGAAAGCGGGCTGCAAAAATGAGCTCAAGCACTAGAATTAAACAGATTATGTCTCATTACTTTCAAATGAAATTTAAAAAAAGAAAGAAAGAAGAAGAATTGGACTCTTATGGAAGCTGTAGCCACATCTGTTGAGGAGATGAATCTTGACAATGAAATGGCTGCAGAGGAAACACACACACACACACACACACACACACACACACACACACACACACACACACACACACACACACACACACACCACATAAGCTGCATCGATCCATCCAATTTGGAATGATCATTTTCAAGAAGACCCTCAAGCATCTTCGTTAGGCTGCTCACGTGTCTCCATAATAGAGTGAAAATATGCCAAGTGACAACAGACTGCTGGGGGAGGACAGAGAGTCCCAGGGGACACTGCCCAAGGCATCTTTGCGCAGATGCATCTGGCACAGACAGGACCCTGGAGAGCAAGCAAACCGGACACCACAGACACAGCCTGATGGCTTTCTTTTTTCTTTTTTCTTTTTTAAGCTTCTTCGTAAATGATGATCAATTTTCTCCCTCCGTGGTGCCGCTGCCAGTTGTTCAGTTTTTTTCCCACAGTATTCTGTGCCATATGAGAACACACAGCTATCCTTGGCACGATGGTCACCGTGACCCAAACTCAACTCCACACCTGCTCACAAACAAGGCAGATGCTAGAAGCAGGGAGCTTGGGAGGAAAAGTATCAAAATTTCAATAGTAAATTAGAATTTTTTAAGGAATGGAAAGCTGGGGTGAGGAAATCAATCTCCCGGCTGTGAATATTCCAATCTCAAGTACTTTAACCAGTTCTTTGACACCAGGGGCCTCATGGTGCAGTGGTCATACCACTGTACTGTAGACCAAACTCTGGTCATGAGCCAATAGTCTATTCTAGATTGCCAGTTCAAGGTTCACTCAGCATTCCAATGTTAACCATTCAAGGAGAAGGAGGAGGAGGAGGAGGAGGAGGAGGCGGCAAGAGAGCTGGGTACTGAATTTATCAACATTGGATGGAAAGCTCAGTGAACCCCTAGCTGGCTACTCAGGATTGAACCTCAGGGGGCATGAGCAAAGTTTTGGCTTTATTATAGCAGCTTGACCACTGCCCTACAAAGTTAACAATAACTTGTTATCAGAAGCTAGTTGCATTCAGGCATTCTGGCTTTTGAATTTCACCACAAAAAAACAGGATTCCTCAGAAACATAAATGGGCAAAGAATCTGACCCAGGCTTCTAGAACTGATATGTATTTTCTGTTCTAAACTTCAGCTGCTGTTAAGAGAAAATTGAATTCTTTTTAAAAAACACATACACACACATACATGCACACAAACTTCACATCTTTGTACTGCTGCTGTGAATTCACTGATAAGTACCACAGGCATTCCTGTCCATTTAAAGGCCATTGCTAATCTGATAATGGATCCTGGAGAGTACACTTTCCCCCTAGTGCCAATGTTTGTTATTTTATTTCCACTGTTTGTGCACTAAATAATCTCGCTCTCCTTCTCCCTTTGTTTTTCTTTCACACACACACACACACACACACACACACACACACACACACACACACACACACACACACACACACACACACACACACACTTACAATCTTTCTCTCACTATCCCACCCCCCATATATTTTGCATTACTAGGTAGCATCCCAATTCAGTATGCAATAAATACAGTTCCTTTCTGTGGAAACCTGCAGCATCATTCATCTCCTACTGACAGAGCATGAGAACTATTGGACTTTTAGCCTTGAGAGGCTCTCTGGAAACATCTTACCCAGGTTTATGGTCTGGAAAGAAAAGAAAGAAAAATACTCCTTTGGAGCTTTTGTTTTCAAGGAACATAGTGCACAAGTGACACTGTGATCCGTTACATTTATGCTACTGGGGTACAAGGGATGCCCAACATGCCTCAGCAATGTGGGGAGAGGAGAGGGGGAGCTCGGGCATCCCTTCTTGAATCTCGATTCTAACTCTGTTGGTGGTTTGTAATTGGCAGATGGAAAAAGGTGATATTCCAGGCTCAAAATTAATTATGGCGGAAGACTGTCTGGTAGTAGGTAAGGTGGCTCTCAGAGAATCCGCAAATGCACACAACTTATTCACAAATGTGCAGAGTCTCTCTAAGCCCAATCAGAAATGGCCTCCTTTTGTTGTTCGGACAACCATGATTGCATCATTATTGCACAAGGAAGCACCAGGACAGAATCTACATGTTATATTTATATAAAAGAGGAAAAGGGGAAAGGCTGACTCATTTGTGAAGGCATGTGACGGTACGATCAGAGACTTAACATGAAGAATGAGAGGGAATGCAGACCAAAATGGATCAGTATTTCATCTCTGTGAAGATTCTCCGTCAACCCAGTGAGGTTATGAGGAAGCTGAGTCATGGAAACTGGGCTTCTGTTCTTGAAATTCTTTTCCTCCCCCCCCCCAAGAAAAGAAGTCCCGTTACCTTGACTCAACATCCAGATCAGTATTTCACGAACATTTCAGGCTTGGTGGGACTCTACTGTTGCACCAATCAAATGCATAATGAGAGAATTCTGCATTTCTAATATGTAGAGAATTCACATATTATCTCCAATGGCTGCCAATCAGTTCCCATGCTGGTTTTAACCTATAAACTCCTAAATGGCCCAGGATCATTTATCTCAAAGACTGTGAGCTGGCTCATGTGCTAAGATCATCAGGAGTAGAGATGGGCATGAAACGAACAATTTTTCGTTTCCGTTTTAATTTTTTTGTTTCGTTACATAACGAACCGACAAATGAATTTTGTCTCTAAAATGAAACGAAACGAACAGAAATGCCGGAAATTTTGTCGTGTGTTTTGTGTTTTGTTTCCGTTACTGCAATATGAGTGAATTGCTTAAAATCCTAAAAAAAATCACAAAAATTGAAATAAATGGTAACGAAATGGTAACAAAATGAACGAAAACAAAAATAATTTTTTTGCAAAAATTTCCAAAAAACGGAAATGAACCGAAACGAACCCTCCAAACGACAAAAGACAAACGAAATGCCCTTTTTTTGATTCGTGCCCATCTCTAATCAGGAGAGGTGCGCCTGATAAAGAGATGGCTTTCTCTCTTGCTCTTCCTAGATTGTAGAACTCCCTCCCACAGGGCTTGACCCCCATTCTTCTGCATGCAGACAAATATGTTTCTCTTCAGACAAGCCTTTCCTTAGAAACTAGCTACCTGTTATGTGATTTTTAGATGGATAGTTATGTGTTATTGCTTGGAATAGATTTGTAGTACCACATGTGATTTCCATTTTTCTGTTTTCTGTCTCTCAGAGTGGTATTTCCCCCCCCCCATGCATGTTTACTTATTGCTTTTAACTTTAAATATTCACTGTAATGTGTTAATAACTGCTGTATACTATTTGTCTCCAGCTTTATATATTGTCCTTCAATGGTGTAATCCACCTTGGGTCCTTTCCAGGGAGAAAGGTGATTTAAAACAAACGAACAAACAAACAAACAACTCCTTTTATCTTCTTAAAATCACGTGCATGTATTTTCTATTTTAATTGGTTGGGTCTGTGGCCATAAATAAAGATTGCTGTTTTAATAAATAAATAAATAAATAAATAAATAAATAAATAAATAAATAAATAAATAAATAAATAAATAAATAAATAAATAAATAAATAAAAGCCAAGGTAGCCATGAATAGAGATTTGCTTTCTGGTTGATTTTTCCCCATTCATTTTTATTGCAATAAAAGGAATGAACACACGGAAATGGGCATTTCCCTTTGGAACGCCTTTTTCAAATTAATAGATGCCCTGGGCCATCAACACGGGCCTATGGCACAAGCTCTACGTGAGCAAGAGCATGATGTTGGGAATGAGCTGCCAGAATGATGACCCCACTCATGGTGGAGAGGCACATTTCATAGATGGCAGCCAAGCCCAGGCAAATAGCCATTGCTGGTGACAAGGACCGCAGTTATACCTGGGTTCCCTTCATATTTAAATTCCCTGCATATTTTTTCAGGAGCGGTCACGTGGTTTTTAATGAGCAGTTGGTGTCCTCTCCTCTGTGCCGTAGCTTCCTATTCTGGTTCTGTCCTAACCTGTGTACTACGCATTTTGTCCTACTTTCTGGCTCCAGTTTCCAAGGCTCCGTCTTTTAAGCCGGGTAGAAAGGGGAGAAACTGAATTTACTGCGTATTTTCAGTGTCCTGTCATTGCAACAGAAGCAAACAAGTAAGCATTTTCGAGCAAAGTTTCTAAATCCAGCCCCTGGTGGTGGTTTAGGAAACTTTGCTGAAACTGCTGTTTGAGGGGCGTGGTCGGGCGGGAGCAGAATTTGCTTCTCTTCCTGGTTAGCACGCGATCCTTTACTGCATAGTTTGCCGATGGGAAACTATGCAGAAAACACAGCTATGACCATGGTCATAGTGCGAATGTTAGAGGACGTCTTTCTTGGGGTCTGATTGCTGCCTTGTCATTTCTGAAGGATTTGACAGAAGGATGCTATGGAAGTATTATTGGATGGGTTTGCATGTTTACATGCCACCATTTCAGGTTTTCACAGGGTTTTCATGGTATCAACAAATGCTAACATGAAAAAGCATAATGCAGTGAAAAGATGTCTCCAAATCATATATTCTCCAGGAGTAGATCTCGCCACCCTGCCGTTATCTTGGTGAGTGATGGGAATCTTTCTGAGAAATTGCTGCTTAGGACTCTCTTCAAATCAATATTTCAGGCCTTCGCTCCTGCTTTTGATGCCAATGCACCCTCTCCTTATGCTCTTTAACCCTGCACTTTTCTTCCTTTTTGAAAAAAAATATATCAGCTGCTACAGAAAACAAATTTCAGCCAGAAGGCCAATCCAGCCATCTGGAGCCTTGTCATTTCACTAAATGGCTAAGAGGAGACACTGTTTATCTGGCTTGGCTGGATCTCCGTGCCTGGAGGCCACATGTCAACTCCAGTCTCCTCATCTTGCCCAACCCCTGGGTCACCATTCCCAGGTCTTTTTGCAGTATTACCATGAGGCAGAATTGTGTGTGTGTGTGTGTGTGTGTGTGTGTGTGTGTGTGTGTGTGTGTGTGTGTGTGTGTGTGTGTGTGTGTGTGTGTGTGTGTGTGTGTGTGTGTGCTTTTGTAGTAAGGGGAAAGTCACCTTGAGTGGTGCTGGTTGTCATTTCCTGGTTTGGTCTGAGGGGATGGTTCCCATTACATCAGAATTTGGAAGTAATGTCTTACAAATAAAGAGCTAATTTTCATTCGTTCTACTCCCAGTAATGGCAGTATGACCACTGGATGGCTCAAATCCAAACCAGCAGTTGTAGCTGAGCTGGATACATTGACAGAATGGAAGCCTGGATACATTCTGTTAGGGGTTAGCAATCAGATTTATACCTACATGAGTAACTTCAAGAGGGATGGCTTTGCTCATTGTGTGTGCAATTTCAGCTTTGTAGTTGGCTTCATGTTCACAATACAGCACAAGGCATGAAGCACATAAGAACCCAGCACTAGAGATGGGCACGAAATGAAAAAAAAAATATGTTCTGTTTCATTTCCATTGGCCCCCACCCCCTTTTTGTTTCATTTCATATGAAATTAACCACTAATGAAATGGTTTGGGGCGGGGGGCTGGAACGTGGCAAAAACAAGGCCTGGGCTTTTTTAAAAAAACATTTTTCCCTCCCCCCAAGCCCCGCCTGCTAGCTTATGGACACTGGGGTGGGGAAAAAAGGTTTGCTTCCCCCCAACCCAGCACCGATCAGCTGACAGGTGGGGCTTTGTGAGGGAAAAAGTTTTTTTTAAAAAAGCCTGGGGCTTTAAAAAAAACATTTTTTCCTCCCCCAAGCCCCACCTGCTACCTGATTGGTGTTGGGGTGGAGGAAAATCCTTTCCCCCACTTTAGCACCCATCAGCTGGCAGGCGGGGCTTGGGGAGGGAATTTTTTAAAAAAAAAAAATCCAGGAGCTTTAAAAAAAAAACTTTTTCCCTCCCCCAAGTGGCTCACATATGGAATTAAATGGCTTGTTTCAAAAAACAAAAAAAAAACAAAAACAAAAACAAAAAGTGCACCATTTTGTTTTGTCTGTAATGAAATGCTGCTTCCCCATGTTGTTTTGTTTAGTTTCATTTCATTATGTTATGACACAATGAAACAGCATTTCATTTTTCGTTTTGTGCCCATCCCTACCCAGCACCTGAACTATGTAAAATTACTCCTCCATCATTTAGTGGAGACATGCATTCACAAGCATGGTCATGGTCTCAGAGGTAGGAGCCCCTTTCCACACCATTTTAGTGTGATGATGCCTTCGTACCAAATTTTGTGACACATTCTGGACACAGTCCACCTTTCTTTTGTTTTTGTTTTTTGTTTTAAATTTATTGTGCAACACCTATAGCAGGATGGGTTGGGAGTGGATTTTCAGAATTCATGGCCTATAGTCTCCAAAAGTCTGCAGAAATTCCCAGAGGCAGATTTCTGGGAGCTTTAGCAAAACAAATAAACACAACCTTTCAGACATCCATAAATCACTTTCAAGTGAGAAATAATGGCTTCTCTTGGACATGATGAAGATGGATAAAGTGGCAAGGCAGGGCTAAGTTCTCTGGAAGCTCCAAGACATTATAGGTTTGTTATTTTCGGAGAGGTACCCACTATGGAGTATAAAAGGCAGAGAAACTACCATACCCATCATGTCTTGCTGTTTCCATACAACGCATCCTCACCCAGCTACTTAATCACACTTGGACAACCAGGGTGAGGGGAAGCACAGCAATAAAGTCAATGCTTAGGAAATGCAAAAGAACTGTGCTTGGGGGTGGGGTTAGGGTTAAGGTCTCCATCATGGTTTGTAACCTGTGAGGGACTTCTCCTCCAGGAATATCTCCTTTGCCTTTAGGAATATCTCCCTTGCCTTGTTATCTCCCTTGCCATTAGCATCCATTAACAGTCCACCCCCCTCAGTGGGAGCCTGATGCCAACCTTGTCGGAGTCCATGGCACCTAGCTGTGGCCACCTGCCTGTGACGTGTTTGTGGCACCTACCTGTGGCCTTGTACTGACCTCAGTGGTGAAAGTCAAAGCCACAAGATGACAAAAGGAGACACCTTCCTAAACAGGCTTAATTTCAACCTGGATTTGTTATCAATTTCTCCTTCTTTCTCTCCTCGGTTCCCTCTCACCCCCCCTTCTGCCCCCAATCCCCCTCTCCTAGAAGAAAGTTTTCATTAACAAATGGCAAAATATTTAGGAGCCTGACATTCCCTGGGTGCTTGTATATTTGCAACATGCATTAGAGGCAAAGTTTAGCCATGGCTTAATGGGCCTGAAGAGAAATAGTGGCACTTTGGCTAAACCGGGCAAGCTGATTGCTGCCTAAATAACTAATTCGTCTTCATGGCAGATGGAGCTCAGAAACAGGCACAGGCGGAGATGCCCAAGGTCGCACCAATTAGTAGAGGGAAAAGGGGAGGAAAAAAGACTGGCATGTGAGCTTCCTGAGCTGTTTGAATAGTCCTTTAAATGCCAAAAATTCACACCATCTCCAGGGAATCTCCTGCTATACCTATCTCTCTACCTATCTAAGTTCTGTATGCAGCATTCCATCTCATTATCCTCACATTCTTCTATCATACTCCACTGTGAACTCAGAACTCTTTCATGAAGATGAGCAGCTGGAATGACATAGATAAGAAACATATTGATTTTTAATGGCCAAGGTCACCAGGGGCCAGAAACCCATTTATTCTCCAACCCAGTTAGTATCCCCAAGTGTAATTGTTTAATTACTTTCTCCACTAGATCCCTACACTGGTAACCTAAGGTCAGGGTCAAATTACACATGAGAAGGAATAGCTTGCTCTTACTATGTTTTCCTTCCAGGCAAGCCAGAACTTCCAAAGGAGCCAATAGACTTGCCAACAAAGTTTGTGTTTACTTCATAGCCACCAATCAAGGGTGCAGAGACCAGCACACTTGTGTTAGGAGAAACAGATGCCTTTCACATCTTCAGAGATGTCTGCTTTCAATGACCTGCTAACTGCATTGTGTAGTTTGACCACAGGGACATAAGGGAGAAGACAAGTACAATAGGACCCCCGTATCCACTGATTCATTATCCACTGATTCAGTTATCTATGGTTGGCAGAGGAAAAAATAAATAAATAATTCAGCAGCTGTAAAGCAAGCTACTGTCATAAAACAGCAGCCGTAAAGCAAGCTACCATCACAAACAGCAGCTGTAAAGCAAGCTACTGTTGCAAAACAGCAGCTGTAACGTATGTTACTATCACAAAACAGCAGTTGGGGGGACATTTTGATGTTCTCTCTTATCCACGGTTTTCATTATCCACGGGAAGGCTTGGAACCAATTCTCAGCGGATACTGGGGTCCTACTGTAATAGTAGGAAATTTTTATCAATAGATTTGCTTGAAGTGTCAACTCTAAAGCCTCCTCAGATACTAGATGCAGAGAATGAGGATAATGGTGTTCAAGCATTCAAGCCACCATTACAAATGGTTGTCCAATTGGTGCTGATGAAAAGGAAAAGTTAAGATAATGACAGATGGTCTCATAGGGCAAATAGGTTGCTGCCCCAGATTGGACTAAGGGGAATCCCAACTGGTCCAGTCTTCCATGTGTCCTTCCCACCGTTGGAAAGCTCTATCATGGCTGGTGGGGAAAAGATTTGCTTCTCCCTAGGGATGGGAGAGACCTTGGTTGTTTGCCACATGAAAAGATATTATCAAGATGAAGTTGCTCACAGCTTGGAGAAGTGACCATGGCGGCAGAGAGATTTTGAGAATTTTTTCTGAGTCTACGTCCCAGTAACTTTTCCCAGCTTTGACCGAGTTTCTAATTTCCTTTTGGAGAGATAGCTTCTTCAAAAGGAAGATTTCAGAATGTTCCTAAAGAAAAGTAGCCTGGTTCCAAAATAGCTAAACCAGAATAAGCCAGCTGTCAACAGGTATTCCTGTGAGTACTTCCAGTCATTTCCAGGAAATCTTTTCCATAGACCTGGTTTCGAAATGGGGATTTTTTGTGTGTGCTGTGCAATGGCCACGGTACAACGACTTGCAGGCTCCTTTGAGTCCGCAAGTCTCTTTTGTCACTACTGAAATAGTCTTCTGTCGGAATCTGAGGTCAAGAGTAGGGGACATTTTTAAAAAATCACAAGTATATGCCTAACTTTGGACCCCGTACAGATCTTTGTTAGGTTGGGCACCATGGAGCTGTGGATGGAGTAGAAAAGCAGCAACACAAACATTTATTTATTTATTTATTTATTTATTTATTTATTTATTTATTTATTTATTTATTATATTATATTATATTATATTATATTATATTATATTATATTATATTTGTTAACCACCTTGTTTTCCCAAAGGAACTCTTGGCAGTGTACAAAAAATTGCCAATCTAAGCAATTTATCCAAGAAATCAACCCAAAAATGTCAAGTAAAAATAAGAATTAGAATAAAAACACAACATACAATATAGAACACAGGATCCGGCAAAGAAGGCAAAGGGGGGGGGGAATCAAACAAGTCACAAATAACAAACCAACTAGCGCTTATGGCCAGAGCCCTAGACCAGTCATTCTTATCTGAGGCTGCAGCCTACACTTTGCTTACTTATAGCCAAGGAACCTGACATGAACCTTTGGCTGTGATTTTTCAGACTTTTATAGTTTTCTTTCTTCTGCACCATCCATAGCTACATGGTGCCCAGCCTTAAAAAGTCCTTTAGAGACCCACAAAAGTTAGCGTATGTCTGCAGTTTTATAGTGGTCTAATAAAGGTATAGCCCACCCAGGCCTTCAGATTCTATGCAACAATGATCCAAGAGATTCCCCTGCTTCCCCGTCTGTCAGAGTGATGCTGTTTCTACTCGGATGGGCAACTTCAAAAGATAGTGCTGTGGGGAAGTTATTGATCTGATAGCTCTGCTGTGAAGAGATTCCAAAGGGTTCTATTTTTGTTCTCCATGTCGAACATCCCCATAAAATCACTAGTGGGAGCCTTCCAGATGCATTAAGATATCAGTGCTAGTTTATGTCAGGTAGGGTATACCTGAAAAGCCCACAATTCTGCAATATCTAATATGGAAGGCTAGTTAGTCATGTTTCATCACATTTATTTATTTATTTATTTATTTATTTATTTATTTATTTATTTATTTATTATAGGGACCCATCTGGCTAGATCCCACACTGGGCAGTGTACAGAAGACAGCAATAAACAATGATCAGTAGTCTTAATGCACCAACATAATAAAGCAAATGTGTGTTGCCTATATAACAGTTCCCTTTGGGAAGATGGGTGGGGTATATAACAGTTCCCTTTGGGAAGATGGGTGGGGTATATAAGAGTTCCCTTTGGGAAGATGGGTGGGGTATATAAGAGTTCCCTTTGGGAAGATGGGTGGGGTATAAATGCAATAACAAATAAATAAATAAATAACAGTGCTTAAATGGGGCGGGGGAAAAGGAGGGATTTTATTTGTATTTATTTTTATTTTTATTTTTATTTTTATTTTTATTTTTGTTGAGCCCCAAGCACCCATCAGCTATACAGTGCTTATAAAATAAAAAATTCTACCCCGCCATTAAGGTGGCGGGGAAGGAGAAATTTTAATTTATTTATTTTTTGCCAGCCCGAAGCCTGCACTACAGCTGATTGGTGCTTGGGGCTCAGCAAAAACATAAATAATTTTTTTTAAAAAAAAAAATAAAATAATACAATTGGCTGAACCCCTGGCTGAGTGCACTTTTATTTTTAAACAATCAACAGCAGTGCTACTCCCCCTGATGGGATGGGGGGGGTGAGGAGGGATTGGGGCTGGTCATCAGCAGTGGAAAGAATGAAAAATGGAACAAACAAAAATGTTTGTTTCATTTTGTTTCATTTTCCTTTAAGGTGTTATTCGTTATTCGTTTTGTTATGTAATGAAATGAATAACAAATAACAAAACAAATTTATTTTGTGCCCATATCTATCGGTGACCCTTGTTAATGTTTGACGGTCTGATCAGGGAAGACTCGGAAAGATTGCCAGGCTGTAAATCTGTCTCGGTTTGTGGCTGTTCTGTACTCCCAAATAGACTCCAGCTTCTTGGAAATCCGATACATGAGCAATCGTCAACATCTACTGCCGTTAACATCCCCATTCAGCTCATGCAAACCCAACCCTATGGCTTCCTTTACGTTGCTCCAGGGCTCCTGCGTTCTTGGCAAGGGTTCCTTGGGCATATTTTTTATTTATTTTATTTATTTTTACAATTTATATGCCGCCCACTACCCAAAAGTCTCTGGACAGCTTCCAATCAAAGAATTAAAACAGTTAAAAACATCAAATATCAATAAATAATTAAAACAATAATAAAACCTTACACTAAAATCATTACACTAAAATTGCCATCAGAGGACCCACAGTCTACCTTGTATCAATTAAAAACTTCTGGAACAAAAAAGTCTCCTCTGCACCCGTGTGGCTCCTTCGTGTGACTAGGTTTGTGGTCTCTGCTCAGCAAGGAGGCCTCCTCCTGGACTGGCCTGCTGCTTTTTGCCTTCTCCTTACCTCCTCCCTCTCTTTGGCTGCTGCTTGGTAGAGCAGATAAATTGAATACAGACACTCTGGTAACCTCCTGTGGATTTTTGTCACATTTTGACTGAAGCAGACATTAGCGTGCATTTGTCTTCCGTAGTCTTTGTTTGCTGGGATCTCCTCCAGCCTTAATTTGATATTTTTAAAGCTCTGTCACTGCTGCTCTTGTTTAATAAGTAGTTAATCAATTCTGTGAAACTGCCACGACCCTGTTGCTGCCAGCAATGCTAAAACGGGACACTGTGATTAATTTCTTATGCTTGCTTGCCAGCATTGCATTCTGATAATTCTTAATATAGTGACTCCGGGACATCTGAATGCACATTTCGGGGGTGCTCTGTTGTTTTGCCTTGTAGCTGGTGATCAGTTCTAGAGACAACATATTCCCAGGATATGGAATAGAATGTGCAAAGCAGAGAGGTGGACACCGAAACATTTGGCAAGACACAAAGAGCAAAAGGGAGCATGTGTGCTCCTACTTTCAAAAAGAATTGTCTGACCACTGGCTCGCTGGGCTTCTAGGAGCTGGTTGAAAAGGAATTCAAGAAGGCTGGAGTACCGTTCTCTCTTGTGTTTGGGGTGATAGTGAAATATAGAACCTGTCCTCTGCCCCTGTGGAACATTGCAACCTGACAATTGCAAATGAAAGCCCTAAAGTTGCTGTGGGTTTCAGAATGCTAGCTACATCCCATCCCACCTGAATCAGAATTGCAAGCTGCTTTATAAGTAATCCAACAACCCATATAGGCAGAAACTCAGTGGTAAGTCACAATTAGTGTAGGCTCATGGAACCAGTGGAAACATGGCTTGGGACCAGAATATCTGATGGAGAATATCATCCAGAGGTCAACGTCGGCCCGGCCCACCAGAACATCTCAGTCCTTTGTGCTCCAGGTCGCCACCACTTGGGAGGCTCGTAAAACTTCCATCCGGAATCGCCCTTTCTCTGTGGTGGGTCCAACACTCTGGAACCACCTTCCGAGTGAAATTAGGACTGCAGAGTCCCTCCCGGCATTTAAGAAGCTGTTAAAAACTTGGCTTTATATGACTGCATTTGGAAATCAAGGAGGTTGATTTATTTTTAAAAGAAGGTGTCTCATAAGATGTCTTATGATTTGGTTGGAGGGAGAACAGGGGGAAGATTTGGGATGTATAGAGCGGGAGAATTTGGAAGTAGTAGGAGGGAAAATAAGAATCTTCGAAAGGAAGATAAAGAAAAGAAAAGAAGAAAAATTATCAACATTTATGGGTCCTCTTTTGGTATGGGAAAAGTGGAAAAAAGAGCTTTTCCCTGACCATTCTCCACTTACAAAAATATGGTATTATGATAAATTTGCCCCATTAAGGAAGCTCATCCCAAAAGAGGTAGGGGATGAATTAAAGGAGATATCAATCTAGAATATGGATAAAATCTGGGAAACAGAAAAAATGATGGAACAGGAAAGTGGAATTTGGAATAAGATTAATTCGTTACAAAAAAACAAAAACAAATCTCCTCCTTGCTGAAGGAGAAAGAAGTTAAAAATTGTGGTAAAAGAAATATTACCCCCTTTGACGAATTAGTGAAAGAATACAGGATAGACAGGACCAAAATAGTTTCAAAATTGTATAAGGTTTTATTAAATATGGGAAAATCACTAAAGGAAAGTTTAAAAGAATATTGGGAGCTAGATATTCAGGAACAAATTTTAGATATAGATTGGGATATAATTTTTCAACAACCGCCCTTTGTTACAACCTCTAGGATAATCCAGGAGCAGGGGTTGAAGCTGATACAAAAATGGTATTACACACCAGTAAGGTTGTATTATATTACAAAGTTAGGAAGCAAAAATTGCTGGAGGAAGTGTGGAGTAATGGGAACCTACAGTCATTTGTGGTGGGATTGTTCTCTAGTTAATAATTTTTGGAGAGAGATTGGTAAAGAAATATCGAAAATTTTGGGAAGGAAAGTGGAAATATCTAAATTAATGGTTCTCATTAGCCTGGGTAGCACAGAGATAAAAACAAAAGAGGAATGTAGATGGGTAAACCTGATGGTAATTGCAGCCAGACAAGTCATAGCGAGTAACTGGAAAAACGCAGAAGAGCTAGGGGTGAATCAATGGAGGAAAAAATTAAATAATATTATAATTTTAGAATACCTAACTATGAAGATATGCAGAATGAAAGGGTTTAAGGTCAATGACAAAGAGGAGGAATGGTTTGAGAAGCTACTGAATTGTATGAGTATGTTTGACCAATTTGGGGTTATTAAAACGTTAAAAGCTAAGTAAACCTTGCGGATTGTTAATTTATATAGAGTTGTACATATTGTTAATTTGAATTTGTTTTATTATCAATGTATATCCAATGTATTAGATGCCTGGGGGTCACTGTTTTTGTCTGGGGTGTTGGTGATTGGTTTTATAATAAAATTAAAAAATAAATAAAAATAAATATTTTTAAAATAAGGTGTTATGAGTTTGTTTGCCCATATTTCGCTTCCTTGCCTTAGTCATGCTTTGTATTTTTAGCTTTTTACATTTTGGTTCTACTGATTGTTGTTGGGTTTGTTTTTGTTCTTTATGTCATATTGTGGAACGGATTATTATTTTTCTCCATATTTGTTGTATGCTATTCTTTGTTAACTGCCTTGAGTTCCCATCTGGGAAAATCTGGTGGTATAGAAATAAATAAATAAATAAATAAATAAATAAATAAATAAATAAATAAGAAGACTTCACTTGCCAAATGCCTACTGATTCGATGGCCCTTCCTTTGTTGTCTCACACGACTGGACTTCAGTCATAATGTGGTGTGGGTGGATAGAATGGATTCAGGAAACTTGCGTTCCAATCCCTGCTGGGCCAAACGCAAAGCCACGCCTTAAATATCTCACTTGTCTTGAACATTCTATTAGGGTCACTTTAAATTGTCACCCTCCACCAGGAAAGAAGAGGATGAGACACAAGAAAGGAGAACAAAGAGTCAAATATTGTTGAATTCTTCCCATCCCTAACCAGCAGTGGTGCCTAGAAAGACCTTTTATCTTGTCTATCCAAAGTGAGCTCATAGCCTGTGGGCCTTGCAGAACATTTCAGATTTGGCCCAGACAGCCAATCAGAGGAAGGCGTCTCCAGGATTAATCTCACAGGATTAAACACTAGTTGTAATTTTGTGACACATTGGTTTAATGCCCATACTGCAGCTAAAACTGTGCTCACGGCCTGGGGTTCAATCCCAGGTAGCCGGCTCATGGTTGACTCAGCCTTCCATCCTTCTGAGGTCAGTAAAATGAGTACTCAGATTGCTGGGGGGTAGTTACAATGTGTAGCCTGCATAATTAAATTGTAAACCACTCAGAGAGTACTTAAAGTGCTATGGGGCTGTATATAAGCAGATAAGCAGAATTTGAACTCATAGGGTATCTCCTGCCTGAGTCCTAAAGTTATATGAATCACAGGTCCCAACAAGGAACCTAAACAAATAATAGTACTCCCCTAGGACCTCATTGCTACACCCTGCCAAATTTTGATCTCCACCAAACAGTGACTTGTTTAATTCATCATGAGTGCCTGATCTATTGACACGTTGTAGTGAACAATATGAATTTATTTGTTGAATGGGATCAGCAAACGCTTCCCAGGCCCCTTTTGTTCAATACACAGAAGAATCCTATTCCCCACCCCACCCCCAATAATGACGGGGAAACCTCACTCTGTACACACCGAGTGGATGGTGAGGATTAGGGGGTTGAGCATGAACAAGAAAAGGGGGTTCAGTTATGACAGGGGAGGCTTTTAAAGCCTCTAGCCCACTACACACAACACCAGGCAACGAGTGACATCATCACACAATGTTCTTTGTCTCCTTCCAAGAAGTGGACTATACCCCTGATTCCTTTTTAGTTGCCTCGCAGTGGCTCTGTGCGGGAGGCACTATACAGACTGTTATTAATATTTATTATTATTTTGAATATTATTGTCGAATCTTTTTCCTTGGAAAAGAACTCAAGGTGGCTTACAATAATGAGGGACAATATACAGCCCAGAACATTGAAGACAGTGAACTAAATTAGAGTATATGCAAAGTGCCCCCTCGCCAATGAGTCATGCCCACAAATGTCCCCTTAGTGGGGGCATCCCATGGAACTGTATCCATGGACTGTACAGAAAAAGTGGAGTGAAGCAAATCTCTTGAGTCTCAGACTGGAATTTAGATTCCTGCCATGTCCTTGCCTGACAGTGATTCAAATCAACATAATAATATTGCCTGAGCTTTTGCGTGGGGAGCCTGATGGCATGGAATTAAGCTAAATTGCAGTGTTATATGTAGGAATCATCCGCATTTGCTTTTGCAAAGACTGATTTTTGCATGAAGGTATCCATCACATATATAGTAGGTTGTCTGCTATTGTAAGTCATGCAGTCATAAGTCATAAGTCATGAACTACTGCTACACCCATTATGGCTAAGACTCCCTAGATGACTAAAATAGTTCATCTGATGTCACCAAAACTAGAACAATGACCACATTTGGCATGCAGCAAGGACATGCAACTGTGGTTCCCAACATAGGGTAGCATAGTTTTTCTTGGACTAAAATTCCCAGAAGCCTTGACACTAGCTGTGCTGGCCAGGAATTCTGGGAGTTGCAGGCCAGGAATACCTAAATTACCCAGGGAAATTCATAAGTTGTTTGCAGCTGAGACAGAAATGACTATAACTGCCCAGCAAAAGTCCTAGCTTTAGGACAGTGGTTCTCAACCTGTGGGTCCCCAGATGCTCCTGGACTGCAACTCCCAGTAATCCTGGCCAGCTCAGCTAGTGATGAAGGCTTCTAGTTTTCTACCTCAGGAGCCTCAGGAGCTAATCCAAGCTATAATGGTGGGATAACATGTGAGGTGCCTACCATCAGATGATGTAAATCTTGACCTGTGAAGTTCAGGTCAGGAGAGATGAGAATTTTTCCCCTCGCTGTGAGATAGTGTGATTTCTATCCTGTTGTTGTTGGAATGCTTTGTGCAGCTGGGGAACTAATATCTGTGCTTTGCTGAAAAAGTGTACATTGACAAAAAAAAAATTGAAGTCTTACTTTCTTGTGTGAACTAGCAAACATAACAGCACTGATGGTTTTTTAGTGCCTTTTTCAATCATCTTGCATTTTTGTGCTATCTCTGCTTGTGTGTGGTTAGGGGGGAAGCAATAGCTGCATGTTGCTGTATTTTGCACAAGATGCAGAAAACACTTATTTAAATAAAATCAGTAACAATACTTAGGCATCTGGAGAGGGAATGGTTGAGGATTTGGCAATAGCTTCTCTGGCTCACTTTAGACCGCTTTCAAACACCCACTAGAATCTGCTGGCAACTTAAATGCGGATCTCCCCAACCAGAGATCATGTGGTTGTTGTCCTGGTTCCTGTGTTCCCACCTTCCTGCACTCTGATTCTATTGCTTCTGTTTGCTGTGGATTGAGGGGAGGGAGAAAAAAATGAAGCCTCACCTCTGCCTGCCCAACACGCTTCCCCCAGTCGGCAGCAGCTAATTGTAGCAGGACAGGAAGCCCGTTCCTGTCTGTTAAAGGGGGGGGCAACAAAAAGAAACAGAAGACAGAAGAGCCGGCCAGGCATGCACTGCTTTAAATTCCACATTGGAACAATTTTACCTCCTCTAGACCAGGTACTTGTAAAATGTGCTGGGGCGCGCTTAAGTGGGCGTGGTTGTACTTTATTTTTTTTTAAGGTCCACTGCTGGTGGGAAAACAATTTTATGCTCCACATCTGCGAGCACTTTGCAGCGGATTTTAGGGGTCATGTGAAAGCAGCCTTAGTTCATGGTTTATTCTTTAATATGACTTGCATCATTTTCAACTTGGTGAAAATCTCATTTAACATGAAATACATTCATGCCCTTCCTTTGCTCTAGCAGAGTGGATGGAGATATGCCAATGCTTGAAAAAAATTGTGCCAAACACAAATACACACAAACACATCCACCTAAGAAATCTACTCACTTGTCCCATTCCGTACCTATTGATTGAAGTGTTCTCTTAGAAATGTTCTAGTCAGTGTAAAATTATGGGTTTTTTTAAATGAAAGAAATAAAGGGGATCCATACTAAAACTTCAGTGCTTGGAGTGTGAGTTGGTAAAATGACGGAGGAAGCTGATTTTCCATGTGATTCTAGACTAGATATGGATCACTGCTAGAGATGGGCACGACCAGAAAAAAAATTTTTTTTGAGTTGTCGTTTTTCGGGACGGGTCTGTTTCGGCTCGTTTCCGTTTTTTGCGATTTTTTTTAAAAAATTGTTGTTTCGTCGTGTCGTTTGTCGTTTCCACCGCGATTTTGTGCGATTTGACGTCCCAGCGAGTGGCGTCCCGCTGGCGCTAGGTGTTTTTGTGCCCTAGGCGGCGGGTGGAGTGGCAGGGGGGCATGGGCGGGCGGCGGCAGCGGCAGGGGAGAGGGGTGGGCGCGCGGGCGCACGGGCGGCGGGCGCACGGGCAGCGGGCATGGGTCCCGCAATGACCCAGAGCAGGTGGAAAACACTTTAAACTGACTTGCTGCACAAGACTGCATCGAATAAAGCAATTACAATTTTTATTGCAAACAAAGTGGGCAGTGCACCCACAGCAGAGCTGCAGGCAGGGTATGAAAGGACCTTGGCTTGCTTGCCACCAAGCAAATGAAATTTTTAAAATAAATCCACACCTCCCCTCACACTCAAACCTCCCCCCCTTTGAAGCACTATCAGAAAAAAAAATCCTAACAAACTGCAGGAAAATAAAAAAGAATAAACTGCGTTGCTATTCCCCATAGCAGACAGAGAATGAAAGGAATTATTATTATTTCCTAAAAATTCAATTGAATCAATTCCCTCCCTGCCTGCCTAACTGAAATCTAAAGGCTCCGCGAAATCAAAACTAGTCAGCACAGCAGCTAGCTACACACAGCCCTCTCCCACCCATATCCAAGCCCGGACTGCGACTCTTCTGGGAGTGCCTCGCCTTTTTATGCCCTCTTGCACATCCAGAAGTGTCAGTCAAAACCTGGCCATGCAATTAGTAGAATGGGTCCAAAAATTTGCATGGTCCCATCCCATGGCCAGCCCATATTTGCGCAGGTCTAAAAAAATAAAAATAAAAATAAAATAAAATAAAATCAGTGCGACCTTTTACTGCTATAAAAAAACCCACTGCTGCTACTGTAAAAATTCAAGCATTTAAAATAGCTAATTTTCGCATGTTTCTGTAGTGCTTTGGTGGTTTTTGGACCACGATTTCAAAAAAAAAATATTGCGGACGCCATTTTGGATCCCTCCGCACCGCATGGCAAATGGAGACGCTGAGGATGCCCCCTCCCAGCCCGGTACCAGCAGCCCAGGACAGGAGGGGTGGCGACTGGGGACCCCCCCCCCCAGAAACCACCCCTCTGGTAGGTGCCCTCAGGCAGGCATATTTTCGCCTGCTTTTTTGGCTGGGAATCGGGGTTTTTTTATTTTTAAAACGTTTTTCTGTGCCGCTTGGCATTGCGCGATCGCTGCGCGATGCCAGGAACGACAACGACAAATCAGACCCAATTTTTCTTTTTCGGTTCGAGTTCGAGTTCTGACAGCTTAATTGTTGTTACCGTTTCCGTTACGTAACGGAAATGATATCCAAAAACGGAAATGACAATTTCGCCAAGTTGTGCCCATGTCTAGCCACTGCTTTGATTTTTCTCAAGAAACAAAAAAACTAGTCAGCAGCAATCTGTATTCATCCTTCATTTCTCGGTAGAGTGAAAAAAATGCTGAGCTATATTCTGAGTTCAATACGAGGACATATTTTTAATCGTGTTAGGAAGGTGATGACTAAATAGAGAGAAAGCCCAATTTATATATATATATATATATATATATATATATATATATATATATATATATATATATATATATATATATATATATATATATATATATATATATATATATATATATATATATATATATATATATATATATATAAGATATTTGTTTTCGTAGATTTTCACGGGTATAGGTATGCATGTTAGGGTGGATTCGGGTTTCTTCCCGTGTAGAAATCTGGTTGTTTTGGCGACGTTTCGACGAGGTCTCACTCGTCATCTTCAGGCTGGTGTTCTGGCTTCTTTCTTCTTGAAGCAAAGTGTGATCTCAGTTGAAGTCCTTCTATAAATACTGCTGGGGGTGTGTGGTTTGCTTGCTCTGTTGCTGATTGTAGGTTCGTTTGTTCTTTTGTGATCTGCTGTGTGGCTGAGGCGATCGTTAAGGGCTTAACTGCTGGTGGGTTAGATGGCTGTTTAGAGACATCATGTGTGGGTGAGGTGCTGGATGTGTGTCTATTAGCCTTTTGTTTCTTAACGACCTTGGTGATGGGTGTTCTGGCAGCATCCTGGGCTTTGGTGGAGTGGGGTCCTGTGTCTTGTGAATTCATTTTGGTCTGGCTGCGTGTCTGTGGTCTCCCAATGTTTTTTTGGCGTGTGTAAGTGTGCTCCATGTGGTGGCTGGAGTGGGGAGTAGCGGTAGATGGTGCAGTCGTGGTTTTGTTATTGGATGGTGGTTTCGTTTCATCTGTGGGAAGGGTCTGGGTTTGTGTTTGGTGTGGATGGAAGGTGGTGGCATCTTGTGTCCTTTTGGACCTGGTGTCAGTCTTTGTGACAGAGGCTCGTCTGTTGACCAGGGCTAGTTTCCAGATGTCAGGCAAGCGGGAGGTGTCATCACGTTTATTCATGTTGTTTGGGTGTTTCTCTATTTCAATGGCTTCCATGATTATTCGACTGTTGAAGTGTTCAGTTTTGGAGATGAGTTTGGTTCTTTTAAAATCAATTTCATGACCTGTTGTTTTTATGTGCTGGAAGAGAGAGGAAGATTTTTCTTCTTTTTTGACTGCGTTCTTGTGTTCTGCGATGCGTGCGCTTATTCTCCTGTTTGTCTGTCCGATGTATGTGGCTGGGCAGACTTTGCATGGTATTTCGTAGACTCCTTGGTTTTCTAGCTCAATCTTGTCTTTGGGGTTTCTTAAAATGTTGGCTATTTTTTGTTCGGTGCAAAAGGCTGTCTTGATATTGTGTTTGTGGAGAATTTTGCTTATTTTGTCTGTGGTGCCTTTGATGTAAGGGAGGAGGGCAGTGCCGTTGTTCTCTTCTGTTTCTTGGTTCTTGGGGGGTGTTTCTTTTTGGATTAGTTTGGTGATGGTGTTTTTTTGGAATCCGTTCGCAATTAAAGCATTCGAGAGAGTGTGTAATTCAGTTTTTAGGTGGTCTTTGTCAGCGAGGCATTTGGTTCTGGAGATGAGGGTTTTTGCTACGGAGTTGATCTGTGCAGGGTGGTGGTGTGATTGGGCATTTAAGTAGCGGTTTGTATGTGTTTTTTTCCGGTAGATGGTATGTCCTAAGGAGCCGTCGGGTTTTTTGTAGATTAGGACGTCCAGGAAGGGAAGTTGGTTGTTGGCTTCTATTTCCATAGTGAATTGTATTTTGGGGTGTAGGCTGTTGAGATGTGTGAGGAAATTGTTCAGTTTGTCTTTCCCATGTGGCCAGATAACAAAGGTGTCGTCAACATATCTGAGCCAGAGTTTGGGTTTATGTTCGGACTTCTGTAACGCGTTGGTTTCAAAGTGTTCCATATATAGGTTTGCGATGACCGGTGAGAGGGGTGATCCCATGGGTGCTCCTTCTATCTGTTTGTATCTTTGTCCATTGTGGATGAAGTATGTGTTGGTTAGGCAGTGGTTGGTCAGATCTAGGATGTGCTTGGGGGGGTTGTATTTGTTGTGGATAGCTGTCAAGGCTTCTTGAATGGGCACTTGTGTGAAGAGCGAAACAACATCGAAGCTCACGAGTAGGTCATTGGGTTGTAGGTCTTGTTTCTTTATAATTTCTATGAAGTGGAACGAGTTTTGTACGTATGAAGAGATGGATTCTGCATAGGGCTGGAGTTGTTTGGCAAGATTCCAAAAAAACACCATCACCAAACTAATCCAAAAAGAAACACCCCCCAAGAACCAAGAAACAGAAGAGAACAACGGCACTGCCCTCCTCCCTTACATCAAAGGCACCACAGACAAAATAAGCAAAATTCTCCACAAACACAATATCAAGACAGCCTTTTGCACCGAACAAAAAATAGCCAACATTTTAAGAAACCCCAAAGACAAGATTGAGCTAGAAAACCAAGGAGTCTACGAAATACCATGCAAAGTCTGCCCAGCCACATACATCGGACAGACAAACAGGAGAATAAGCGCACGCATCGCAGAACACAAGAACGCAGTCAAAAAAGAAGAAAAATCTTCCTCTCTCTTCCAGCACATAAAAACAACAGGTCATGAAATTGATTTTAAAAGAACCAAACTCATCTCCAAAACTGAACACTTCAACAGTCGAATAATCATGGAAGCCATTGAAATAGAGAAACACCCAAACAACATGAATAAACGTGATGACACCTCCCGCTTGCCTGACATCTGGAAACTAGCCCTGGTCAACAGACGAGCCTCTGTTCACAAAGACTGACACCAGGTCCAAAAGGACACAAGATGCCACCACCTTCCATCCACACCAAACACAAACCCAGACCCTTCCCACAGATGAAACGAAACCACCATCCAATAACAAAACCACGACTGCACCATCTACCGCTACTCCCCACTCCAGCCACCACATGGAGCACACTTACACACGCCAAAAAAACATTGGGAGACCACAGACACGCAGCCAGACCAAAATGAATTCACAAGACACAGGACCCCACTCCACCAAAGCCCAGGATGCTGCCAGAACACCCATCACCAAGGTCGTTAAGAAACAAAAGGCTAATAGACACACATCCAGCACCTCACCCACACATGATGTCTCTAAACAGCCATCTAACCCACCAGCAGTTAAGCCCTTAACGATCGCCTCAGCCACACAGCAGATCACAAAAGAACAAACGAACCTACAATCAGCAACAGAGCAAGCAAACCACACACCCCCAGCAGTATTTATAGAAGGACTTCAACTGAGATCACACTTTGCTTCAAGAAGAAAGAAGCCAGAACACCAGCCTGAAGATGACGAGTGAGACCTCGTCGAAACGTCGCCAAAACAACCAGATTTCTACACGGGAAGAAACCCGAATCCACCCTAACATGCATATATATATATAAATGTTTTGGTTTTTTTTTAAATGGCTTATATTATCCCTTTGGGTACTGAAGACGTTGAAGTTAAGAGAAATTAATTGGCTGAAGACAAAAACCTGGGAGTAACCCTTTTGTAAAGACACACAAGGGAAGCCAGTGATGGATAAATTGGCAGCTAGAAATAATAATAAATTATAGGATAGCTAAATGGCACTCCAGGGGAATTAAGTAGGATGCTGTTTATTATTTATTTGAAAGGAGTGAATTATTATAATGGTTCCGCCTTTACTCATCCAAACACATGGGGCAGGAAGATTTAGAAACAGCATTAAATACCTAGAATGTCTTGAACCTTGAGGGTTAATAGATCCAGAAAGATCACCATTAAGAGTAATTTCTGTACTACCTGGAAAGGAAAAGTAAAAATTGGCAAATGGCGGGGCAAGAGGGGACAGCATGGCCCGCAGACTATCTTGAAATCATTGGATCAAGTTGAATTTGTGTCTTATTCAAACAGGAAAGGAATTTATTTGGCTGTTTGCTGCTGTTACTGCTTTTCTGTTCTTCCTCTCTGTCACAATATGGCTTCCAAAGGGGCTAACAGCAACATTTGGCTGCATCATCAATGCCGCCGAGTCATGACAATAATTTTAAAACATAATTAAAAACAGTCTGAGAAAAAGAAATCACTTCACCCCTTCTGTTATATTCCAGCTACAACCCTACCTCTTTTTTGTTTTGGTTTTAAAGAGGTTTGTCTTTCCATAGAGGGACAACAGGGAATAAGGAACAAACTGGCTTGCTCCTTATCAGGGAATTTCAAAGTTTGGGAGTGTCTAGCAGGATTACCTTCTCTAGATTGCCACCAAACATGAGTCTGGTAGAATTGAAAGACCTGTTCTATCCCAGGACTATTAAACTGAATCAAAAAGTGTCAGGCATGATATGGACTAAAAATGGACTTAGAGAGGAAGGGTTTTTCCCATGCTTCTTTACACAACGGGTTAGAGATGGGCACGAAACAGAAAAATGGTGTTTCGGTTTTTCGTTTGTCATTGAGAGGTCTGTTTCAGTTCGTTTCCGTTTGTTGGGAATTTTTTGAAAAAATTTGTTACCGTTTTTCCTTTTTTCGTTTGTCGTTTCTACCTGCTTTTTGCGCGATTTTTAAAGCATTTCCGTGCGTGGGCGTCCCCCAACGCCCCAGACCAGAGGGAAAACACTAAAAAAAATGGATGCTGGCAGAGACACAGTATAGACTAGGTTCGCAGGGAGGCTGCAAAGGCAGCGGCGGGCGTTGCCCAGGGTGCAAGGCAGCCGCAGAGTGACTGCACTGCGGGGCAGGGGAGGGTACTCACCGAGAGGTACGCAGCACGCACGCACACAGGGAGGCTGCAGGACTGAAGCTAGAGTCGCAGAGACAGCAATCCCACCCTAACTCCCACCAGAGACTGCAAGGAGGACGGGGGCTGCCAGAGCTTTTTATGCCCTCTGTGGCTGCCAAACCTGCCTGCCCAGTCTGCAACCTGGGCATGCTATTGGTTGAACATGATCTCACATCACATGGCTTGCCTCCATTTTGTGGCTGGTGGCGACATCCATTTTAAAGGGAAAAGAAAAATACATTGCGATGGGAGAAGACAAAAAGCAAACATTTTAAGGACCCCAACCCCCCTGGTAGGTATTATCAGACAATATAAATAATTATTGCTGTGTTTTTACAGATGTCCAGGGCATTTTTTAACATTTAAAACAGGTCATTTCATTGTGCGTTGCCATTAACGGAAACAAAACGTAACGACCTCAATTTTTGTGGTTCTGTTCGTTTCATTTCATTTTCATCACAATTTTTGTTTGTCATTTCGTTACGTAACAGAAACGACAAACGGTAACGGAAACGAAAAAATGTTCGTTCCGTGCCCATCTCTACAACGGGTAGATCGATTCACATCTCCTTTCCATGCCCTAAAAATCTGCTCCATAGGCCTGGAAAACTGGGGGGGGGGCATTTTTCAGCACCAGAGAGGGCTGCACAGAGTAGCATCCCAAAATTGTGATGCTCAATGCATTCACTTGGGTCCACCACTATTGATCTATGCAGTCAAAATGGCTTGAATTAAAGTGCAAATCTCAGCTAGAGCAGATCCATTAAATCATCCAAACTTCGATAAGTGTTGACATCATAGCTTAATGCTGTCAAGTGAATTTTGACTTACTGTGGCCATTCCAAGGGTGTTCTATGTAGTAAGTACTGAGAAGTGGTTTACCATCCCCTTCTTCTGGGACCGTGGAGCCTCCCCAACGCTATACAAGCTGGCTCGTCTCCTGACATGCCTACGGAGGAATCAAACTTCCAAAATCTGCCAAAGCTCTCCAGCAACTTCATGGCTACCATACAACAGGTGTGATATTGGCCTTCCAATTAGTATAGAAAAAGGAGGCAGTGGTAGTGCAAAACTATCTGGCCACCTGAATGATCAAACTGCTCAGGTTTTTGACAGGAAGGCTAATAGCATTTTCAATACATGTAGAATACTGTATTTAGGGACTGGTTTACTATGATCACCCCATGCTGTTTCCACTGGTGAGCAATTCTTTTTTTTATTACTGAGCCCTAGTTTAACACTCTGCATACTATAACCACAATGGCAGTCTTCCTCCGACTTAAATAGGCAACATATTTATTACATATTTAATACTAATGCTTCTGGACAGCAGGCATGGATGGGCAAAGACAACACATTTTGCTCTGCTTTATCAAAGTCTGGCATGGATGCTACTCTGCCTGCATAGCTCTTCTGGGCAGTGGCCAGGAAAATAAATCTTTGTTTGTGTGTCTGCATATCTGGGTGACATTTTTCCTAGTATACAAAATTCATCATCAAGATTGTTGGCCCCGTGTTTATGTATGAAAAGTCTGAATGGAGACTTCCCCCATCACACTGCTCACTGCCTTATGATGGAATGGGAGAGATATTTCTGGGCTCGGTCCCCTGCAAATGTTGCATGTGATGGCCTCAGTTTTAACTGATGTATAAGGGAACCCCATATAGGCCAGCAAGAGTTAACAAAGCAGTAATAAAATTTAGACTGTGGGTTTGAATGCAAGAATAATAAGCCACACCCCTGTGTGTGTGTTTGTTTGCATGTTTAATGATCCCAGCAATTTAATTCTAGCTTGTTGTTGTTCAGTCGTTCAGTCATGCCCGACTCTTCGTAACCCCATGGACCAGAGCTCGCCAGGCCTTCCTATCTTCCACTTCCTCCTGGAGTTTTCTCAAATCCATATTGGTTGCATTGATGACACCGTCCAACCATCTCATTCTCTGCCATCTTCTTTTCCTTTTGCCTTCAATCTTTCCCAACATCAGGGATTTTTCCAAGGAGTCCTCTCTCCTCATGAGGTGGCCAAATTACTGGAGCCTCAGCTTCAAAATCTGTCCTTCCAGTGAACATTTGGGGTTGATTTCTTTAAGGATGTATAGGTTTGTTCTCCTTGCAGTCCAGGGAACTCTCAAGACTCTCCTCCAGCACCACAGCTCAAAAGCATCAATTCTGCGGCGATCAGCCTTCTTTATAGTCCAGCTTTCACTTCCATACATCACTACTGGAAAAACCATAGCTTTGACTATCCTGGCCTTAGTTGGCATTAATTCAGGCTACTGGAGGGGAAAAATTAAAACAGCACCCAAAGAAAAGTGCTTAGAGCAGATTTCTCTCACTAAGCACATGCCGGGTGCAGTTGGGCTACAGGTCCCATCATCCTCAGTTAGTATGAGGGACCCATCACATCCTGGGTACCAGCTTTTTGAATTATTGCCATCTGGCAGGAGATACAGGACTATTAAGGACAAAAACAAATACATTAAAGAACAGTTTTCACCTAGACCATTAGCTGGGTTAAATGCTGCGATTTTGTGACTATTTTAAGCAGATTTTTTTTTTTTTTTTTTAGCATTTTAAGTTTTTAAGCATTTAAAGTCTTCAAGCAGATTTTAAGCATTTTAGGTCACTTTAAGCAGAATGGTGCTTCTGTGGTTTTTGTTTGTTTGTTTGTTTTTGGATTGTATAGTTTTTGGATGGTATCATTGGTATGGTGCATATGTACAATGACAATAAATTTCTATTCTATTCTATGACTGTTGGACATTCTGGGAGCAGTAATAGAATTCTGCAGGCCCTCTGGAGGTCATCAGATTAGATTATTGCATCTGGAAGATCGTGAGACCAGGATGGTGTAATTGTTCCACTGCCGGAGAAGGGAAATGAATTGTCCACTGCATGAGACCTTTATGCCACAATCAGCAACACTCCCAATGCTCTATGTGCAGGGGACCACAGCCTGGGAATAGGTTTTAGCCCAGAACTCCAATGGTAGGGACATAGCTTTAGAAGAAACCAGCCTATATCATAGAGACGCCTTAGTAGCTGGAAGCGAGAGATGGAGCCATTGACCTGAGACAGAGAGAGATTGTAGCAATCGCAACGGCATGCTCCAAAGTGCTGGCAAATGACATTAGAAGAAATTAAAACCCTGTTAAGGAAATGAGGATAAGCAGGCTTCATTTTCCAGATTATTGACATAGCTGCTAGAAGACAGCAGAGTAACTAATACGAAATCAGGGTGGGGAATAAGAGATTCTAGGTAGGGAATTAATTAAAGGAAAAAGCATTTCCATGTCATCCAGGAGGTGGAAAGAAAACAGCATGGAAATACTGCCACAGAAAATATGAACTACATTCCAGCTGTGGCGTAATAGTCGGCATTGCTCTGGTTCCACCATCCAAAAATACAAAAAAAGAATAATTAACTGTGACAGCTTTCTCCCCAGTCTCTAGTTCTTCCTCTCCAAAGCTGGCCTGCTATTCAAATATTTGGCTCCATGGGCTCCTGGAAATCCAGATGCTGTAGGGGAGTTTAGCCATGGTCACACCAGCGTTCTCTGCATTTAATGCATATTTTTTGGGGGGGCGCAGTCATGTGGTTTTTAATGTGCAGTCAGTGTCCTCTCTTCTGTGTCGTATTTTCGTATTCTGGTTCAGTATCTACCTGTCTACTTCACATTTTCCCCTTCTTTCCGGCTCTACTTTCTAAGCCTCCATGATGTTTAACCTCGGGAAGCTGTCAAAAAGGGGAACAACAGATTTTACTGCGTATTTTCTGTGTCCTGTTGTGCTTACAGAAGCAGATAAGTAAGCAAAGTTTCTAGATCCAGCCTCTGGCAGTGGTTATTGAAACTTCGCTGAAACTGCTGTTCCAGGGGCGTGGTCGGCCGGACCGGAATTTACTTCTCTTCGCGGTTAGGATGTTATCTTTTTATGCACAGTTAGCCAAAGGGAAACTATGGAGAAAACACAGGTATTGCCATGTATGACCGCGGCCTTTTGAGAAAACTCTCTGCAGGGGGCACAGGTGAGTTTCTGATTTTCTGCCTCTTCCCACCTTAAACATTTTCCCCATTCCAAAAAAAAAAAAAAAGCAAAGCAAAGTGTTCTGCTTATATACCACCCCATACCACTTCAAGTAGTCTCTGGGCGGTTTACAGTTTTAATTACATTATGTAGGCTACACATTAGTATAAATCCATCTCCTATGGCTTATTGACTGGCAGGAAGAGTTTTCAGGTAAACTATGCTGATATTGGAGGGCCCATCATTGGGTTGAGAATCAAGGAGCTTCTTTACCACACCATTCCTTCTTATATGTCAGGCACGACCAAACTTCGGCCCTTCACATATTTTGGACCACAGCTCCCAGAATTCCAAGCCTGTATTCTCAATGGCAAAGGACTGTGGGAGTTGTGGTCCAAAACATCTGGAGGGCCAAAGTTTGGACATGCCTGTTATATGTGAAGGAAGTCCCCCCCCATCTAAAACCAGACCAATGCACCTTATGTTTTTAAGTTCTGTCCCTTCATTTCTCTTCTTTTTCTGGTTTGGGAGAGACAGAGAAGAAGATCAGCAGCAACTCAGGAAGCCAAGATTGCTTTATTACCTGGATATTCTTGGCATGGCACAGTTTGTCCCATTAAAATCCTCAGGACAGCCAGGGGGCCCTAACCATGTCAGCACATCTGAATAGCAGGTGTTCTGTATCATCAGCTCTCAGAGCACACAGAAAAAGCCATCAGCGACAGGAAGGGGAACCATAAAGCATTTTGATCAGCAGCAAATGGGGAACAGGGGTGTTCTAAAGCATCTTACACCGATGATTGCAAATGTGGCGCCTTGATAAATGTTTCCAGAACAATGGACAAAGGCATGGACGTGAATTCCGTTAACTGTCAAAGCAGTCACTGCCATGGTGTTCTAGAAGAAGCTTTAAAGGAAAAAAAAGGCTCCTCTTTTTAAAAAAAGCTCATCCTAACCACCTCCACCCACACATTCCATTTCTTTTGTCTTTTTTACTTTGTTTCCCCCTTTTTTTTCTTACATCCTCTCCTTCCTTGTCCCCTAAATCGTCAGAGAATGCACGGTTCAAGTTGCCTGAACCACACAAAAAAGGGGCATGCTGAAAGATCACTGGGTCTAAGGTATTTGGAGTAATGCCTTTTGTGCTTGTTCAGTCACAAAGACGTGCTAAAAAGCACTCCTCAGGAATCAACAAGAAATCAAGGTTCACATTCAACCGTCAGGTTTTTAAGAGGTTCGGCGGGTCCACAGCTCCTTAGCAGAACAAAAGAAGTCTTTGTCACCATATTT
Source organism: Phrynocephalus guinanensis (assembly GCA_037367245.1). Taxonomy (NCBI): domain Eukaryota; kingdom Metazoa; phylum Chordata; class Lepidosauria; order Squamata; family Agamidae; genus Phrynocephalus; species Phrynocephalus guinanensis. The sequence goes on along the minus strand of CM074745.1, from coordinate 14,812,194 downwards.
TTGTCTCTTTTTTACATTTTATTGTTGTTCATTTTTCAGCTATAAGGTGTATTGCAGGTTCAGAACATACCACCTCATGTTAAAAAAAGAGATGGTGGTGATTAATTGGGTGGAGCGTGACTCCTTCCTGCTTCCCCTTGTTGGCCTTCCTTTTCTAATGTGACTATGATGCAGGGATGTTAATTTTTGCATATCTTCTTCCTTCCTGTGAGCATGAAATATATTAAAACTTTTCCCCCCAGCAGGATGAGAAGGCTAGAGTGGAACCTTTTTTTTTGGTTTTCATTTTGGCATGTTTTTGTGTGTGAAAAATCTGCAGAAATGGTCTTGGCATGTGAAAAAAAATATGCCATAGTATTTTAAGCAACTACAAAAACAAGGTTCTATTTTTTCCACAGAAGTGTGCATTTTATATAGAAAACCACACATGCAATGGCTTTCAACACAATATGCAATGCATGTTTTTCACGAAAAGCAGTCAGTTTCTTGCAAACGCTGTTGCGGATCCCCTCCCCTCTCCAGTGTCCATCTGTCTATACTTGTGGTAGGAACAAAAAAAAAATCTGTGACCAAGTGGAGATTTGGCCTGGTTTCTTTTGAAATTTTGAGACACCCTTTTCAAATTTGCAAGCTTCTGTGGACTGAATTCTAGCATCCTTGAGGGTTATGAGAGAGGCTGGCCCTACCTGAGCACCTGAGTGCGTCACCTTGCATATCAAGCTAAACGAGAATACCAGGAAATTCATTGAAAATCACCAGTTCATTGCTTCAAAGAAGTTCGGGTTTGTCCAAACCAGAGCACCTGAAATTTCCTGAACAGGTACGTCTCGTGGGAACCCATGAAAGGTCCTTCTCGACTGCTGCACCTAAACTCTGGAACTCCCTTGCACTAGAGGCCAGGACTGCCTCATCTCTGGGCGCTTTTACACGACCCCTAAGATCCGCTGATCCCTTAAATTCGGACCAGAGATCTTAGGGGCTTGTCGCTCTTCCTGTGTTCCCACCCTGGCTGCTGGCTGCGTGATGAGGGAGAAAAAAAGGAAGAAAGACCGTGGTTCACCTCCCGTTCTGCCTCTCGCTCTTGCCGGCTCTTGCCCCGGCAACATTCCAGTAGCTCTTAAGTAACTCTTATGTAGCTCTTAAAGGGGTGGGAGCCAAAAAACAGCAAACAGAAGCGAGGAGAGCCCCACACTCACTATCGTTGCACCGCATCAAAGATTTTTCACCTCCAGAGAGAAGGTACAAGAAAAGTGCACTGGGTCGCGCTAAAGTGGGCGGGGTCGCACTTAATTGTCTGCAAACTCCGGAGCTGGTGGGGAAACATTTTTAAGCTCTGGAGCTTGCAGCCATTTGCAGCGGAGCTTAGGGGTCGTGTATAAACGCCCTCTGTTGTCCTTCCGGAAACAGGAAAATACCTTTCTCTTCATGCAAGCTTTCCCTGAATGATGGATTACCTATTATGTGTGTTTTATATGAATCTATGGGTTCACATAGCCTTTGTGTTGTTTGACTACTTATAACCGTTTTGCTTTAACTTAATGTTGTCTATTAATGTTGTAAGATGTCCCTCAATACCTTGTTCTCAAATACTTGAACATGGCTTAATTGTACTGGACTGTATATTATCCCTCATTACTATAAGCTGCCTTGGGTCCTTTTCCAAGGAGAAACGAGGGGTACAAATACTCTAAAATAAATAAATATATAAATAAATATATAAATAAATAAATAAGTTTTGAAGTGATTTAATGAACTTCCTGGTGTGTAGGTCCCGTATAGCCTCTCCTTTCCTCTTCCCCCTTCCCCCTTCCCCTGCCCATCCCCCTGCCCCTGTTGCCTCCCTCCCTTGTTCTGCTGCCTCCGCTGTGACCACCATTGCCATCATTCCCCATCTTTTCTTTCATTCTAGCAGCCAAGCCTTCCTTCTCTATATGTGGCTGCTGATCAGCTGGTTGGTGACCACATAGGGAAGGCTAAGCTGCTGGAACAGTGGCTTCCGTTGTGGCTTTGACTGCCTTCCTCTCTCCGCCTATGCAACTGTCAGTCATCTGATGGATGGCAGAGATGGAAGGCTTGGGTGCCGAATGGAAGCCAAGACATCAGTGATGGTGGCAATAGCAGTGGTGGCGGCAGAGACAGAGGAAGAGGAGAAGGTAGGGAAGTGACAGGGCCAGTGGGAAGGGGGCATGGGGCAGGCTGTGAGGGTGGGAGTAGTTCAACTTTTTTTTTTAGACAGCCATGGGCAATCTTAAAAAAATAAAGCAAGTTCATTCTCCCAGTTTGGAGAGATCCTTCTCGTGCCCTTCACAATCTTCTCTGTTTTTTATCACCAGGAGAAGTTTTGTGTCATCCGCAAACTTGGCCATCTCACTGTTTATCCCTGTCTCCAGGTCATTTATGAGCAGATTGAAAAGCACCGGTCCCAGGACAGATCCATGGGGCACACCGCTTTTCACCTCTCTCCTCCATTGTCACATGCTTCTTAAATTGTTTCTGATGTGTGTTGTCCTAATAGCATTTCAGAAGTATGTGAGATGCTCAATGAGTGTTTTATTCTCTGTCACACACACACACTGTCTCTGTCTCTGTCTCTGTCTCTGTCTCTGTCTCTGTCTCTCTCTCTCTCTCACTCACTCACACACACACACACACACACACACACACACACACACACACACACACACACACACACACGAGTTTCCATGGTGAGGTGGGGATTTTCAACTCACATCTCCTGGTTCCTGGTCCAACACTCTATCCACTGGCTGCCATAACATTTCTAGGTGTTGCAACAGACCTGGGCTCTTACGTCATTGTCCATCCCTTGACTGAAGTTGAGGTGGCATCCTTCTCCCCCAGGACTTCACAAATTGTGGCTCTCCTGAGGTTTTTCATCTATAACTTCAATCTTCCATAAATACTAGGACATGGAGACAGAGTAGCAGTGGAGGCCAAGTCAGCAAATTGATGCAGTTACAACGAAACCCTTTAAAACTGCCATGTATATGTGTGTGTGTTGTTACGGTCATGACCGACTCTCTGTGACCCCATGTCCATGGAGTTTTCTTGGCAGAAATACAATAGTGGTTTGCCAATGCCTACTCCAGGCGCCCACAGCACCTGGTGTTCCCTGGTGGTCTCCCATCCAAGTACTAATCAGGTCCAACCCTGCTTAGCTTCTGAAATCATGTGAGTTTGGATGTGCTTAGGGTATCTAGGCAACTGAAACAGTCATGAAACTAAAACTGTCCTAGTAGCTACTAATATCCAGAGGGCAGAGGTGCATTCTTGAGAAATCCTACCCAACTGGCTGGTTCTTATCTCCTCTTTCTAGAGGGTTTCTGGAGAAGCAGCTGGTGCAGGGTAAGAAGCTGCAGTATAAATGGAAAACTCCTACATGGGGGAATTTTCAGAACATTCACAAGGCTTTGGGTCTTTTATTCTGTGCTTGGGATCATAAAGAAATATCATGGAATTAGTTACATTAAGTCCTGATAATCTCCTTTCTTGCCACTTTATGGTCTGGCTGATGCTCTTTTCCCTAGAAGTGATTATTATTTCATTAACCTAAACAATATTTTGGCTTAAAAGAAATTAAAATAAGCTGCCCAGAATTTCAATGGGCTAGATCAACCTGAAGGACTTCACTCTTCTCTGTGTGCAAGATAATTAAAACAACCTTGGCAGTGATTGTGAAGGCATTCTTGACCAGTCACTGAAACATCTAACTTGCTCCCCAATTTATTTATTTATTTATTTATTTATTTATTTTGCAAAAATTTAGCTGCCAGACAGATCACAGCTAAGGTCCGGTAGATTATGTCCAAAGTTTGGATTCAGTTCCAATAGGAAAAGAAAACGTGAACAGCTGTTCTTGCCTCTTAGAACTGAGAAGTTAATTTCCCAAACAGGACTGGAGATAATATTCCTTGATAAATACACCTGGATTTATTTTTAATTCATTCTACAAGAGGCTATAAGCTTTTCCTCTCTCCCACACTTGCCAGTATACCTATTATGTGCACTCATAAGGGCTTTGGATAATAAAACTTAGGCTTAAAAGTCAGTGATAAAAATTATGCGGTGATAATGAAATAATTATGAAGTGCTTCCTTGGTGAAAACAACACAACTTCCCTTGTGTTTGCCTTTTTATCTTTTATTGCAGTGAGCAGGACTGTGTTAAATCCAATTAAAAAGTAACATAAAATCGGCAAAATGCTATAATTTGGTGGGTGTTTTTCTGGGTTTTTTTCCTGTGTTTTTTTTTAAAAAAAGAGATTTATCTTTGCCTGGCCCCTTTATTGATGCTTTTCCATAGGAAATAAAAGATGGGAATGAAAACAAGACCAGCTGAAATCCTGTGCATGCGGCATTGGATTAATTCCTATGGAACACAACGGAGCATATCTTTGAGCAATACAGAATTATGCTTTTGCTCTGGTTGTTGTTTACTTGTTTGTAAGAGCTTTCCTTGCAGAGGGGTTCCATGCATGTAAATCAGAGAAGCTTCACAGCGACTATTAGATTTGTATATCATTATTAATGTGTTTATTTACAACCGCCACCACCTTGAGACATCAGGTACCCCATGATTTCCCTCATGTGGGGACAGCTATAGAAGACTTGCCTTTTTTGTTCATATTTGGTGAACAGAGAAATGTCTCTAAATGTCTATACAGCGTGAACACTAAAAGATAGCTGTGATCAGTTCATTGTATTGCTATATGAAATACGAATTATGTAGGCTCACAAATTAAGTGCAAATGGAGGAAGTTCCCCCTCCATCCTTGCTTCATCTGGAGGTATTCGGTTGGGGGTGGGGAGAATGTTTAAGCCTAACAGCGAAGAATAGGATGGTAAACAAGGATTTTGCCTGTAATGGGATCCTTGATTTGGGATGGAGAAAAATTGATCCACCAGGACAAAAGACAGACAGCACATCTCTCTCCTTGGACTGGATCCTGTCACTGATTACCAAAGACAGAAATCTTTGGCTATCAGTATTGATAGGTTGCAACGTCCATTTTGCACTTTTCTCAAGAGATTGTGGCAACATCCCATAGTTAAGGTATAGAATGTAATGTGTTCAGACACCTGCATTAGCAGTGTAAAAGATCTCCTAATTGCTTTTATGCTTAGCCTTTGCTTGGATTGTTTCTAATTTACTTTATTTTTTTGTATGATTTATTTTCTCCTACAGCTGTAGGTGAATTAAGAAATGAACCAAATGGGCATTCAGCATTATCACCATCACCACCATCACTACCATCGGTATTTCTGCTATCATTTATTATGTTGTTCTCTTATTTATTTATTTATTTATTTATTTATTTATTTATTTATTTATTTATACAACGTATAATATGCCGCCCACTACCCAAGATCTCTGGGCAGCTTGCAATTAAAATGAACAAGTAAAACAATTAAAAACATTAAAATACCAACGAACAATTGAAAATGATTAAAACCTTTAAATACAATGGGCTAAAACTGTATTATACCCCAGTCATCTTTATAGCGGAGGATGCATCCTTAGCAAAGTCATGGGTGGCGTTTTGCTAACCTTTAAGGCTTATTTGAAGAGATCGCAAAACATTCCCCTTCTTGCATACCTACTAGCATCTCTCCCCGAACATGAGCCATAGACGAAGTAGCAAAGGAAGAAGATTAAATGTGGCATTTGTTCTGATGGCTGGAAGACTGTGTTAGTGCACTTTCAGAGACAAAAGATTTATGGTGGTGCTTAATGAATGCTAATCGTTCTGTTATCGGGCAGGAGCCATGCAAACCTTCTCCTCTATTGTTCAGTGAAAGTGTGACTTTAACATTAGGTTTTGAAGAGCAGCGTCTTCTGTTCTGATAGGTTTCTTCTGCCCTTGGCATGAACTGGTCTTGGGTGGGTGGAAGAAGCTGCTAAAATACCAGGGTGTAGGAAATTTACCTCAAATGTTTTCTGCATCTAAAGTAGGAAACTGTGGTTGAAGTTCTTCCTTCATGAGTTCCCAGCTGCCTCACCGAGACAGGCTCTTTATTTATTTATTTATTTATTTATTTATTTATTTATTTATTTATTTATTTATTATTTATTTATTTATTTAAGAGTATTTTTACTCCACCTTTCTCCTTGGAAAAGGACCCAAGGTGGCTTACAGCAATGAGGGATAATATACAGTTCAATACAATTAATACATGATAATATACAGTCCAGTACAATTAAGACAAGTTCAAGGAATTGAGAACAAGGAATCGAGGGACATCTTACAGCATTAATAGACAACATGAAATTAAAGGTACAAGGTTATAAGTAGACATAAACACAAAGTCTATGTGAACCTATAGATTCATATAAAAGACACATAATGGTAGACCATCTTTCAGGGAAAGGTTGCCTGAAGAGAAAGGTCTTTGTCTGTTTCCGGAAGGACAAAAGAGAGGAGGCAGTCCTGGCCTCTAGTGGGAGGGAGTTCCAGAGTCTGGGCGCAGCATTTGAGAAGGCTCTTTCATGGGTTCTCATGAGACGTACCTGTGAGGGTGGCGGGATGGAGAGAAGGGCCTCTCCTGATGGCCTTAACACCTGAGTCAGTTTGTAAGAACAAGAATGAACTAGAAGAATATTTTGGATGTTGTATTCTGTCTTTTATTTTGTTTGTTTTCCCCCACCACAGAGATAGAAAAAAACTGGGCCTTTGGGCTGATCCAGTGTGGCTCTTCTTATGTTCTTATTTTCTTATATTCTTAGATTGCTTACAACATATACCACTTGGAAGAAATGAGACATTTCTGAGTTCTCTGGCAAAGTGCAGCTCAAGTACTTTTTGAAAAGTATGGGGTCCAGCAAGCAGAGCAAAAGGCAAAGCCCCTTTGCTGTCACTGTTGCAATAAACAGGTTTTCTTGACCCTACACTTTGAGCTATGTGTCTCTCCAATAGTTGTGATTGCACATTCAATGGTGCAGCATTTATGCAGCCGCAGCTGTGAAGGCTCTTCATTCTCAGGCTAACTCAAATCAACGGCTGTCATCTTTGCCCAGGCTGTGCGGGCAGAAGGGTGTCATCCCCCTGGGTCCCATTCCACAAAGGCCGGCATGATGCTCGCTAATTGGCTTGTCAAAGCGAAAGGCCTGCCTGGATATTAATGGACATAATAGGCGATTACATGGCCTCCGTGTCACACAAAAGAATCAAAGGGAGCTAATATTGCAAATGGTTAACAGGAAAGACATGCTAATGAGATAAAAACACTTTGCCTCTCCACCTCGCCCAGGCTTCAATGGAATGATAATTGATACTAAATAATGTAATTTGAGCACTAGCAAAAGACTCTTAAATATAGTCAGACGGCCCTTGGCTTTGTTCTTCCATTTAAAAAACAAAAGGGGGGAAGCAAGCAAAGACGTTGTCACACAGCTGTCACTTCCACTGTGTTTCATTTGCTAAGGGCCTGTGTGTTATTATTACCTCAATAGATGTGAGAAAGACTCTTAGGAGGCTATTCAAACCAGGGTGTGTGTGTGAAAACAAAGTGAACTATAAAATGGAGGACTCACCACTAACTTTCCTCAGACTGACAAAGCTGCTTGGATGAGTAGTGAAACGTTTTGATCTCTCAAGAGAAGAAGTCCAGTTGCCATGGCTCAACTTCCAGATGAACTCACCTGGATGACTGAGAATCTTCACAGGATTCTTGGGTGGTTTCTTAATTTCTCCTTGACGTTGGAAGTGTGTTTAGAGACCTGGTTGGTATTTCAGTTTTTTTAGCCTTTGCTGAAAAAATTGTTGGGTAATAAGACAGGCCCCACAAATCCCCGAAGTATTTCAATTTTCTTGGAGCAGTCCAAGTCACATAGCTCAGGGGTTCAGATCCTGGCTGCAGAGTCTGAGGTTGGAAGTTTGAATCCCCATAAGGCCTTTTCTAGTCCTAAGATATTTTTCTTGCTCCTCAACTTAAAAAGGGTTGCTAATTTGGTTTTCTAAGGGAGGTTGGAACCTCACCTCTTTTTAATATTGCTAGATGGTAGATAAATTGAAATTTCATGACATACACTGACAACCCCCTAGTCAAGGAGTCCAGAATAGAGCAAACTTGAGAGCTCCTGACTACCTTCAGCAATGGAATGACACATGTTGTTCTGTGAGTCTTGCAATCCCTGGAAGTCAGTTCTGTGCCAGGCAGGACATGTTGTGGAGGTGTAGACATGTTGGAATCCAGGCCAAATGCCTGTCCCTCCAAGACTTCCTACTTTGTGGGGAAGGGAGGAGGCTGGGGCATTACTATAGCTCAGAAGAACTGAGAAAAGGCTTCAGCTGAACATCAGACTAGGGGTGCATAGTGTGTTGTGTGTTGTGTCATTACATTCTTGACCAACTCTTCATTATCCCATGTTCCATGGAGTTTTCTTGGCAGGAATACTGGAGTGGTTTGCCAGTTCCTACTCCAGGCGCCTACAGCACCTGGTATTCCCTGGTGGCCTCCCATCCAAGTACTAACCAGGGCTGAACCTGCATAGCTTCTGAAATAGGCAAGATTGGATGTGCTTAGGGCAGCTAGGCAGCTAAGGGTGCATAAGGGTGCAGCTAAGGGGGTAAATTGTATGACTCCCACTGAGGGAAATAAGTTGGTGACAAGTTTGCCTGCATCCTGAAAGTTGAGCAGTGGTTGATGGCACTAAATTTGTAGGGGTGGGATATTCTCCACAATTTTTATGGGTTTTGCACTGTTTGGGCAAATACAAATGCAAATATTTTAACATACTTGGATATGATTTTATTTTTTGGCTTTTGGTCATTGACCGTAAATAAAATTTATTCTTCTTCTTGGATACAAGTATAAGTGGATGGGCTATGCTGATCTCAAAGCAATTTGGTTTTGTTTTTAAAGACAAATCATTCGGACCAATTGTGGCGGCCAGACTGGTGGCGGGTGTGCACCGGTTCGACCACATCACCCCAGTTCTGGCTCGTTTGCAATCAGATTCAAGGTCTTGGTTTTAGTTTATAAAACCCTCCATGGCCTGGGACCTGACTACCTGGTGGAGCGGATCGCCCAGCGGTCAACATCGGCCCGACCGACTAGGTTGTCACGGGTGCACATGCTGCAGGTGGCCACGCCCAGGGAGGCTCAGAAAACAGCCACCTGAACTCGAGCCTTCTCTGTGGCTGGCCCTGCCCTGTGGGACCATCTCCCCAGCGAAGTGCACCTTGCACAGTCCCTGCCAGCCTTTAGGAAAGCATTAAAAACCTTGCTTTTCTAAGAGGTGTTTGGTGACTTAATTTAACCTTTTCCCCCCTCACCATCTGCCATCTGCCATTTGTTTTGGTTTTATTGCTTGTTTAAGTGTTTTTAAATTGTTATATTTAACTGTTGGACTTTGTTTATATCTCCTTGTTGTGAACCGCCTGGAGTTCCTTTGGGAAGACAGGCGGTATACAAGTCTAATAAATAAATAAATAAATAAACAATAAATAAATAAATAAATAAATAAATAAATAAATAAATAAATAAATAAATAAATAAATAAATAAATTTTTTTTAATTTATTAAATTTTATTATACTGGTTAAAATCACTTTACTAAAAAAAACCCATTATTTAGTCAGCTGGCCTAGAGTGTCAAGCACACAGCAGGCATTCCCTCTTTGGACAGTAGTTGAGAGCTGTTGCCTCAGATAATAAATAAATAAATAAATAAATAAATAAATAAATAAATAAATAAATAAATAAATAAATAAATAGAGGCAGATTAGATTCACATACCCCCATCTCAGTTATGCTCTGAGCTTGTTCCTCAACTATATAAATTATAAACCAACATCCACACACTGAATGGATGTCAAGACTTTTGCAACATTTCTTTATCTACTCCAAATTATCTGGAAATCACTATAGGTTGAACATCCTAAGCTTAAAAAATGTCTAAACATCAAACAGGAAGTTGCTCCCAGAAATAGCATACTTGGGAAACTGAATGGGTCAGATTGGGATACAAATAAACAGTAAGAATTATGGCCATTTCCCTGTGCTGTTTCACAGTAGAATATGTTATTGCCTTGTGGTGTAAATCAGCACATGCCAAACAAGTGGAGATAGATTTTAATGAATCATGCAGGATGGATTGCTGAAACCTACCCCCATTAAAAGTGACTTTTATTTGGATGGCATTGGCCTTACAAAAGTACTTTGAACGATGCTAGCAGGTGATGAGTGAAATAAGATAATACGGTACCAAACCCATCCACTTAATGTGCACCAATCCACTAGACCACTGTTTCCAAAACTTGGTGTCCAGATGTTCTTGGACAAAAACTCCCAGAAGTCATCACCACAAACTGTGCTGGGCAGGAATTTTGGATAGTATAGTCCAAGGACATATGGAGACCCGAGGCTGAGAACCACTGCTAAAATCAAGGAAATCTTTTCTGCACCTATCTTGGACTCTAAAGATTGAACACAGAAGCTAGACTAAATCTGCTGAGAGCCAAAACAATACAGCTTGCTGAATGGAAGAATGATGAAGAGTATATCCACCAAGACAAGATTCTGGCTGGACCACATGGAAATCACTTAACAGATGTCAAGGCAAAGTAGGGAGATGAGAAAATATAATAGGGCTATTTGTTTACAGGGCAATTTTCCTGTGAAAGAATGTTTCTGTGGAGAAATTCAATCAATGCAGCCTTTATGTGCATGTAATTTATGTCCCAGGGGGTGTAGTGGATCAGTGGACGAAGGCTCTTAAAACTGATGGCTGCAATGTCAGCAGCTTGGCGGTTCAAATCCCAGGTGCCAGGCAGTGGAGTGAGTTTCCACTGATAACCCCAGCTCCTGCCAACCTGGCAGTTTTGAAAGCATGTAAATGCAAGTAGATAGTAACCGCCATAAAAAGCAGGAAGGTGAAACTGTGTTTCCTTGCAGCCATCCTGGCCACATGGCCATGGACTTGCATAACACTGGCTCTTTCGACTTGAATATGGAGATGAGCACGGCCCCTAGAGTCGGACATGACTAGCACGCATGTGCAGGGGAAACCTTTACCTTTACCTTTTAATTTATGTCCCACTGCATGCACTAAATAACGTCTAGTAAATAGCTGAGATAATGCTTTAAAACCACCCAGTTTATGGTCATAAATAGTATAATCATTTTAACATTTTAAATTCGTTTGAATTTTATCTATATTTCATATCCATTGAGAATTGTAAATTTTGCAATGGTATAACACACATCCGATCTTGCTTGATTTCAGAAGCTAAGCAGGGTCGGCCCTGGTTAGTACTTGGATGGGAGACCACCAGGGAATACCAGATGCTGTAGGCACCTGGAGAAGGAACTGGCAAGCCACTCCAGTATTCCTGCCAAGAAAAAGCCATGGACATGGAGTCACAAAGAGTCGGTCACAACTATAATGACACAACACACACACACACACATAACACAAATAAAGCTTGTTCCTCACTTGGAGCTCTCCAAGGTACTGAAACAACCAGCCCAATCCAACCCAGCCTCAAAGCTAAACAAAATTAAGCCAAGTGAGTAATTTTATGCAATAACACAATAAATGAACGGGATCTCCACACAGGGCTAGAAAATAATCTTTCCTGATATTATGTGGAGACACTACCAGTCCAAGTTCACAGTACTCATCTAGAAGAATAAGAGATGCCATTCAATATAAAACAGTTTCTTGTGTTCTGTTCCTTAGATGTAAGATAGTGAAATCACATAGCTAGAGATGGAAGGGAGCTAAAGAGCCAACTAGTCCAATCCATTGTTCATTATAGGATAGTTGCATAATTCTAATTATTACTTGCCTATTGATTATTTAATTAAATAATTCTAGTGAAGGAGAGCCTGGCATAGCTTGAGGCTTCACAGATGAACTGTGTTCATTCACTGGATATTTCTCCTTATGTTTGGTAAAATCTCTGAATATTTAGCTGAGGTTTCTTCTACCCCCCCCTTACCTGTAACTCCAAGCATCCTATTACATCTTTCAGGGGTCAAATATCAATGACAATGCACTTTGTATTGATTTTTCTTGAGAGAATTAACAAGGATAAGTTGATTAGTAGAATGCATGGTTCATTGAAGAGACAGGGACTTAAGACCATAGTTAGATGTTTTTAAAACCTTATAATTGTTAGATTTCCTTAACACAGACTTGATCAAACAAACAGCAGAGATTTACTTTTCCTTGGGTATTTTTTGATATGAAGGTCAATGGGAAAAAAACTGAAGGACATGACTGAAAATAGGTATGATTCTACTTCTGCATTATGCTCCCTTTCTTTGCAGCAGAAAGCAATAAAACAAGACTATCACATGGAACCCAGTGTTTTCTTTATTATTTTTGAAATAATAGTAATAAATACATATTATAAGAATATTTATCATGAGGAAAGAACCATCCCATGCCACTATGAAAACAAAAGGAGATGGATTTGCTGTCTTTTTGCATCTCTTAATCCTGTTATTACCTTGGTGCTAAAGATTAATCTCAGATGAATTACAAATTAATTTGAATGATGCCTCCTCAACACCACTCATAATCTATGAGTAGGGAAGAAAGGAAGAACAAGCATAAAATGTTAGCATGTTTGTACACAAAGAGACAAGCCACCCATCGAATATTTTTATCTTCTACTGTTGAATGTTCATGCAAGAACAAGGCTGTAATTGTTGTTTTCATCTTTTTTGCTATTGTACAATTTTTAAAAAATCAGTCTTCAAATGCACATTTCCACACACACACACACACACACACACACACACACACACACACACACACACACACACACACACACACACACACACACACACACACACAGGACCAATAAAACTATTCTTGCTTTGCCATCACAAGGAGAAAAATAGTGCAGTTTCCCATTTAGCAATGGAGAACAAAGCAGAATATAACTCTGATTTCTGCTGGTATCTTACCCTGTAGACATCTACTCTACATTGGCTGGATCCTTATACACTTCCTATGATGTGTTTATCTGTTGGGTTTATTGCTGCATTTTGTTGTTATTTATCTTGGAAGCTACCTCAATATGTTATGCAAAAGAGTGATTAAGAAATGAATTAATTAAATAAAGGAATAAAAATCACGGCAGGTGGTTGGAAGAATTTTAATGGAATAATTCAGAAGGTGCTTTGGGGAGAGTTACTGAACTTCTCTCTCTCTATATATAGCTAACTTTTATAAGATTTAATGTAGGTTCTCCCCCCCCCTTTTTTTCCCCCCCATCTCATATCTGGCACCATAGCCAAGAAGGGGTGTGGGTGTTGGGGGGAGGGAAGCACCTGAAGCAATTATATTTTAATTTATTTCTAAATTGTGTGTGTGTGGGGGGGGTTGTGCTACATTTTAATATCCTCTGTTATTGTTTTTTTATTGTACCATTTGCATTTGATGTTTTTATTATTTGTATATTGTACTTGTATATTTTGATATATTGTACTTGTATATTCTGTAGGCTGCCCAGAGTGGCCTTTTAGGACAGATGGGTGGGATACAAAAATAAATAAATAAATAAATAAATAAATTGCAAGGAGATGGCTTAATACACACACACACACACACACACACACACACACACACACACACACACACACACACACCTGCTTGAATAAAAGACACAGGGTTGGTCCATCCTGTTCCCTTTCAACCCCATTCATGCTAGCATTTCTGTATTTTTAGTTCTTTGTGACAGCAGTGGCAGCAGTTTGAAGAGGGAGGCCCTCTACCTCATATTTCTTTTGGCTTTGTTTCTCAGGTGCCACATGAAACTCCTATCAGCATCTTAATGCAGTCACTGGGAGGAGAATGAGTGAGGGACTTTAAATGAGCAATGACCATGCTTAACATTTGCCTTTCATTCCTTCTTAAAAGGGCAGTGCAGGAGGCCCACTATTCCACCCTGGTTGTCCTTTGTCTCCCTCCTCCTCCTTGTTCCCTGGATCTGTGACCTGCAGCCGTGAGACTTTGATGTCTTAATAAAGACATTCACAGAAGAAAAAGCATGGAAAGTTCCTGGTGAAGGTAAGAACAATAATTTCCCTTCCTTCTCTTCAGCTTTTTCATCCTCTATCCCCACTTTTCATTATGACACCTGGAAGCCAGATTCAAAACAATGGGAGCTGTGCCTGTGTCACTGCATTTTGTAAATGCATCTCTTCCTCCCCCTGGTTGCCTCAGAGCCACACTAATGCCCTTGATTCAGTCAGGTTCACACAATTATTCAAAGAGAGTGCACATTCCAGAAAGGAGAGAGGAGAGGAGAGGAGAGGAGAGAGGAGAGAGAGGAGAGAGAGAGAGAGAGAGAGAGAGAGAGAGAGAGAGAGAGAGAGAGAGAGAGAGAGAGAGAGAGAGAGAGAGAGAGAATCTAAGATGGTTACTTCACGTCCACTCTCATCCTGGGAGGAAGTTCATTGCATGTTGATGTCGGTCATGGTCACGTGGTCTTCTTGCAGTTCTGTCCCTGTTCCCGTCTACACACGGGCATGATGGATCATACCAGCATGACTGTTTCCACACATCCTCGTTCCATGATGAGATGTGAAATTCCATGCCTTTGTTCTCCATTTTTTTTTGGCCCGACCTTCCATTTTTTGATGTTTTGATTCTCTGAAGTCTTGCCTTCAATGCACTACAGAGCTAAGTTTGAGGCATTTGTCTTTTAATCTCTCTGCACTGCATTGCTGACTCCATAGGGAATGTACTGGTGAATGGCACTTTGCACTCCTGCCACTAGATGGAGAATGGCATGTTGTGTGACGAGCCTTACCTCACGGGCACTTGTATCGGAATGAGAAATGATATGAGGAGATTCCCGAGGCCAGGGAGGGGAATCTCTCATCCCACTTAGATCGCAGTTCAGGGGGCATGGTTGGGACGAACTCCCTTTGTCCTGCAATGGACATATGGTTAGATTTCTTCGTACTGGTCCCCAGTGGGACCATGAATAGCGATGAGATGGACTGCGGAGAGGGTGCGGAATCTGGGTGTGGTCCTGGACCCGGCGCTGACCATGGAAGCTCAGGTGGCGTCGGTGACCAGGGCCGCTTATTTCCATCTTCGCCAGATCGCCCAGATCCGCCCGTACCTGGATGTTGACTCTCTGAGAACAGTGGTCCAAGCACTGGTGATCTCGAGGCTGGACTACTGTAACGCACTCTACATGGGGCTGCCCTTGACTCTTCTCCGGCGTCTGCAGTGGGTACAGAATGCGGCAGCCAGGCTGGTGGCTGGTGTGCGTCGTTATGACCATATCACCCCAGTCCTGGCTCGCCTGCATTGGCTGCCCGTTGCAGCCCGGATTAGATTCAAGGTCTTGGTTTTAGTTTATAAAACCCTCCATGGCTTGGGACTGGACTACCTGTCAGAGCGTATCGTCCAGCGATCCACCTCGGTCCGCCCAGTTCGGCAGGTGCGAGCGCACTCGCTTCGGGTTGCCACCCCTCGAGAGGCCCGGAAGACGGTTACCCGGAACCGGGCCTTCTCTGTGGCAGCCCCATCTATATGGAACGCCATCCCCAGTGAAGTGCGCTCTGCAGAGTCCCTGCAGGCCTTTCGAAAATCCTTAAAGACCTTTTTATTTCGAGAGGCCTTTGGCGATTTTTAATTTAATTTTTTTCCGCCATCGCTATTATTACTGCTATCATTATGCCCATTGGTGCCTCCAATTTTATTCGTTAGGATTCACGTCTTTGACGTGCTGGGACGCGCCCGGAGGCCTTAGGATTTTAGGATTTTTTTATTTGGGAGGATATTATATTGTCTTGTTTTAACTTGTTATTCTCGTGATTTGTCTTTGATGTATTATGATTTGTTGTTAGCCGCTTAGAGTCCTTGTTGGAGATAAGCGGGATATAAATATAATAAATAAATAAATAAATAAATAAATAAATAAATATCAGTCTAAGTGGATGGTGTCTTTGCTAAAATTACTCAGTGCCAAAGGTGAGGTTTCATATGGTGCTTTGAACCACTTCTGGCCATTTCCAGGAGCACTAATCCTCTTTCCCTTTTGTAAGGGAGAAGAAAGCATAGCCTTAGACCAGAACTGTAGCTCCACCAGGGGGAGAGCCTGTTTGCAGAAGCTGGCTGTTTGCAAGTGAAAAATCAAATAGCCATTGGCATGCTATGGCACAGCCTGGCATGATGCTCACATCTTGACGATCAGCCAAAGTTAATTTGTTTGCGTTTTATACTCATCTCCATGTAATGGATTTGCTTTGTGCAGAACCAACTCAGTGGCTTACAGAAAAAAATTGGCTGCTTTGATTACTTTTTCAAGGGGCAGAGAGGACTGCGAGAAAGACAAGAAAACAAACTATATGCACCATTGATAATACTGACTCAACCATGCCTAATCTCTGCCTTTGCCAGTCATCAACATTAGAACAGGTAGACTTATGAAATCTGGGTTTGTGCAAAAACATATCAAATAGAAAACCAGAATAGGTTCAGATGAAGAAGGAGTAAAAATTGTTGATGGAAATGTCAATAATTTAAGTTAGGCAGATGACACTATCTTAATGGCCAAAAGCTGCAATGTTTTGGAGCTTTAGTTAAAGAGAACGAAGAAAGTGCCAAAGTTAGATTGAAGTTGAACATTAAAAAGACAAAAATCCTGACAACAGAAGAAATGCATAACTTTAACATTGACAATGAAGCAACTGAAATAGAATCATAGAATCACAGAGTTGGAAGAGACCTCAAGGTCCATCCAGTCCAACCCCCTGTATCCCTGCATCCAACTGTTTGGCTCAAAAGTTTCATCTCAGTCATGTGTCAGCTCTAGAGATGGGCACGACTTGGAAATTTTTTTTTTCGAGTTGTCGTTAGTCGGGTCGGTCCCGTTTTGGGTCATCTCCGTTTTTCGTGAAAATTCGCAAAAATTAGTCGGTTCGTTTTTTTGTTTTTTCGTTTCCGTTTCTGTCGCGATTTCGCGCATTTTGACGTCCGACCGAGACTTGCGGCTTGCGGGCGCAGCGCCGGCGGCAGTGGCGCGGGGGTACATGCGTGGGCGGCGGCAGCGGCAGCGGCAGGGGGAGTGGCTAGCGCGCGGGCGGGCGCGCGCGCGGGCGCGCGCGCGGGCAGGTGGGCGCGTGGGCAGGTGGGCGCGGGTCCCGCAAATGAGCAGGCGAAATACAGTTTAAACCTGCCTGGGTGATGGACTTGCTGCTGCACAACAAGGCTAGTGCATCCTAAGCAAACAAAGTGGGGCAGAAACAAATTTGCATTTCTTTTTTTCTCTTGGTCTGCTGTGCTGCTGAATCTGCTGATGCTGAACCAGCCAGCCACCCTACTTGGTCTGGCTGACGTGCCTGTTTGTTGTACTTTTTTGTTGTTTGGTTTTGAATCCATCCCATCTCCCCTCCACCTCTCTCAGAGGCAGCAGGAGAAACAGACATTCCTTTCCTCCCCAAATCTGAATGAGGGGTCTACTCCTCTACTCCTCTCAAATTGGCCCCCCCATCACCAAGGTCCTTCTGCCTTCACTTCACATTCACAGTCAAAGTCACACACACTTAAAGGACAAGCAATAAAGCCAAAGCCAATGCAACCCTGCTTTTGGTCATGGTAAAAAAAAAACATTAGCAGTTAGAGCCTGAGGTGGTTAAGCTACGTACCTAGCTAGTAGCTGCTACAGCCAGGAATAGTTTTGGTAGGGATGGGAATGGGATAGGGCTCTGGGTTGCTCTGGCTTAAGTTTTACAACCCACAGCCCAGCCCACTAGGCTATACAAGGAGGAGGACTATCTCTGGTCCATAAGGCCAGAGTAAGGGCGGCCACTCCGGTCAGGCCACAAGGCAGAGTATGAGAGCACCACAGCACAGAGCCAGAGTGCGGCAGGCTCATTGCCAGCTCCAGTATAAAAAGGATGGAGCTGAATGGCATGACAGGAATTTAAATGCCACTGGCCTTGGGTCACAGTGTCTTGCAGCCCAGAGGACTGAGTTGCAGAGGAGGCCAATCACCTTGAGTCTGGTCTGGCACCACACTGCCTGCGATGCACCAGATGGCACTTTCTGACAAACTCTTGGGTGGTGCTGTACGTAGTACGAACGCTGTTCAAATCAGTACCCCCCTTCCGTGTGAAACACGGCGTCTTGCAGCCCAGAGGAAAGACTGGCGGAGGAGGCCAATCACCTTGAGTTTGGTCTGGCACCACACTGCCTGCGATGCACCACTGTCCACCACATGTCACTTTTTGACTAAGTCTTCGTGTGGTGCTGTACGTACGAATGCTGTTCAAATCAGTACCTCCCTACTGTGTGAAACACGGCGTATTGCAGCCCAGAGGAAAGACTGGAGGAGGAGGCCAATCACCTTGAGTTTGGTCTGGCACCACACTGCCTGCGATGCACCACCGTCCACCACATGTCACTTTTTGACTAAGTCTTGGCGGTGCTGTATCAGGGACCCCCTTCCATGTGAAACACGGTGTCTTGCAGCCCAGAGGAAAGACTGGAGGAGGAGGCCAATCACCTTGAGTTTGGTCTGGCACCACACTGGCTGCAAAAATGACAGCAAGCCACATTCTGAGTCTGACTCTTCCTCCCCAAGTCCCCAGCTGTGTGCTGGTAGACTTGCTACCTGCCGGCCCGGTAGTCTACTACCATGTCCTTTGTGAATCACAGTTGGTTCCCACACAACTCCAAGAGCCAAGCCTGCAACTTTGCAATAAACTAATGGAGGGCTGGCACCCAAGTCCTCTTATCTTCGTTGTGAGGCACAGTGTCTTGCACCCCAGGGGAAAGAGTGGCGGAGGCCACAAGCTGGAGTAATTGAATGCTGGGCCAGCAATCCACGACCATGGCCTTCGTTGTGAATCCCAGCTCCTACAACTGCAACAGCCAAGCCTGGATGGAACTGTCAGAGAAACTACTGGAGTGCTGGCACCCAAGTACTCTTCCCTTCTTAGTGAGGCACAGTGTTTTGCATCCCAGAGGAAAGAGTGGCGGAGGCCACAAGCTGGAGTAATTGAATGCTGGGCCAGCAATCCCGACCACGACCATGGCCTTCGTTGTGAATCCCAGCTCCTACAACTCCAACAGCCAAGCCTGGATGGAACTGTCAGAGAAACTACTGGAGTGCTGGCACCCAACTACTCTTCCCTTCTTAGTGAGGCACAGTGTTTTGCATCCAAGAGGAAAGAGTGGCTGGAGGAGCCCACATAGCCTGAGTCTGAGGCCACAGGGCCTCCGTAGGGGAGGAACATTGCCAGGAAGAAGCTCCTGCTCCCCAACGTGGCAGAATGGCCTGAGGAGGACGCCAGGAAATTGCCCTTCTTCGTGAGCCACAGTTGGCAGCCCAGTGGAAAAGCAGAGTCCACATGGTGTCTGACTCTGAGGCCTGAGACCACTCTGACAAAACGACTGCAAGCCAGAGGGTCTTCCTACACAGCTGTGTGCTGCTTTCCCCGGCCATAAACTCCTAGCAGGCCAGCACAGCCATGTTCCCTTCTCAGTGAGACATAGCTTTGCACTCCACGGAAGACAGTAGGCCTGAGAAACACAGGCTCACTGTCTGTGTGAGTCAGAGTACCCACAAAGAACCAAGCCTGGAGTGGAGGCTTCCTTGCTCCCTCCCTTCACAGAGAGCCACAGTCAGTGCATTGCATCCCAGTGGCATGCCCTTCGTAGTGAATCACATTCTCCACAACTCTAAGAGCCAAGCCTTGAACTTTCTGATAAACTGTCCTATTTGTAACGGTGACAGAGGGCCACCAGCACGGCAGTAAGTTGCCCTTCTTTGTGAGCCACAGTGTATGGCAATGGCAGCCCACTGAAGACTAATTGGCGGTCCGGAGGCTGACAACACTCCCACACTGCGGCACTCCTTCCTGCAGAGTCCTGTCACTGTCCCAGGCAGAGTCCAAGGGTGCTTTCACATGAGTTCTGCCTAATCACGGGCCCACCCCACGGCTGTTTTCTAGCACACAAGCACAATTCCCTTCTCTGTGAGGCACAGTGTGTGCAAACAAATAGTTGTTGAGTGAATGCACTGTTACAGTTGGTCTTCAAGAGGTTTTTCCGCCAAGAAGAGGGCACAGCCGTGGTTGCTGCATGGGCAAGTTGAGGGCAGTGGCGACAGGGCTGAACTTGAAGCACTAACTGGACCATGATGTTAGGGTGAAGGAGAAGCGGCTGGAAGGCCTCCTCTAAGCCGGAAGTGGGGGGAGCCTGACAGGCAGGCAGGGAGAAGATACAGAGCTAGAGTGAGTCTGAGTCTTTGACCACACAGGCTTCCAAAAGGACAGCAAGCCAAGCTTTCTGACTTTCTTTCCCAGCTGTGTGCTGGTAGACTGCTCCTAACTGCCGTGCCGGCATTCCATCTCCATGCCCTTCGTAGTGAATCACAGCAGTTCCACAACTCCAAGAGCCAAGCCTGGAACTTCCTCCTGAAAGGCTCTTCTATTTCTAAGAAACAAACGATTATTGAGCTGAACTGTGGTACGCGCAAGTACATTCCACTCCAGCCCTTCTTAGTGAGACACAGTGTGGTGCAGCCCAGAGGACAGAGTAGCGGAGGCCTAAACATCCCCCTTAACCCTAACCCTAAGCCAACCACCAGCTGTTCCTGAAGAGTGTTCCCATAACTCAATCATCATCATCAATCACAACCTAGATTTGCAACCAGTAACTTTTCTGGGTCCGGCAGCCTTTGTTCCAGGGTTAGGGCAGAAATGATTATAAAATGTTTAAGCACCAAGTGTGCGCACAATGAGTCACACAGCACAGCACCAAGATCCACACAGGGGACTTTCGGACAGGAGTACGCACACACAACAAGGACATTTCCCTTCTTTGTGAGGCACGGCTGGCAGCCCAGTAGAAAGAGTGGCGGAGGAGACAGAGCTAGGTCTGTGTAAATTACAGACTCACACAGTCAGTGTGGGACAGAGTATCCACCAAGAACCAAACATGGAGGCTTCCTTGGCAGGCAGAGTTTCTCTCGCCACCCCAGGAGACCGGGTTTTGGCAACCAAGAAGACAGAGTGGAAGCAGGAGAACTGGGTGGGTCTATTTCTTTAAGGCTGTAAGGAGGGGAGCTTGCCCCCTGATACTCAGTCTTTGAGGTAGGTTGTTGTAAAGTGCTTCCTCACCACTTTGTGTGTGAGAAAATACAGGTAGACAGGCAGGCAGGCAGGCAGGCAGGCAGGCTCGTAGGGCCAAGGGAATGGTGTGAAGCACCAAGGAAGGCAGGTATTAGGGTCTCTCTCAGACCAGCCATGGCAAAAGGAGAAACATTGGGCCAATACAGACAGACCCTTTCCAATGACACTTTGAGTCGCCCTGCCTGGTTTGGAGACAGGCCAGGGCAAGAAAAATTGGGCCACTAATAGTACCCTTCAATTGTGTGTGTGAGAGAATACAGGTAGGCAGGCAGGCAGTTCTGCAGGCATTAGGCACTGGAGTCGGCAGGTAGTCACAGGGCCAGGCAGGCAGGCAGGCAGGCAGGCAGGCAGGCTCGTAGGGCCAAGGGGAGGCAGGCAGGCTTGCAGGCGGGCATGGAGGATTGCAGGCAGGAGGTTAGGTTACAGGCAGCAACTTAGTTCTTGGAGTGTTGGGGTAATCCCAAGGTGGAAAGGTTGAAGCGGATGAAAGTCAACCTTTCCACCGTCTCCGGGTCCAGGCGACAGCGGCGCGGCCTCAGGACATCTCCCATGTGGGAGAAGACACGCTCACTCTGGACACTGGTGGGTGGGATAGACAAGAGGTCCAACGCCAGAGTTGAAAGAGCGGGCCAGAGGTCTGCCTTTCTGGCCCAGTAGTGCAGTGGGTCCGAGCTGAGGGGTTGGAGGGGCTCGGCCATGTACTCCTTCACCATGGTCTGAGCGGGGTCTGCTACTTCTTCCTCCCTTGCCTCCACTGAGGAGGAAACTGCCATGGCTAGGGCAGAGGCCAGGTAGTTGGCTGCTGGAACGGAACCTGGTCTCTGGGTGAACGCTCCTGGAGTACAGAGGGATGTGGATCCTTGCGAGGACTCCTCCTCAGCATCGCTCTGGCTTCCGTGCACCCTCTGAAACGCCTGGGCCTCATCGGAGACAGCCCTGACTTGACGGCATAGCTCCGTCTTCCAGGATTTCAGTTCGGCAGTGCTGGCCGCCAGGGAACCCTTGACGCGAGGGTCGCACAGGCAGGCCATCTGGTACACCTTTTCCCTTCTGAGTGGCCCAATGTCTGCCAATGCCCTGCTCTTAGGGAGAAGATTGCCTTCTTCCCGGGTACTGGTCTCTAGGCGTTGGCGAAGGGCATTGACCAGGGGGAGAACATGGCCCAGGCTGGCGTTGTAGCTGCTGAGGACGTGGGTGGTCTCCTCAAAAGGCTGCAGGATACCCGCCATCTGGGAGAGGGCGAGCCACTCGGTAGCACCAAGGTCCAATTCCCTCCCCTCATGCAGGACTGGGGTGGTTGACATGATGTATTCCACCACTTCCTTCTGCTCCACCAGACGCTTGACCATTTCGTGGGTGGAGTTCCACCGGGTGGTCACGTCCTGGATCAGGACGTGCTCCGGTCGGCCCGTCTCCGCCTGCCTCTCACGCATCATCCTGGCTGCCTTGACACTGCGAGCGAAGTGCCCCACGATCTTCCGGCACTTGTCCAGCAAGGCCCTGGTCTCCGTGGTCCCCTCACTCCAGGAGTCCTTTGGTGCACCCAGGCCAATGGCATCGCCCACCACTAGATGCAGTTTGTGTGCTGCGCACACGATGCCCTGGAACCCTGCCCCAAGAACCACGTTGGTCATGTTACGGCCCGCGTCTGTAACCATGACTCCACGATTGACCTGTCCCTCTGTCCCCAATCCCCACTCTCGCATTGCTGTCTTGAGAACGTCAGCAATGTTGATCCCTGTGGCGTTGTCCTCCATGCTTTGTGCCTGGAGAAGCACCACCCTATACCCTCTTGGGGTGCTGCCTTGTGCCTCCCCCTGCAGCTGCTCATGGGCTGACCGGGGCTCCAGGACCTCCTTGGGTTGCCACCAATGAGCCGTCAGTGAGAGGTATCCGTGGTGCCCACCGGTCCAGAGGTCGGAAGTGAAGTGGATCTTCCTCCCTCTGGCCGCCTGCAGCAGGGCCCGGATCCTGTTCCTGACAGACTCATAAAGGGAGGGAAGCACCCGCCTGCTGAAGGTACGCCGGGATGGAGTCTCGTACCATGGTGCCACGTGCTTCATCAGGTGCCTGAAGCCTGATGACTCCACAAAGGAGAGGGGCAACCCGTTCATGGCCACCATTTCACCCACCACTCGAGTGGTGGTCTCCTGTGCTTTGGCCCTATTTCGAGGGCTGACAAAAGTCCCACCCAACAGCCCCACTTCTTGCAGAGTGCCTGCCTCTTCCCACTCTCACTAGCGGAGCTGTGTTTTTCTTTCTCTATCTCTAACCCTTCTTCCCCTCTCTTCCTCCCTGAAGAGCAAGGGCCTGACAGGGTTCCAGGCAGAGTCCCAGGGTGCTTCCTCATCAGATGGCTGCGCAACCCACTTGAGGAGAGGTGTTTGGGGTCATTCCCCCTGCGCAAGACCACCCCGCATATCTTGCACACCGCCATCCTTGCGTCTTGGGGGCTGTTCTCAAAATGCTCCCACAGACACCCTCGTGGCTTACAGAAAAAGTAACGCCCCCTCTGTTATTGCCTGCCGCTGCCGCTGCTGTGGTGCTGGTGTGGCCTCTGCCCTGCCGGGAAAGTAGACTAGTACTACTGCTCTCACTGGTGGTACTCTGGGTGGAAAGAGGGCTGCTCCTTCCGTCACTGCCTGGAGCCTGCCTTAAGTCTGACTCTGCCAACAGGTCCTCAGAATCTGGCAGGTTTAGATACAAGGAGCCCGATTCTGATTCTGATGCCATTTCAGAATCAGAGCCCTTGTCTTCTTGCTGTTCAAGGGTGGGGCTCTCAGGTAACGAAGATGGGATTTGGTACGCCTCATCCATGCTTCCCTCGGTGACAGACGATGGCACATTGCTGCTTGTGCCACTGGCACTGCTACTCGAGGAGGGAGTTGCACCAGTATCACTTTCTGCACTACTTCCTGTCCCTTCCCTCAGAAACGTGCCCCTATTTATCTTAGTAGGGGTCCCCCTCCCCTGCCCTCTAGCTGTGCGACCCCTCCTCATTTTTCTCACTTCTTGTGGCTCAGGCCAGGGAATGTATAATGTGATAGTAAGGAAAAGCACCAAGGAACTGTGCAAGTAAATGAGTGACTCACAACAGCAGGACAACAAAGAAGGAAATAGGAGCTAGGGGTTTGCCAATCCTGGCACCCAACTAAGTTTCTCTATGCCCTGCACAGGGCAAGTGTAATTAGGAGGAGAACTGTAACTTCTTCCCAGTTGTAATTGGATTGTGTATGTAGACTGTGGTGTCAAGTAAATGAGTGAGATGGACTCACAACAGCAGGAGAACAAAGAAGGAAATAGGAGCTAGGGGTTTGCCAATCCTGGCACCCAACTAAGTTTCTCTATGCCCTGCACAGGGCAAGTGTAATTAGGAGGAGAACTGTAACTTCTTCCCAGTTGTAATTGGATTGTGTATGTAGACTGTGGTGGCAACAAGTAAATGAGTGAGATGGACTCACAACAGCAGGACAACAAAGAAGGAAATAGGAGCTAGGGGTTTGCCAATCCTGGCACCCAACTAAGTTTCTCTATGCCCTGCACAGGGCAAGTGTAATTAGGAGGAGAACTGTAACTTCTTCCCAGTTGTAATTGGATTGTGTATGTAGACTGTGGTGTCAAGTAAATGAGTGAGATGGACTCACAACAGCAGCACAACACAGAAGGAAATAGGAGCTAGGGGTTTGCCAATCCTGGCACCCAACTAAGTCTCTCTATGCCCTGCACAGGGCAAGTGTAATTAGGAGGAGAACTGTAACTTCTTCCCAGTTGTAATTGGATTGTGTATGTAGACTGTGGTGTCAAGTAAATGAGTGAGATGGACTCACAACAGCAGCACAACAAAGAAGGAAATAGGAGCTAGGGGTTTGCCAATCCTGGCACCCAACTAAGTTTCTCTATGCCCTGCACAGGGCAAGTGTAATTTGGAGGAGAACTGTAACTTCTTCCCAGTTGTAATTGGATTGTGTATGTAGACTGTGGTGGCAACAAGTAAATGAGTGAGATGGACTCACAACAGCAGGACAACAAAGAAGGAAATAGGAGCTAGGGGTTTGCCAATCCTGGCACCCAACTAAGTTTCTCTATGCCCTGCACAGGGCAAGTGTAATTAGGAGGAGAACTGTAACTTCTTCCCAGTTGTAATTGGATTGTGTATGTAGACTGTGGTGTCAAGTAAATGAGTGAGATGGACTCACAACAGCAGCACAACACAGAAGGAAATAGGAGCTAGGGGTTTGCCAATCCTGGCACCCAACTAAGTCTCTCTATGCCCTGCACAGGGCAAGTGTAATTTGGAGGAGACCTGTAACTTCTTCCCAGTTGTAATTGGATTGTGTATGTAGACTGTGGTGTCAAGTAAATGAGTGAGATGGACTCACAACAGCAGCACAACAAACAAGGAAATAGGAGCAAGGGGTTTGCCAATCCTGGCAAACAAGTTTCACAAATTAATGCACAGGGCAAGTGTAATTAGGAGAACTGTAACTTAACTTCTTCACAGATGTAAGTTATACAACAACTGCACAAAAACCAAGCTAATAGAAGCAAGGGGTTTGCAAAATCTGGCAGCACCCAACTTTCACAATAATGCACAGTAACTAAGATGAATGGAACTTCTTCAAAGATGTAATTGAAGAAAAAGTTCTATAGAGGTGGCTGGGTGCCTGCCCTTCAACAAATGTTTGTTTGAGTGCCTGACTGCAAAAAAATGAATGAGGTGTTGGACAAGGGAAAGAAATTCAAAGAATATCTAT
Organism: Phrynocephalus guinanensis; assembly: GCA_037367245.1. Taxonomy (NCBI): domain Eukaryota; kingdom Metazoa; phylum Chordata; class Lepidosauria; order Squamata; family Agamidae; genus Phrynocephalus; species Phrynocephalus guinanensis. Next base: position 14,786,310 of record CM074745.1, on the reverse strand, counting down.
AGTGTTAAGTAAAATGAAATTGTAAAATGTTCTATAGAGGAAGGTGCCCTAGCCTTGTTGCCAAAACAAATGTGTTTGAGAAATTTGAGTGAGTGCACTGGTTGGCGAGGGAGACTCTGCCTAGTACTCAGTCTGTACTGTATAATATTTTTAAAATAATTTAATCCACAGCCTCCAACCTCCCCTTCTAAGCACTAGTACTACTGGACCTTGGCTGTTGCTTGCCACTTGCTAATAAACTGTAAAATAGAAAATAAATGGAATAAAACTATAAGCTGCTACTAGGGTAGGATAGGGGTTGCTGGATTCCCTTCCAAAACCCCAATCGCAACAGCAGCAAAAAAAACTGTAGGCGCAGGGTAAAAGGACCTTGGCCAAGTAAATGAACTTGGTGGGAAATTGGGATACAAAAGAAATGGTATGGTAGTGTAATATAAAATAATATATTTTCAAAATAAATCCGCAGCACCTCCCCTCCACTACCGCTCCCACTCAAATCTTCCCTCCCCCTTGAAGCAAATATAAAACGTACGGAACTCTTCCTCAAAAATGGAGAAAACAAAAAAGAGAATAAACACTGTGTTGCTATTCCCCACAGGGAATAGATGAAATTATTATGTTTTGCGATTCGAATTAATATCAATTCAATTCCCTCCCTGCCTAGCGAGACCGAGACCGCGACCGCGAAATCGAAACTAGACTGAGCGCAGCAATCCAGCCCTGACCACCCTCCACAAGATCCAAGCCCAGACTGTGACGGACTGGAACTGCCTCGGCTTTTTATGCCCTCTGGCACATCCAGAAGTGTCAGTCAAAACCTGTCCATGCGATTGGTGGAATGGCTCCAAAAATTTGCATGGTCCCGTCCCATGGCCAGCCCATCGTTGCGCAGGTGTAAAAAAATAAATTAAGAAAAAATAAAATAAAATCAACGGAGATGTATTTTGGCAAGACAAACCCACTGCTGGTACTGTAAAAAATCAAGCATTTAAAATAGGTTACTTTCGCATGTTTCTGTGGTGCTTTGGTGGGGTTTTGGGCAAGGATTTCAAAAAAAATATTGCGGTCGCCATTTTGGACCGGGAATCGGGTTTTTTTTTAACTTTTAAAAACTTTTTTTCTGTGCCGCTTGGCATTGCGCGATCGCCGCGATGCAAGTAACGAGCACGACAAATCAGACCAAATTGTTCGTTCGTCGGTTCGAGCTCGAAGTCTGGGGCAGTGATTCCCGTTACCGTTTCCGTAGAGTAACGGAACCGAGTAACGGAAACAGAAACGGGAATACCGCTAAGTCGTGCCCATCTCTAGTCAGCTCACAGCCATCAGAATTAAAACATGGACTATGGGAAAGTCATCTCATAGATACTTCACCCCCATCATATGATTACCTGCAAGCAAAGGTGGATTATGCAAGTATAAGATGACACAGACCACATAGAATCATGGAATCATAGAATCATAGAGTTGGAAGAGACCTCAAGAGCCATCCAGTCCAACCACCTGCCATGCAGGAATCCCCTTCAAAGTAGTCCTGACAGATGGCCATCCATCGTCTGCTTAGAAACCTCCAAAGAACATGACTCCACCACCCTCTGTGGCAGCATATTCCACTGCTGAACAGATAGATAGATAGATAGATAGATAGATAGATAGATAGATAGATAGATAGATAGATAGATAGATAGATAGATAGATAGATAGATAGATAGAAGTGAGCACACGAGTGGCATACGAGCAACACTGAAGGCAAAACAAGAGAAAGCAAACAAGACAAGTGGAAGCTGCAGAAAATTTCAGTGCAAACTTCAATATTATGACTAGAGATGGGCACGAAACGAGCAATTTTTCATTTTCGTTTTCATTTTTTGTTTCGTTATGCAACGAAAACAAAACAAAATTTTTTAAAACAAAAAAAAAAATGAAAACGAAACGACCAAATTTGCCGTGTTTTTTGTTTTCATTGCAGCAGATGCATTGAACTAAAAAGAATGCTAACGAAACAGCAATTTTTCGTTTTCGTTTTCATTTTTTCGTTTTGTTACCTAACGAAACGAAAACGATTTTTTTGCAAAAAAATCACGAAAACGAAAACAAACCAAAACGGACCCCTAAACGACCAAACGACAAACGAAACACCATTTTTTTGAGTCGTGCCCATCTCTAATTATGACAGTTATTTAATATATTCATATTCCACCTTTCTTCACAGTAACTCAGGTCAGGTAACTGTGAGGAAAACAAATCTAAACAAAGCCTAAAATGTCAGTTATAATTGAACACCTATGTAGAAAATTCTGAAACAGTAGGAAAAGGCTGTATAAATGTTGCTGGAAAGTTCAGAGAGAGAGCCAGTCTAGTAGAAACAAACATGAGCTTTTTCTGTCTCACTGCATAAGTCTTCTTAACCAGCTGTTTTTCTTTTCTTTTCTTTTTTGCTTTTGAAAACCAACATTAATCCCCCATCCTTAACTATCCTTTTTCAAATGCATCTTTTTTCGCTGTTTGCCCTTCCAAACCTCTTCTGCTTGCCTGTTGTTAAAACACATAAGCCATTGATCTGTGCTCCCTTTCTGTTCCTATGTCTTTAATGTTCTTGGGCTCCACGCAATTGTTTTGAAACACCGCTGCCCATCACGGAAATCATTCCAGCATGTTGCACAGCTGAACGTGCCACACAAAGTTCAAGAGTTGTGTTTATGTATTTGTTGTCTTCTTTAATAGATGACATTCTGACTTCATTGATCGGACTTCTTATGATACTCCTTTCCACCAGTCGTTCATTAAACTTTGGGATCACACCTTGAAAGGCCTCCCACTAGACTTATTACTTCTGGAAACCTTGTGGATGTAGCTCATGCAGCTAGATTTTTGGAGAATATATATTAGAGATGGGCACGACTTTAAAAAAAATTTTTTCGAGTTGTCGTTAGTCGGGCCGGTCCCATTTCGGGTCGTTTCTGTTTTTCGCAAAAATTCGCAAAAATTAGTCGGTTCATTTTTTAGTTTTTTCATTGTCGTTAGTACTGGTTTTGGGGGGGGAGCGGGCTCCTGGAGGCACCTCTGTGGGGTGGGTGCCTCCTCTGGCCCGCTATAAAGGGAAAGTGGGCTCCTGGAGGCACCCGTGGGTGCCTCCTGCCACTAGGAAGGGGAAGCAGGCTCCAAGAGAGACCCCTCTACATGGGGGTCTCCCCTCCTCACCTGCTGCTGCTGCAAAATGCTATGCAATAGCCATATGGATATTGCATAACAGAATGTGCAGACAGTGAGACCAGTGAGAGTGATAGCGTCATGCCCGCCCTTCACAAGGCTCTCGCACCACCATGTCTCACACAGAAGGGAATTGTACTTGCTGCGTGTAGTGCAATGCAAGCAAGTAGATCTGGCTTTAAGGTGGCTTAGTGCAGTGTTTTTCAACCTTTTTTGGGCAAAGGCACACTTGTTTCATGAAAAAAATCACGAGGCACACCACCATTAGAAAATGTTTAAAAAATTAACTCTGTGCCTATCAGACACACACAAACACACTTCTCACCCCCCCCCAAACAACAACAAATCCATCCTCCAGCCCAGGCCCTCCCAAGGCATCCCTATCAAAATGTCCGCCTGCCCTCACCTTCCCCCTCCCTCCTCCTGGCACTTTTTTTCAGAGGAACTTGCAAACCCAGGAAGGTGGGGCTGGGGGAGGTTCTTCATATATGACCCCCCAACCCCCATCTTTTACCCCTTCCAGTATAAGCCTCCCTTCTCTTCCCCCACCCCCGCCTCCTTCCAGCCAGGCAGCCACAGGGCCCGGAAGGGACCCCCCCATCCCCGTCTCCTCCCTAGGTCCTAGGAATCCCCTCCTCAGCCTCCCACGTCCTCCCCTTTATTTACCCCCCCCCACAAAAATGACCATTGTCAACGGCCACCTGCTCCCCACCCTTAAAAGAGGAGTGCGCACGCGCGCTCCTACCTGGCTCGGCAGGGGCGCGCGCCCACCCTCCGGAGGCAAACAGCGAGTGCGTGAGGCGGGGGAGGGAGGGAGGGGGGTTCGGTGAGCGAGGAGGGGGAACCAACCCCAAGAACCTTTAAGAGCGGCTTCTGGAGCGCCCTTCGCCGCAATGCGCCTGCGCGGGTCTCCCGGCTCTCTCTCACTCTCTCGCTCTCCAGTCTCCTCCTCCTCCTCCTCCCTTATTTCTTCTCCTTCCCCGCCCACGGCCAGCCTTTCCTCGCCAGTGTGCAAAGCACGCCGGGAAAGGTAGTCCGCTCTCCTCCCCAGGACCGCGTATCAGACCTGCAGGAGGAACTACATCTCCCAAGGAAGCCTTGCGGCAGCCGGCTTCTTTCTACACACCCCGCCTTCCTCCGGCTCGCCGGCGCCGCACCGCTGCCTTGGTCGCGAGCGGGATGCGGGGGGGGGGGCATTGTTGGTGTAGGGAGAATTTTTCCCACGGCACACCAGGCAACATCTCGCGGCACACTACTGTGCCACGGAACAGTGGTTGAAAAACACTGGCTTAGTGCAATGGCTAGGGTTAGGCTAGTGACGGGTAAGGTTAGGGTGGGCTAGTGGGTTTCACCTCTGGGTGCCTCTCTGACCCACTAAGAAGACAGTCTGTGACGTATGGGTACGGAGTCAAGGGTTAGGGTTAGGGCTAGGGCAGGTTTTAGGGGGCTTTTTGGCACATCCCAGAAGTCTCCATGGCCAAGTGGCCATGCGACTGGTGGGATGGCTCCAAAAATTTGCATGGTTGTCCACTCCCACATGGCTGGCCACTCGGCCAGCCCATCATTGCGCACTGCGCAGGTGTAAAAAAAATAAAATCAAATCAAATCAATGGAGGACAGAGGAGGAGAGGAGAGACATTTTGTTGCAAGAAAAACCCACTGCTACTGTGAAAAATCTGGCAGTTTATAAATTTTCGCATGTTTCTGTTGTGCTTGTGTGTTTTTGGACCACGATTTCAAAAACAATATTGCGTTTGCCGCCCCATTTTGGATCCCCCGCCCGCACCGCATGGCATGGCGAAATGGCAACTCGAGTCCGGCTGCCCAGGACGGGGGGGGGGAGACGGGACCCCCCCCTCCAGAAACCACCCCTCCGGTAGGTGCCCTGCGCCCTTAGTCAAGCAGGCATTTTTCCGCCTGCTTTTTTGGCCCGGGAATGGGTGGGGGGAGAGTTTAAAAGTTTTTTCCTGTGCCGTCCGTGCCGCTTGCTTGCGCTTTAATTGCGGGCGGCCGGCGGCGAGACTGGGCTTTTTGCTGGCTGCGAGCCTGTGGCGAGTCCCACCAGAGCAGCCCAGGACGGGGGATGAGGGGGGAGGCCGGGGACCTCCAGAAACAACCCCTCTGGTAGGTGCCCTGAGGCACGGCAGGCATTTTTCCGCCTGCTTTTTGGCCGGGAACTGGGTTTTTTTAACTTTTAAAAACTTTTTTTCTGTGCCGCGTGTGGCATCGCGCAATCGCGCGATGCAAGGAACGAGCACGACAAATCAGACCAAAATTGTTCGTTCGTCGGTTCGAGCTCGAAGTCTGGCGGAGTAATTCCCGTTACCGTTTCCGTAGAGTAACGGAACCGAGTAATGGAAACGGAAATGGGAATACCGCTAAGTCGTGCCCATCTCTAATATATATATTCTCCTCATATTTAAGATGTCCTTGTTACCATGGAGTATTCTTTTCATAGCTATCTGAATTCAGCAGTATAACTTGAGAAAGGCATAAGCTTTTCTATTCAAATTATCAGCCTCCACCCAATCCTTACTAGCATTTTGAACATATCCAATTTAAGTGCTCATCTCATTCTTAACTCTTTCCTTATTGGATAGATAGATAGATAGATAGATAGATAGATAGATAGATAGATAGATAGATAGATAGATAGATAGATAGATAGATAGATAGATAGATAGATAGATAGATAGATAGATAGATAGATATACAGTATATAGGACATCAACATGGTACATTTCTTCTGCAGGCCCTTTGCAATGCTGCTGTGTTGACTTTTTTTCCTTTGGCCTGTGTTCCTAAACAGGGAGAACAAAGAAATCATAATTGTCATCTTTCCCATCATGAATTTGTACCAGAAGAAATCATTAGAAGATATCATTCGGAAGGAAGCAGATCTTATTAATTAAGCATCCTATTATTATATCTTCCTGCCAACAACAGAGGAGGTAGGGTGTGCATTTGAGTCTAAACATAGTGTGGGAGCCCTGAATAATAAAGATGTTCAAAAAGGCAGTGACAGTTGTGAAGTATCAGACAGTTCTGACTACACAGTTGAGATGGCATGACTGTCATACTCCCTAAAATTCACATTAACAACTGCCTAAATTTGCCTGGGGTTCTTTACGGGAAGTGACATGTATCTAGAGAAGAAGAAGAAGAAGAAGAAGAAGAAGAAGAAGAAGAAGAAGAAGAAGAAGAAGAAGAAGAAGAAGAAGAAGAAGAAGAAGAAGAAGAAGAAGAAGAAGAAGAAGAAGAAGCATGCCATGAGTTAGGGCAACACTGAACAAACTTTAATTAAAACAATGGTTCTGAAAATAGCAGTTTTGAATCAACTGGATAAGAATTCTCACCTCCCCAACCTTTTGTGTTGTTTAAGAGTCACCAAACATATTTTGTTTCCTTTAAGAAGTCTGGAACTCTCCACAAATGAAGACATAGAGTGAAATCCTAACCCAGATATACTGTATGCTGGTTGTAGGAAGCTTGGTTCATTCTTCTTCAGACAAAAAAAATTATATATGAGTAGAGATGGGCACAACCAGGAAAAATTACATTTCGAGTTGTGTGTGTCGGAGCCAGCCCGTTTCGGCTCGTTTCCGTTTTTCGCGAAATTTTCCAAAAATTTGTTGTTTCGTTTGTCTTTTTTTTCATCTGTCGTTAGTACTGGTTTTGGGGGGGGGGCTCCTGGAGGCACCTCTCTGGGGTGGGTGCCTCCTCTGGCCCGCCATGAAGGGAAAGCGGGCTTCTGGAGGCACCTCTCTGGGGTGCCTCCTCTGGCCCGCTACAAAATGGCATGCATAGCCAATTGGATATGCATACCATTAAGTTGCAGTTGCAGTAGCAGGCAGAGGCACCTCTCTTTCGGGTGCCTCTGTGACTCACTGCCTGCGGTGCACTTGGGCTGGGGAACGAAGTGAGAGAGGACCCCTACGGGCGCCCTGTGACTCACTAAGAAGGGAAGTGTACTTGCTGTAGTGCAATGCGAGTACACATCTGGCTTACTGGTTAGGGGTTAGCGCAAGGGCTAGGCTTAGGGTTACGGGTAAGGTTAGGGTGAGTTACTGGGGTGCACCTCTGGGTGCCTCTCTGACCCACTAAGAAGGACAGTGTACTGGCATATGGGTTAGGGTTAGGGTTCCGGTTCGGGTTCGGGCTAGGGTTAGTGGGCTTTTTATGCCCGACTGGCACATCCCAGAAGTCTCGGTCAAAACCTGGCCAAGTGGCCATGCAATTGGTGGAATGGCTCCAAAAATTTGCATGGTCCACTCCCATGGCCAGCCCATCATTGTGCAGGTGTAAAAAATAAAAATAAAAATAAAATAAAATAAAATCAATGGAGACATTTTGTTGCAAGAAAAACCCACTGCTGCTACTGTAAAAATTCAGGCAGTTTTAAAATAGCTATTTTTGCATGTTTCTGTGGTGCTTTGGTGTATTTTTGGACCACGCAATTTCAAAATAAATATTGTGGTCGCCCCATTTGGATCCCCCGCCCGCACCACATGGCATGGCGAGTTGGCGAGACGACGAGGATGCGCGCAGCTCAGGAGAGGAGAGGGGGGAAAGCCGGGGACACCCCCCCCCAGAAACCACCCCTCTGGTAGGTGCCCTCACTGAGGCAGGCATATTTTCGCCTGCTTTTTTGGCCGGGAATCGGTTTTTTTTTTAACTTTTTTTCCTGTGCCGCTTGGCATCGCGCGATCGCTGCGATGCCAGGAATGACCACGACAAATCAGACCCAATTTTTCTTTAGTTGGTTCGAGTTCGAGTTCTGGCAGAGTAATTGTCGTTACCATTTCCGTTACGTAACGGAAACGAGAAACGGAAACGGAAATGAGAATTTCGCCAAGTTGTGCCCATGTCTATATATGAGAAAAGATTCCCTTGCATGTCAGCAGAATGCTCGTCTTAGAGTTCTGCCGGAGGACAAATCTGACATCAGAACTACCATATTGGCTAATTTCTCTTGGTAGAAGAGACAAAGCAAACAAACAAACAAACAAACACAATAGAACAGAAAAATGTACAGAAGTCCAAGTAATACTGCTCAGCCATGGAAACTCGCTCCAGGGGAGCTGTATAACTGCAAGGATGTATTATGTGCAGAATGTTCAGTGTTGCAATCCTGGGATATCCATTTCAAAGGCTCACCCAGCATGTGGGACAGACCTCTGTCTCAGACTCTGGAGAACCCTTGGCAACCAGCATAGGCAAGTCCAGCCTACATAGATGAATATATGACTCCAAATAAAAGACAACAATATAAGGCCAGCCTAGAAACTCAGGGTCAGTTTATCAGTCCCATCTTGCCCAGGTGAGGGATTGGTGGATGCCTTTTAAAGATGTCCCTTCTGGCTGCAGACTGCAGGCATACTTTCCTCATCTACTTCCTATGTCATGAAGTGCTGGTCCCGAATCAAATGGTCCTGTCCCTGTCCCTGTCCATGGTTGTGTGGGTGTAATGTATGGTTCTCTTCCATCCCTGGCTGACTCTAGCAGCTGTTTCTTTCTCTCAAGAAATAAATTTGCAAATGGGTGTGAGGATTAGTTGATCTCGATCCATCTCAGCTTTGCTATATTTGTGTTTTTCTGCTCCGCTTCACCCCAGACTTACTGGGAATAGCATCTCAGAAACATTCCATGTTAGAAATTCATTAACGAACTTTGCATTTTGAAGCTGCGCTGAGAAACACCATCTGCTCCATGATGGCTGCAATTTCTAATCTGCTTAAATCCTACAGAATCCTACCAATGTCACTTAGGCAGCTTGATCCTCCATTCCCTTTTTCTTGTTATTAGTGAATTAAGATACCAGTTCTGCTGTTGGTTTCCACATCTACATCGTTTAAGTACCTTATTGGGAATAGAGGTAACCTTATTATTGGGCCAGGATATAATTTAGCCATTAACACTAATCTCTATTGGTCCGTAATGGTCTATAAACAGTACACACTCTCAAATTCTCCACTGCACCTTATTTCCAAGGCTGGAGAAATATGTTTCTTTATCAGATAGTCTTGTCAAAAACTAATTAGATAAAGGCTTGGAAGAGCATGGGTGCAAGATCTCTGCCTCCATCAACCTCACCTTAAAAACATTCTGGGATAGCAACACAGCTTTCACAAATCACTTTACACCCCGGTAGATGGAAGTCCAAAGAAATAATTAAAGTTTGCTACCAATTGGTTTTAATGCTGACTTCAGAGTGCATTTTTAAAATCCAAATTTTTATAACCTCCAGTTGGGGTCGTAAGAGAATATGAGGTGCATATTTTGACACAGTGCACATGCATTCATGTTGGCTGACTTAACACAGCCTCGGTGAGTATAGAATATAGCTGGTAGACATCAATGCTCATCTCCCTTGCCATGAGCAATGAGGGGGAGCAGGAAGACAACAGGGTGGAAGGTTGGGAAGGCACGAGAGGGCAGTGATGTGTACAAATGCAGATTTTTTATTTATTTACGGTATTTATAAATGTTTATACTGCCTGTCTTCCCAAGGGAACTCTGGGCGGTTAACAGCAACAATAAAAACAATATAGGAATGGTGGCTAAGTACCTGTACTGCAGGTAAAACTGCGCTCATGACCTGGGGTTCAGTCCCAGGTAGCAGGCTCATGGTTGACTCAACGTTCCATCCTACCAAGGTCGGTAAAATGAATACCCTGCTTGCTGGGGAGGGCAATGTGTAGCCTGCATACTGTAATTAAACTGTAAACTGCCCAGAGACTACTTGAAGTGGTATGGGGCGGTATATAAGCAGAACACTTTGCTTTGCTTTGCTTTAAGGGGTCTAGAAGAGAGAGGCTGAGGAGTCTTCTCAAATCTTAAATTAGGGTAGGAAGCCTTTCAATTGGATTATTTGTTTGGTATTCTGGAGATTATTGTCTCTGAGCCCATGACATGATGGAAAAAGAAGCTTTATAAGGACTGAAGGCTGACTTCCAGAACATGAAAGGAAATTATGAAATGTGAGATGATCCCTCCATGGGGTGGAGATATGGAGCATTATACAAGAGATAAGTGAACCTTTCTTCTCTCTCTCTCTCTTGTTTCTACTGCATTTTAACTTCCAGGCTCTCAAGGTTTCCCCCTCTCCCTCTCAGAGAATGGAGATATTGGCAAATATTGGTAAATTAAGATCTTGAAATGAAACACATTTTCTGTCCATCAATAGCAGTCAAAACTGAAAGGTAGAGATATTTACACTCTAGAAACATCTCAGGGTGGGGGTGGGGAGAGACAGAGAGAGCAGAGCACTTTAAGTGAACACTGATACAGCGCTGAATATAAATGGATTGACAACCATTCTAAATGATCCAGCCACTCAGACTGGATGGCTCTTTCTTTACTGGCATCAGAAGATTGCACAGATATGGAACAGATATGAAATACAGACAAAATTAAAAACAAAAGGAAAATGTGAAGGTAATCTGACTGTATTTGACCAGAAGCGGCTACTTCAAGAATATTATCTCAGCCACTTGCTAGATCTTTTGTGTGCACATTGAGGCATAGATTGCATGCACATATTGTAGGTGCTGCACTGGTGGGCGGATAAATCTAGTAGTCTGATGCATTTTAACAATATTTTAAGCTACCATTAAAAGACAGTACTAGAGATTTATTTAGCATATTGTAGCTTATGCTGTTTTGAAAGGATATTCAAGCCAACAATTTAAGAGCCACATCGGGGGCCTTTACCATGAGCAAGAAAGAAATGAGATAAAGAATAATTTTGGTTTCTCCCTTGTTCAGTTTTAAAACAAAAAAATGTATGACTTGCAGGTTCTGGATTGTGGAAATCCCTCTGGATGATTCAGGTTAGAGATGGGGATGAATAAAAAAAATGCTGTTTCGTTTGTCATTTGTCGTTGAGAGGTCCGTTTCGGTTCGTTTCCATTTTTCGCAATTTTTTTGGAAAAATTTTGTTTCCGTTTTTCATTTTTCGTTTGTCGTTTCTACCCGCTTTTTGAGCGATTTTTAAAGCATTTCCGTGTGTGGGCGTCCCCCAATGCCCCAGACCAGAGGGAAAATACTAAAAAAAAATGGATGCTGGCAGAGACACAGTATAGACTAGGTTCGCAGGGAGGCTGCAAAAGCAGCGGCAGGCATTGCCCAGGGTGCAAGCCAGCTGCAGAGTGACTGCACTGCGGGGCAGGGGAGGGTACTTACTGAGAGGTACGCACACACACACACACACAGGGAAGCTGCAGGACTGAGGCTAGAGTTGCAGAGACAGGAATCCCACCCTAACTCCCACCGGAGACTGCAAGGAAGACGGGGGCTGCCAGAGCTTTTTATGCCCTCTGTGGCTGCCAGACCTGCCCAGTCTGCCACCTGGGCATGCTATTGGTTGAAGTTGTCCAAGAATTTTAATGATCCCATCACATGGCTTGCATCCGTTTTATGGCTGGAATCCATTTTGTGTCAAAGGGAAAAGAAAAAATACATTGCGATGGGAGAAGACAAAAACAAATGTTTTAAGGACCCCAACCCCTGGTAGGTAATAATTTCAAATAATTTATCGCATGATTGCTGCATTTTTATGGATGTCCAGGGTGTTTTAATACCCAAGAAATCAATATTAGGCATCTGGGAGCCATTTGGGGTTTATGTCCCCTAACTCCCCTTAAAGGAAAAAAATACAGCGATATGAGAAAAGACATAAATGCACGTTTTAAGGACCCCACCCCACCCCCGGTAGGTATTATCAGACAGTATTAATAATTATCGCTGCTTTTTTATGGATGTCCAGGGTGTTTTTTAACATTTAAAACAGCTCATTTCATTGCACGCTGCCAGTAACGGAAACGAAACGTAACGAACACAATTTTCGTGGTTCTGTTCGTTTCGTTACATTTTCATCACAATTTTCATTTGTTGTTTCATTACGTAAGGGAACGACAAACGAATAACGGAAGCAAAAATTGTTCGTTTCGTGCCCATCTCTAATTCAGGTTGAAAAACAGGGGAAACGAAAATGTATTGTCAACCTTTGTGCTCCATAATCGCACAGAAGACCTATGGAAACCTATAACAAAGCCAACAGTTTTGTGGCACCCCAAAGGCTAACAGATTTATTTCAGTGTCAGTTTCCTGTAAATTATAGCCTGCCTCCTTTGATGCATGGAGTACAAAATATGTCACAGGTTCATATACGGAGTGTATGTGGCTACAGGGTACGGATACAGACACACTGAAATGAACCTTCAAATACTGATTTAAGAAGGAAAGAAAGAAAAACAACCCTGGAATTGATGTGTACATTTCCGAGGTGCTTTATTCCTTTCTTTTTTTAACCTTTTCTGATCTTGCTGCAGTTGTTGAAACAGACGGATATGGTTGACTTGTTGAAACCTTCTTTGACACAGAGTATGACAATCACACTAGCGAATTTTTCTGAACCTGTAGAATCCTTCAGTACCCTTCCTGTCCTGGACAGGAGATACAGTTCAAATTTCAAGAGAGAAAGTAAAGATGCCCTTGTATTAGGTTGGCATCAAGTTTCAAAAAACCTTTCAGAATATCTAAATTTACTTTGTAGAAGAAAAGCTTCTTCAAAGTGCACTCGCTAGGTCTACATCCTGTTGTATTTAAATTTCCTTGTGCTATGCGGTAGAAGTACAGGTACCCACAGAGGAGAAAGACTACAAGTTTCCTAAATACTCCACCCCTTTGCCCTGCAATGCCTGAATAAGAGACGTGACATGAGTGATGGCGTTGAATGGGCCGCACGTTTAAACCAACAGACGGAGAGCTAAGGTAGTGTGGAGTAATGGTTGGGCCACCAGGGTTGCCTGAGACATCCCCAACTGCCATATGATGCTACCTGGGCAAGTCAACTACCCCCCAAGCTAATAGGCACAATTAACTGGCCACCCTTGGCCTGGGGTATTCCAAACGCATCCTTCCCCACAACACTGTAATCTGCAGCATCATGAGGTTGGATGGGCCAGAATGACATTAACAAACCTTGACTCACCGACTTTGGCCTCCGCACTACCCGCCAGTGTGAACGAGGCTCATAGTGCAAAACCTGACAAACAACCTATTTAAATTTATGAAACCCAATGAGTACCCCAGCCAGTGTGGGATAGGTGAAAAAAAGCCCCTTTGCCTAATGGCCAATTCTGGCGATAAGGGTAAAAAATTCCTATCCGGCCCCAACAGGCGACCTGAGAAGCTCACTCTGGTTATAGGGTGGGTGGGTGGGTGGGATCTGCGGGAGATGAGAGGCCGATCTTGGATGAGGGGAGGCTTAAGTAGCCTTCTCTCAGCCCTCCCTCCAACGAGACTTACTCAGTCTTGCTTCTCCCTCCAGTCATGAGGCAAAGCCGCCCTGCCCTCCAGAGCAAGCCCGGCTGCAAAATGGACCTTTCTCATTAATTTGCACTTAAACTCTTGTTAACTCATTCTGAGACATTTGTAATCATAAAAATTGTTCATTATATACAGTTGTGAACAGACCAGCAGCAAACCAGCAAACAGACTGAGTTCCAACAGGCTAAAAACAGGGAAATGAAGATTCAGCAGAGGCAGGGCTCTCTTGGAATTCGGAGACAGGAGGGAACAATTGATTTGTGCTGGCTAGACGGACAGTAATCCCAGCCCAAAAAGATCCCTCCCAGTCACACTAACTATGTGCAGCATGCAAGATTGTAAATAGTCCAACACATTCTGCATTACATTAATGAGAATCTGCCGACACCCCCCCCCCCAATTCTTTATGCTTTTGAGTATTTGTAGCTTGATGTCATCTTTTTCCTGCCTTTGCTCGCCTATCTGGCTCTTCACTGTATCATCCTGAAAATCTTGTCTGCAATTGGACTAAAACAAGATTCAAACAGAATTTTAAAAAGGGAACTCGGAGTGGAATAAACTAAGGATACTCTTCATTTTTGCTTACAAATAAGAAGTTCTGAAGAGTTTGGGGCAACAACTGCTCTTGGTTGGCCACCATGATTAGAGATCTCTGCATGTTCTGGGATGTTGAAGCATGCCCTAGAACAGTGGCGGTGAATCTTTGGCACTCCAGATGTTTTGAACTACAACTCCCAGAATTCTGGGCCTATAATGCCAATTACAAAGGACTGTGGGAGTTGTGGTCCAAAACATATGGAGTGCCAAATGTTCACCACCACTGCCCTAGAACATGTCCTGAACTCCATTTTCTCTCTCTCCCCCCTCCCCATCTCTGGTTCCTGTGAGGGCTTAACAGGATTCCATTGCACACACCACAAACCCAGTAATCTGCTAACATGGTCAATAAAAATATGGAATGAAATCCACTTGGCTTTATTTCTGAGACAAGCCTCCTGAGGCAGGCCATCTTCATCACTCACAACCCAGCAAATCCTCTGAATTCCAGTGAGTCTAAACCCCAACAGATGATGATCTATCCATGACACTGGAACTACAGAGGGTTCCTCCACAGCCAGATCACTAACAACTACCCCAGTACACACAAAGAAAGGTCTAAAGTCTGCCCTGAAATATGAGTGGAAGCAGATACCAATTTGGACAGACCCGTGGTTATCATGGAGGACATGAAGTCCTGAGCCACTACATACAAAGCTACCTTTGGACCACAACTCCGTGGCTGATGGAGTTTCCCAGCAAAACAAGGTTAGGGAATGCCAACACCACCTCAAGACCTGTTCTGTGAGATCAGGAATGGAGACTGATGGGTGGGTAGTACATCAACAGACTCCCGACTCTGTTATGGGCTCCCACTTTAAAATACATACATTCTGATCCAGAGTTAGACTTGCCAGGCTGGCACAGGAAAAACAAACTGGGAACCAGTTCATTTTTTCCAGGGTACAGGGGTGGTTCATAGATTGTAGTTTGGGGTTTGTGGGTAGCCATGAACCATGAACCACATTGCTTCATCATTTTTCCAATTCATGCCCATCTCTGTCCTGGATCACCCAGAAGGCCACTACTAGACAACAATGAAGACCCATCCCAAGGTGATGGTGAAATAACTGATCAACTAAAAAAAGCCACTCTTGAGCTGATGAAATTTTCTTAAAACCTTTGTGCCAGCAACTAGCAGGCTCTTTTTAAGGGTACTTGGCAAGGAAGGGGAAACTGTCGCTTGCAAAGAGAGCTCGTGATGGGACTTGCCTGTTGCCAACTAGTACGCTAAACACAGTTTTTGTCACAGTGACAGTGTTTGCATTGCTGGGATTCGAGAGCTGCTGCGCGAATATGGTAGAGTTTAAAAGCTGTAAAATTCATCTGGCGGAACACCGAAATATGACAGCAGCACTTGAGAGGGGAAAAGGCAACAATGGAAGTCTTTGAGGAGGAGAGACTCTTAAAAAAAACATGGTAATCTGTTAATTATATACACAGTGTTACCATGTGTGCATTACTGCCAGTTATGCTCTAAAATTAAAATGTTTTTGTTCACTTAATCTTATCGTTTATAAATTTGGATGTCAGAAAGGAACAGCTCTCTCTCTCTCTCTCTCGCTCTCGCTTTCGCTCTCTCTCTCTCTCTCTCTCTCTCTCTCTCTCTCTCTCTCTCTCTCTCTCTCTCTCTCTCTCTCTCTCTCTCTCTCTCTCTCTGTGTGTGTGTGTGTGTGTGTGTGTGTGTGTGTGTGTGTGTGTGTGTGTGTGTGTGTGTGTGAATAAGGCTGTGTTTGTAAGGGAGAGTTACATTAAAAGTTGGGAAAATGCATGGCATGGATAAAAGGAAGCAATCAAACCTTAGCATTTCATCCTCCACTCTATTAAGGCAGAGATGTAACATTCAGTTCTGGATTCAAAGACTCGACACAGAGAGTGGATCGATGTTTATAGATTATTAAAGTGTTCAGAAGCTCAATAGGTTGATTTAAAAACATCAATGCTACT
Source organism: Phrynocephalus guinanensis (assembly GCA_037367245.1). Classification (NCBI taxonomy): domain Eukaryota; kingdom Metazoa; phylum Chordata; class Lepidosauria; order Squamata; family Agamidae; genus Phrynocephalus; species Phrynocephalus guinanensis. The sequence continues at coordinate 14,770,227 of CM074745.1, read as the reverse complement.
TTTATTTCTGCAGTAATCGGCTGTGTGTAACAGGCTTGCAACGACTGTTAATAACACATTAAATATTTACAGGCGGTTATGTCATTTGGACGTGTATGTACACACAGAGACAAGTGGGTGCTCCCTAGGAAGGCAGGAGGGTCCTCGGGCACTTCTCTGTCTCTCCCCCATTTCCATCTTTGTAGGGCAATGAGAGATGCAGTCCATGGCAACTGGTCTTGCATTAAAATTGCTAGGTGTGGTTCAAAGGTAGAAAAACACAGGACACTGCCTTCTGCTGCAGGAGGTCATCGACCCATCTAGCTCGTAGTGCCAACAGCCAAGGGTTATGAATGATTTATTCTGTTCTGCTCCCCATCCTACTTCTCCTACTTCTTCACCTAAAACCATAGCCAAAATTAGGAATTGGTTCTGGTTTTCAGAGTAGGGGATATTGGAATTTGAATCCAAATGAAGATATTTGTTGCTGAAGGAGATGCAGAACCCATTTATTATTATTATTATTATTATTATTATTATTATTATTATTATTATTATTATTATTATTATTATTATTATTATTATTATTATTATTATTATTATTATTATTATTATTAACCACGCAGCTAACTATGCTGGATTTTGTATTACAAATCACTAGTTGAACGCTTCCCAAGCGTTTAGGACTATGTGATGTATCGGCAAATTATGCAAGCAGACCCCAGTAAGGTGGCTTTCTGCAGCTGACTGATGGTGACTTTGTCAACTCCAATTTCTTCTAAATACTTGCTTAGCTCTTTAGGCACCGCACCCAGTGTGCCAATTACCACTGGGACCACCTGTACCAGTTTATGGCAGAGTCTTTGAAGTTCAATTTTTAGATCCTGATATCAGGTAATTTTTTTCAAGTTGTTTCTCAGTGACTCTATTATCACCTGGTATAGCAACATCAATGATCCACACTTTTTTCTTCTCCACAATCATAATATCCAGGGTAATATGCTCCAAAACCCTGTCTATCTGTATTCGGAAGTCCCAAAGTAATTTTGCATGCTCATTTTCAGTCACTTTTTTTCGGGCTTATGATCCCACCAGTTCTTTGCTATGGGCATATGATAGTTCTGACACAAATTCCAGTAGACCATTTGAGCCACTACATTATGACGCTGTTTGTAATCAGTCTGAGCAATTTTCTTGCAACAATTATTATTATTATTATTATTATTATTATTATTATTATTATTATTATTATTATTATTATTATTATTATTATTATTATTATCATCATCATCATCATCATCATCATCATCATCATCATCATCATCATTTACAGTGTCCTTGCAGGAGTGTGCAGACCTCTACATTGGAGAAACTAAACCTTTGATCAGGTGTCATGTCCAGAAATGTACTGGTTACAAAATCATTCGCAAGACATAGACTGAATTACAGAGGGAATCACAGAAGTCCATTGCCCTTCTGCTCATGATTCCTTCCAACAGGACGTTGCATATATTGCAAATACTGTAATCATGTGCATCCTTGACAGATACGTGCAGATGCAATTTAGTTCATTGTAAAACAAATGCAAAGCAAGAGAGAGAGAGAGAGAGAGAGAGAGAGAGAGAGAGAGAGAGAGAGAGAGAGAGAGAGAGAGAGAGAGAGAGAGAGAGAGAGAGAGAGAGAGAGAGAGAGAGAGAGAGATTACCCCAAGAATAAATCAGTACTTTGTAGAAAGTGTACAAGGAAAATATATGCGTTGTCAATGTGGGAGAAATAAGACAAAGACTCGCCTGCTGATATGAACAAAAGATGAGTAACGAATGCAGGCGTGATTTGGAGAAATGCAATAAATCAACACTGAGAGTGTTTCCCCTCCTACTCCCTACCCTACAGCTTCTGTGACTCAGCTACATGGTGGATGACCTGAAGGTGGCATTATTCTCCACTTCTAATCATGCAATCCTAGACAACAACACTTTTTAGTTTGCAGTAGAAATATAAATCATTCCCTGGTTTGTCTGCACATGCTGAACAGAATTTCCTAAATTCTTCATGTTTTTTTCCTACACAGCAAACATAAGAATTTATGTTTAAACAGATCCCAGATAATTCAAACATTCATAACATTTTCTTTCTTTCTTTCTTTCTTTCTTTCTTTCTTTCTTTCTTTCTTTCTTTTTCTTTCTTTCTTTCTTTCTTTCTACAATTGCAAAAAAAAAAAGGTCTGGGATTTTTAGAATGAGATATAGGAGATTTTCTACATCTCACCAATACCTATATTCTAGAGATGGGCTTTAGGTTCTGAAATTATGCGTACTCAGCAACAAAGTATTGGTGTATTCTGTTTCCACTATGAGCTGAATTAAGGCAAGGAAAATCAAAGCACCGATCAGATAGAATTGGGGTTCTCTGTAGAACTGAATATTGCTTTGTTGTTAAGTGGTTTTTAAAAGATGATTTAAAAAGGCATACACGTGCATTTATTGGGGAAATTGATCATATTGTAATTAGGGATGGACACGAAATGGAATAATTGCATTTCGTTTCGTTCCTTTTCCCGCCCCTACCCACATTTCCTTTTGTTTGGTTTCATACAATATTTTTTTTCCAAAAAAATTGTATGATATGAATTTTTTACAAAATGAAATTAGCGAGTCTGGAAACCCCCTCTCGGGCAGCCCACCCCCTCATCCTGTGCTCTTGCACTGGATGGAGCCTTCAGTGGTGGCAGCAGCAGCAGCGGTGCGGAATACCACCAGGCCACTTGCCCTGCAATGCTATCCTTTCACTTACACTTGACCCCTTTATTTTGTTGGCGACAGCATCCTTCCCTGATTGCTATTGGCTATCTCTCAGAACAGTTCCATGTATTGTCTGTTTTGGTTGGGGCTGGCATGCTTGCATTTCCAGGTGGGTAAACCATAAATTTGTTTTCTTTGTCCCTCAGAGGCAGGGCAGGAGTTAGTTTGAAGTTTAGATGAGATAGCCTAGTACCTGAAGCCTCCCTGTTGTCTTATAGAATGGTACCTAAGAGAATTATGACAATGGAACCAATTTCCTTCAGAGGTGTTGAGCTCCCCAACACTGGAGGCATTCAAGAGAAAATTAAACAACCATTTGCCAGCTACACATTGATCCAGATTTCCACACTGAGAGGACAGTTGGACTCAATTGCCTTATAGGCCTCTTCCATTTCCATTATCCTGTGATTCAATCTATACTAGCTCTGCAACATTTGGGACAGGAGGCTATTACTTGTGAATGTAACTGTATCTAGAGATGGGCACGACTTAGCGGTATTCCCGTTTCCGTTTCCGTTACTCGTATCCGTTACTCTATGGAAACGGAAACGGGAATTACTCCGCCAGACTTCGAGCTCGAACCGACGAACGAACAATTTGGTCTGATTTGTTCGTGCTCGTTACTTGCATCGCGCAATGCCAAGCGGCACAGAAAAAAAGTTTTTAAAAGTTAAAAAAAAAAACCGATTCCCGGTCCTAAAAGTAGGTGAAAACTGTCTGAGGGCACCTACCAGGCCAGAAGGGTGTTTTATTTGGGGGGGGTTCCCTGCCCCCCTCTCCTTGGCTATTGCTACTGCTGCGCTGCTGGTACCAGGCTGGGAGGGCGCATCCATTTGCCATGCAGTGCGGGGGATCCAAAATGGCGACCGCAATATTTTTTTTGAAATCGTTGCCCAAAACCCCACCAAAGCACCACAGAAACATGCGGAAATTAGCTATTTTAAATGTTTGAATTTTTACAGTAGCAGCAGTGGGTTTTTCTTGCAAAAAAAGTCTCCGTTGATTTTATTTTATTTTATTTTATTTTATTTTTTTACACCTGCGCATTCGCAATGATGGGCTCGCCCATGGGAGTGGACCATGCAAAGTTTTGGAGCCATTCCACCAATCGCATGGCCAGGTTTTGCTGACTGTACCAGGCTGGGAGGGCGCATCCATTTGCCATGCAGTGCGGGGGATCCAAAATGGCGACCGCAATATTTTTTTTGAAATCGTTGCCCAAAACCCCACCAAAGCACCACAGAAATATGCGAAAATTAGCTATTTTAAATGCTTGAAATTTTACAGTAGCAGCAGTGGGTTTTTCTTGCAAAAAAAAGTCTCCGTTGATTTTATTTTATTTTATTTTATTTTATTTTATTTTATTACACCTGCACATTTGCAATGATGGGCTCTCCCATGGGAGTAGACCATGCAAATTTTCCACCAATCGCATGGCCACTTGGCCAGGTTGACCACAGAGACTTCTGGGATGTGCCAATTGGGCATAAACAGCCCACTAATCGTAGCCCAAACCCGAACCCTAAGCCTAACCCATACGCCAGTACACTGTCCTTCTAAGTGGGTCAGAGAGGCACCCAGAGGTGCACCCCAATACTCACCCTAACCTCACCCGTAACTAGCCTAACCCTAGCCGTTGCGCTAAGCCGTCTTAACCCTAAGCCAGATCTACTTGCATTGCACTACATGCAAGTACGTGAGACACAGCGGGTGCAAAGAGTCTGCCAGTCCGTCACTTGTGGCTCTGGCTGACTCCTGCAGCTCCCTCCAGGAGCCCGCTACCCCCTCCCCAAACCAGTACTAACGACAACGAAAAAACGAAAAAACGAACCGACTAATTTTTGCAAATTTTCGCGAAAAACGGAAACGGGCCGAAACGGAACCGGCCCGACTAACGACAACTCGAAAAATTTTTTTTTCAAGTCGTGCCCATCTCTAACTGTATCAAGAGGTAGGAATTTTACAGCCTAGACGTCCGATGTGGGGAAAGAGTCTACAGCTAAGCAATATTAGTCTGTGCTATTACATTAATTTGACACTAACACCACCCAAGAATGTCTCAGCTATGAATGCAAATCACCCACTTGATTCCAAGCCTCATTATGGGCCATAATCCTTTTCAGATCAAAAGCTATACCTGCACTGAATGCCAAGTATGTGTCTTTGTTTTGTGAGCACATATATGCAACTCACTTTATGTAAGACTTGCCTTCTTGCTTCTAATTAATCCTTTCCAAGTCCACTTGATAGTGAAATCAGGATCTATGAATGTTCCTGGTGGCAGCTCTCATAGATCTTAAGAAACACTGGTTGCTTTTCAATTGACAATGAAGTTCCAATTTTCCAAACAGCTTTGGAAAGACTTTAAATAAAACTCTATTACAGTTCAATTAAATTCCAAATGCTGTGCATTCCAGCCTATGTATTTTAGATTAGTAAGGCTGCAAAGTTTCACATGAGCAGAAGCAGATACCATTTTGGACAGACCCATGGTTATCATGGAGGACATGAAGTCCTGAACCACTACAGACAAAGCTACCTCGGCATGGCTGTTGGAGTTCCCCTCCAAAACAAGCCTAGGAAAGGTCAATACCACCTCAAGACCAGCTCTGTGAGATCAGGAATGGAGACTGATGGGTGGGGAGTACATCAACAGAATCCCAATTCTGTTATGGGCTCCCACTTTAAAATGCATATACATTCTGATCCAGAGTTAGACTTCCCAGGCTGGAACAGGAAACACAAACTGGGAACCGGTTCATTTTTTCCAGGGTACAGGGATGGTTAATAGATTGTAGTTTGTTCTTGGGTAGCCATGAGCCATGAACCACTTTGTTCATCATTTTTCCAATTCATGCCTCTCTGTGCCCTGAATTATCCAGACGGCCACTACTAGACCACAATGAAGACCCATCCCAAAGTGATGGTGAAATAACTGATCAACTAAAAAAAAGCCACTCTTGAGCTGATGAACTTTTCTTAAAGCCTTTCTTAAAGCCTTTAATTAAACCTCTATTACAGTTAACTTTCAAATGTTGTGCATTCCAGCCCATGTATTTTAGATTAGTAAGTCTGCAAAGTTTCACATGTTCAGGTCTCATAAATTTCTCCATGAGTCTGACATTACATTCCATGTGTGCTGCAAGTTTTGGAGAAAGTAGTAGAGATGGGCACGAAACGAGCAATTTTCCATTTTCGTTTTCATTTTTTCATTTCGTTATTTAACGAAACGAAAAATGAATTTTGTCTCCAAAATGAAACGAAACGAACTGAAACAACAGAAATTTTGTCGTGCGTTTCGTTTTCGTTGCGGCAAATACATTGAACTGTAATGAATGCTAACGAAACAGCAATTTTTCATTTTCATTTTCGTTTTTTTGTTTCATTACGTAACATAACGAAAATGATTTTTTTTGCAAAAAATTCACAAAAAATGAAAACGAACAGAAACGGACCCCCTAAACGACAAACGACAAATGAAACACCATTTTTTGAGTCGTGCCCATCTCTAGAAAGTAGCCATGTTAATCTGTGCAAGAATTACAAGGAAAAATCAAAGAAAAAAAACATGTGACACCTTATTTAAATGTAACATTTCATATTTAAATGTAACATTTCATGGACACATCCACTTCTTCACACATATAGCAGCAGAATGAGGTGTGCAATATAATATGTAATGGAATATATGTTCCATACCAAATGTTCATTGGCTGTTGTATGTAGGTGTATTTGCATGCAAGCCCTGTTGTAAATTCCTATAGAAACAGAGCTAAATGAGGGTGGGGGAGGAGAGGCAGAGAGGGGTTGGTTAGTTTTAGAGATTATGGGAAGAAAGAGAGTTGCAGGCAGTTTTTGCCTAGGGTCTTGTAATGGACGTTGGGTTTGTTGATATAGTTCTGATATAGGTGTTGTTTTATAGTTCTTTGGTACAAAATTCCTCAAGAGATGAAAACAAACACCAGATCAGGAGGTGAGATGGGAAGGAAGAGAGGGGAGAAGGTGATGGTGTGAGAGAATGGGAAAGTTTAGACAGACAGTTTTTACCTTAGAGTCTTTTGGTGGGAGATCAATTTCCATGGAAAAAAAACACAGTGGCAATATACTAGTATTACATTTGATAATGACTCAAGAAACCTTGACTGATGTTCAATCCATTCTAGTGTGGGTCCATCATGCGTATGAATTTTATCTCAGCTGTTTCTCTTTGTATTCTTAAATTATAATTATTCTGTTCCAAAACAGTGACCTTCAAATCTTTTTCTTGAAAATACACGTCTTTCTCTTTAGTCATCCCAGTCCTCCTCCTTTACATGGAAGAATGGGAAAGGGAATGGAGGTAATCAGATCCATGGCCCCAAGCAGCAAAATGCTGAGGGCTAGCACTGCTGCTCTGGCTGGTGGCCATATGTTCTCATGGCCATATCCCAGGCTCTATGATCTTTGGATTTCAAGGATTTCAAGAACAATACATTAATTCTGTCTCAGCTTGATGACCAATAGTTGGGTAAACTACAAAAGGGTGAGAATTCAATTACATTTTTAAAAAGAAACTACTCAGATTTCTTCTTACAGAAAAAATGCATAAAAACAATCTGATAGATGCATCTATTATTCCAGGCCTCTTGAACAGTGGATGAAGAGAGAGAATTCAAACAGAGTTCCTTGTAAACTTTCTACAAAGTACTGATTTATTCTTGGGGTAATCTCTCTCTCTCTCTCTCTCTCTCTCTCTCTCTCTCTCTCTCTCTCTCTCTCTCTCTCTCCCTGTCCATCTGTCTATCCACCCATCCGCCCCCCCTCTCTCTCTGAATCTAATTGCATTAGGGAAAAACTACCATTACCACCTAATATTTGTTTTTGTTTTCCTTCTGAGAGTATCCTCAATTTATATATATATCTACGAAAACATATATATATATATATATATATATATATATATAATATATATATATATATATATATATATATATATATATTGTATATATATATGCTATATATATATATATATATATATATATATATATATAATTGTCATACTGCTCTAATAGTAAGCAAGTTTTTAAATATATATGCAGCCTCAATCAGAGTAAACATAACTTTAGCCTTTTATTACATGTCCTGCATTCTGGGATGACTGAGAACAGATCCTTCCTCTCCTCTGTATGACAGTCCTTCAAGTATTTGAACTGTTCTGTCATATATCATCTCTGTCTTCTTTTCTCTAGGCTAAATGTGCCCAGTTCCTTCAGTCTGTCTTCATTGGTATCCAGTCCCCTGATCATCTTTGTTGCCCTCCACTGAACTTGTTCCAGTTTATTGGCCTCAAATGGTATTATAAATCAGAATGGGAGAGACTCGGGGTGTTGAAAAATGCAAATTGCCTTTATTGTGAGTTTAAAGTGTTCAGCGCTTTTCACCATGCATGCTTTTTCAGGAACTTTGTATAAAAAACAGAAATAAGCAAATATAGATTTATTTCTGTTTACATTCATAGCTTTTGAAAGAAGGTTAAGTGCTGAAATGTGTTGAGCACTTTCAAATCAGAATGGTTATTTATATTTTCTACACCCTGAGACTCAGTCTCTCATTCTGATTTCTCAACAGCTGTCATAATTACATCTGGCCAGGGGAGAAAGAGGAAGATTGCTGACACTAAATATATGTATTCACACTGAGATCTCAGGAGTAGAGATGGGCACGACTTAGCGGTATTCCCGTTTCCGTTTCCGTTACTCAGTTCCGTTACTCTACGGAAACGGTAACGGGAATTACTCCGCCAGACTTCGAGCTCGAACCGACGAACGAACAATTTTGGTCTGATTTGTCGTGCTCGTTCCTTGCATTGCACGATCGCGCGATGCCACGCGGCACAGAAAAAAAGTTTTTAAAAGTTAAAAAAACCCGGTTCCCGGCCAAAAAGCAGGTGGAAAAATGCCTGCCGTGCCTCAGGGCACCTACCAGAGGGGTTGTTTCTAGAGGTCCCCGGCCTCCCCCCCCATCCCCCGTCCTGGGCTGCTCTGGTGGGACTCGCCGCAGGCTCGCAGCCAGCAAAAAGCCCAGTCTCGCGGCCGGCCGCTGCAATTAAAGTGCAAGCAAGCGGCACGGACGGCACAGGAAAAAACTTTTAAACTCTCCCCCCACCCATTCCCGGGCCAAAAAAGCAGGCGGAAAAATGCCTGCTTGACTAAGGGCGCAGGGCACCTACCGGAGGGGTGGTTTCTGGAGGGGGGTCCCGCCTCCCCCCGTCCTGGGCAGCCGGACTCGAGTCGCCATTTCGCCATGCCATGCGGTGCGGGCGGGGGATCCAAAATGGGGCAGCGAACGCAATATTGTTTTTGAAATCGTGGTCCAAAAACACACAAGCACAACAGAAACACGCGAAAATTTATAAACTGCCAGATTTTTCACAGTAGCAGTGGGTTTTTTCTTGCAACAAAATGTCTCTCCTCTCCTCCTCTGTCCTCCATTGATTTTATTTTATTTTTATTTTTTTACACCTGCGCAATGATGGGCTGGCTGAGTGGCCAGCCATGTGGGAGTGGATGACCATGCAAATTTTTGGAGCCATCCCACCAAACGCATGGCCACTTGGCCATGGAGACTTCTGGGATGTGCCAAAAAGCCCCCTAAAACCTGCAATAGCCCCCTAACCCTTACCCTAATCCTTGACTCCTTACCCATACGTCACAGACTGTCTTCTTAGTGGGTCAGAGAGACACCCAGAGGTGCAACCCACTAGCCCACCGTAACCTTACCCGTCACTAGCCTAACCCTAGCCCTTGCACTAAGCCACCTTAAAGCCAGATCTACTTGCTTGCATTGCACTACACGCAGCAAGTACAATTCCCTTCTGTGTGAGACATGGTGGTGCGAGAGCCTTGTGCAGGGAAGGCATGATGCTATCACTCTCACTGGTCTCATAGCCTGCAACTGGTATGCATATCCATATGGCTATTGCATACCATTTTGCAGCAGCAGCAGGTGAGGAGGGGAGATCCCCATGTAGAGGGGTCTCTTGGAGCCTGCTTCCCCTTCCTAGTGGGTGAGGATAGGAGGCACCCATGGGTGCCTCCAGGAGCCCACTTTCCCTTTATAGCGGGCCAGAGGAGGCACCCACCCCACAGAGGTGCCTCCAGGAGCCCGCTCCCCCCCAAAACCAGTACTAACGACAACAAAAAAACGAAAAAACGAGCCGACTAATTTTTCCGAATTTTTGCGAAAACCGGAAACGAGCCGAAACAGGACTGGCCCGACTAACGACAACTCGAAAAAAAATTTTTTCAAGTCGTGCCCATCTCTACTCAGGAGGTGGTGAACACACCAACACTGGAGGCATTCAAGAATAATTGGACAGGCAGCTAGCAGATATCCTTTGATTTGTATTCCTGCATTAAATGGGGGTAGGGGGTGGACTTGATAGCCTTAGAGGCCCCTTCCTTATTCACTATTTTATGATTTTATGAAAAGCAGGATAATGCAAAACTAGTAGATTTTCATGAATTTCCCTAATGCAATCTAGCTTTATGGTATTATAGAAGTGACACCCCCCCCCAACTCAGTGGGACATTTGTCTTAATGTAGATTGTGAGCTTGGTTCATTGTGACCCCTTGATTAAATTCTGTAGAAGGCTTGGAGGTCAAATAGCTTAATACCTTAATAATAACTTAGTTGATATGTCAGTATCTTTTGTTGGCAAGGATTCTGCTTAGAACAGAGGTGGGTCCTGCTCCATGCACTTGAAATATATTTTTGTAGCCCCTGAGTCCTCAGAGCATCCCAACTAACCCATCCCCTGGCAAAGTAAAAGAAGGGTTACTCCTGGGCAAGTCCTTGGGTTGGAATCCCAAGTCTGAGCCTTGGGACCAAGCCCTAAGTCTGAGTTCAAGTCTTCAGTACCAAGTCCTGAGTCCCAAGCCTTAAGTCCATGTCCTGATTGAAAGCATGCTCCTCCCGACCCCAAAAAAAGTCATTAGTTGAGTACAAGAGTGTTTATACACAACCTCTAAGCTCCGCTGCAAATGGCTCCCAGCTCCGGAGCTTAAAATTGTTTCCCCACCAGCTCCGGAGCTAACAGAAAATTAAGTGCGACCCCGCCCACCTAAGCGCGACCCAGCGCAGCTTTCAAGTACCTGCTCTGGGAGAGTGAAAAATTTTGATGCGGAGAGTGCCGGGCTCTCCACGCTTCTTTTTGTTGTTGTTGTTTTGCCTTCCGCCCCTTTAAGAGGAACCAGGAAGTGACGGGGGGTCGGAGCAACTTCCACCGGCACTCCAGAGGTAAGAGTGCATTCTTTTCTCCCTTTTTTTCTCCCTCCCCTCATGCAGAAAGAACAAGGAAGTGCGGAGGGGGTGGGAACACAGGGAGAGCGACAAACCCTCAAGATCTCTGGTCCGAATTTAAGGGGCCAGCGGATCTTAGGGGTTGTGTAAAAAGGCCCCAAGTTATTAAAACAAAAACCTCAGCTGAGTCTGACTCAAGTCTGTGACTTAAGTCCAATTTGACATCAAGTGCCATGACTTGAATCTCCATCCCCGGTTATTTGTGCTAAAAGCTTCCAACACATGATTCTTTGTTAAAAAAGCAAAGCATTTGATTTGCCTTCACAAACACCCCCCAAGAAGACCCATGATTTTACATAAAGCAAGGAATTGGCATTTAGCTACTTAGATAGGTGCTCTGAGGTGATTTGAGCTCATCTCTGTGCTAGAACATAGTAGAGCACATCTTATCAACTAACCCACCTGTTCCTGCTCTCCTGATTGTGGTACAGTCTCTCTGGGCTATTATGCAGAAAATTAGGACTTGGTGTAGTATATGTACATGACTTAGAATTGTTAGCCCAACTCTTCCCGTGTCTATATAAGCAAAACATCAAGTGGCTCTGAGGAGTGATTTGCCTGCCTAATGACCAAAGAATCCTTATGTGCTTAACAGTGTTAAATGAAAGTCAATGTTCTTCTTTTTCTCCATCACAAAATCACCTTTCCCACAGCTCACATATGCCAAGATTGGTTTTGCATGTAGATTCGTCCTCCTCTCCCTCCCCCATGCTCCAACCAGATTACATACATTTCTAGTTCTGATAACACTACAAAGTATTCATGTACAAGGGTAAGGAAAGTAAGTGGCACCTTATCACCTTATTTGCATTCGGTACTCCTCTGAAATATAATCGTTAATGACTTTTATGTGGACCAGGATGCAATCAGGAAAAATAAAGCTTGCAGATTCTGGATTGCAAAGGAGAGCCAAAGTAGTGTCCATCAAAGGCACTGAGAGTGAAACCTCCAATTGAAGGGAGGAGGGGAACAAATTTCACCATCCATTTTCAATCAAGCGAAGACCAAGAAATCCAAAGCTTTCCACAAGCTCTTCCAAGGTCCCTTTCTGAGGATGCTAAATGAAAGAATGTAATTAAACATACTAAGGGATTATAGTGGAAGTTGCAAAGGGGCCAGACGAGCTCCTGACCAATAACCATTGGACAATGGTGCCAAGGAGATACAGGCAATCTTTGATCTTTCCTGAGAAGCTCTGCCAAGAGGGAATTGTGCACCCCTCAAATGCCAAGGATCCATCACTGTCATTGGACTATGCTATGTGGATCTTTGACTCCTTGAAGTATCTTGAAAAATCTGTGGAACATCTCCTGAACACCCCCACCTAAAAGACCAAATGTGGAAATAGTACGTTAAAGGTGAGTGTGTAGCTCACTCCTGCTTTTTGTGTCGTTTTTGTCTTTCAAGTGTCAAAGACCAAAGACAAGATCATAGTGACCAGAACAGCAATGGACAATTGGATCGTGAGAAATTATTGAGCTACAACAAAAAGCTTGTTAGGGGACACTGGAGACATGTTAGGCTATTATAAGTGTTTCTATTAAAAACTGAAGACAAACTTTGACAGTAACACATCCATGGGGCATTGGATTACTTATTACTCATAATCAGTGTTAGCGAGTGACATTTTATTCTCAAGAACACACACACACAAACAATGCATGACTCACTTCTTTGAGTAGTGCCAGCAGAGATCAATAAACAATGTGTCCAGAAGCAGTATTCAGAGCATGAGGCATTGACCTTGATTCCCTCACTCAGACTACATAGTCAAAGAGCAGGGGTGGACAACATTTGACCTTTCAGATGCTGTTGGGGCCACAACTCCCAGGCTGCTTTTACACGACCCCTAAAATCCAAGGCAAAGGGCTCCCAGATGCAGAGCTTAAAATTGTTTTCCCACCAGCTGCAGACTTTAAAAAAAATTAAGTACGACCACGCCCACCTAAGCGTGCCCCAGCACATTTTATAAGTACCTGGTCTCCAAAGGTAAAAAAAATTCCGATGCGGATTATAAAGCTGTGGATGCTGGGCTCTCCTTGCCTTCTGTTTGTTTTTTTGCTGTATTCCCACCCCTTTAACAGCCTGGAATCCCTACGGGGCTGCTCCGACGGCAGACGGAGGTGAGCGGAGGTGAGCCTGCATTCTTTTCTCCCTTTTTTTCTCCTTCCCCTCACTGCAGACAGGAGCAATGGAGTGCGGAAGGGTGGGAACACAGGAAGCAGAACAAACCCCCACGATCTCTGGTCTGAATTTAAGTTGCCAGCAGATTTTAGAGGTCGTGTAAAAGCGCCCCCAGTATTCCGGAGAACCAGATTTGCTGGTCCCCACTGTATTGTTGCTCTGCAAGAGTAATGACAACTTCCCTCTTATATCCAGTACAAAGACTAAAACATTGTCTTCATTTACAGACCCAGCTGTGTGCACTTGTACACAGACATACACTATTTTTGTTCAAGACTAAAATGAATAAGCATTGGGGGAGGCAACTCTACACAGTTTTCAGTTCATGTGTCACACAATGGCGGGAGCAATGCCCCTTTTCTTTGTGCAATGCTGTGCCTGCTTAGCTATGTTTCCCTCAGAATGTTCATTGTCAGCTGGTGACAGGAACTACTGCTGACAATTAATCAGCCTCAAACACACCTTCTCTAGTTTTACCACCCATGGGGGGGGGGGGGAGAAGTTAGTGATTGAAGGAATAGCTCCTGACAGCCATTTTTGAGAGCCAGTCTGTTAAAAAAATTCTCCTTGTCAGTTTTTGTCATTCTTCAAGATGGTTCTGCCAAGATGAGCCCCCCCTCCCTCCCTCAATCTCTCTCTCCCCCCTCTCACTTGTGGTATTGTAAACAAGAGAAATGATGCTGTTTTTCAATAGTGTAGGGATGACCAGTTATTGGGGAAGGGAGGTCACTTTAATACCCCCCCGCCAACAAAGGAGTGTTGTGTCACAATTTGATGTCTTGCAGAGGATCTTCCCATTTGTCAAGCACAGGTTTTGACACTGGGCATTACTCATGGGTGTGTACATTTGCAGATTACGTATGTTTTCCACAATGAAATGTAACATTGCATTTCTTCATAAATTTTATGGAAATAATGTAACAAAAAGATAATAATAATAATAATAATAATAATAATAATAATAATAATAATAATAATAATAATAATAATAATAAGTAGTAGTAGTAGTAGTAGTAGTAGTAGTAGTAGTAGTAGTAGTAGTAGTAGTAGTAGTCTTCTCTGCTGTGTGATAATTTAATAACAACAACAACAAACAAACAACAAACAACAAGAAAAACAGGATGGGAAAAGATTCAGATTTGTTCATCCTCAGTGTGACCAGGGATACTTAAATCTGCAGAATTAAAAGGTGCTTAGACCACACTGGAAGATGTCAGCTCTACGAGTGTTATGCACAAAATAACACAGGAGCTATTTTTTTTTAGCACTTGGTCTATTTTTTGACGCATACGCTGCATCCCTTTCCTCTACTTTTGAATTTCTTTAGCTGTATGTGTAAAATCATCTCTCCGGTTGTTAAAAAAGTCAAACCTTGAGTATGTGGATAGATGGATAAGACAGAAAAAGAAAGAGAGAGAGAATGCCATCCTACCGCAGCAACTGAAATATTTTATTTATTGGTCATTTAAAAGGGTGTATATCTGATAAATGATATACAGGTCTGAGAAGAAGGAGAGGGAGGGAGACAGAGAGAGAAGAAAAGAGGAGTGTTTTTTTTAATGAATAAAATAATGATATAATAAACTGAAACATCAACACATCAGAGAGGTTAATGCTGCAAGTAAAGGAAGAATATTACTGTATCCAGCCTTCTTGTTTGTATTTTTTCATCCCCATTGCACTTTCAACCTATGGTGACTCTAATAAGGTTTTGGAATAGAGATGGGCATGCACCAAACAATTCAGTTAGAGGATCATATTTTGCCAAGACGAAAAGAAGCACCAAACTTTTTTCTGCTTGATACTGTGTTTTGGCCCTACTGCCTTTGCACTGCTTCCCTTTTACTTCCCTAACTGGTCCCGCCTCTGCCTCCTCCGCTTCATCCGTTGCTTCCACCATCTTTAGAGACAGCAGCCTGGCTTCCTTTCCAAGAGCTGGGCCAACTGTCTCTCTACACATCTGCATATCAGCTAAGGATGAAGAAGAGAAGGCTGCAGGATTGGGTTGGGAGGTGATGGAGTAGGGCAGGCATGTCTAAACTTCGGCCCTCCAGATGTTTTGGACCACAACTCCCACAGTCCTTTGCCATTGGCAATTCAAGCTTAGAATTCTGGGAGTTGTGGTCCAAAACATCAGGAGGGCTGAATTTTGGATTTGCCTGGGTAGGGGAAGGGGACGGTAGATTGGTGGCAGAGGGAGTGGAAATGACAGGGTTCCTCTCTTAGGCATGAACTAGGAAAAAAAGAACCACGGACCAATTTGATTCATCATTTTCTCTGCTTTGTGCCCATCTCTATTGTGGAGAGATATGACATATACAAAGAATGGTCTACTTTATAATTTTCCCTCGAGCCAATTTCTGTAGCCAAGCAGCCATTTCAGTCCAGGTCTCATGCATCCTAGTTCAAGCCCTTGATCAGCTACCCCTCACTGGACTCTCTTATCCAACATACACCCAGGTTTTCTTAAAAAGTGAGTGCTGCCTCTTATGCAGGGGCCATTTTCTTCCTCTGACATTGAGCACCTTTCTACCTGCCCTTGTTTTCTGCTGTCCCTCCTATTGTCAGGTTTACAGTGACTGGTATTATGAAGACATCTCCTCCAAGAGCTGTGCACCTGCCTTCCCTGGTGCCCTCAGTGAGTTAGTGAACAAGGCAAGAGCTCTTGCATCCTTTGCTCAAGTCTAGAGTAGTTGCTCGGACGGAAGCTGCACATAGGAGGAGAGGCAACCGAAAGGAAAGACATCACCTCTTCCTAAAAGCACTTAGTTCTGCTTGTTTGTCTTTGATGGATACTGATCTAGGGTCTTCATGAGTGATAATTCTCTGGGGTCATGAGATCAAGTGAAGCAATTTAGAACAAATTGTGTTTGCTTCATTCTTTGCATTAAACTTTGAACCTTTGGAGCTTGGTAATACTGAAGCCCTCGGAGATGTACACTCTGGGGAATTTGCATTTATTTATATCCACTCCTATCTGCCAAGCTGAGCCTGATGAGGGCAGAAAAGATGGGAAGGGAAAACTTGTCCCTCTTAGGTCTTACAAGTTTAATAGTGGAATAGGATGATGGAAACATAAGATGAGACAATGCATTTCATTCAGTCAAGGTGAATAAGAGAACCATCCATCCAGGATAAGGGCTTTCAGAGATAGGCTGTGTTGGTGAAACAAGAGATTTATTCTCCATTGAGAGATCAAGACATGAAGAGCAGATAAAAATATCTTCCCACTATAGCAGGGCCACAGAATCCACTGGAGAGAGTTTCTAAGCACCCTGCAGATGCTGAAATTTTTTTTGCACGTAATTATTGTTCATCTTATGAGCCTATTCCAGCCCAGGGTGACATGAGGTCAAAGTGAACTATAAAATGGAGGCCTCACTACTAGCTTTCCTCAGACTGATGAAGCTGTTTAGGTGAGCAGTGAAACATTTCAAACTTTCAAGAAAAAAAGTCCAGTTGACATGACTCAACTTCCAGAAAAACTCACCTGGATGACTGAGAATCTTCACAGACAGACAGATTGGGCTACGCCCATTGCCTGAAGTGAGATCCGGTGGCAGCTCCCCAGTTCAGATTCTGAACCAAATAACAGTGGTTCGGTTGTGGCTGGGATGAGACGTTTGTTTGTGTTTCATTGTGTTTTATTTTGTAACATTTTGTTACTTAACAAAACGGTGAAACAGCATTTCATTTTTTATTTTGTGCCCATCTTTACTTAGTACAGGTCAAATATTGACCTCTGGATCAGATGCCTTGGCATAACATAAAGCATAACATTGTTATTTGACCACAGTACCTAAATCTCATTGTCCCAAGGGCTAAGAAAGCTACAGGTCTGATTTATCCTAAATTAACTTTATCCAAAGACACAGAAGCAAAAAAGAAAAAAAGAAAAAAAAGGGATATAATTAATAATCACATGTTATTTATGAAATGCGCAATAAGTACACCCGCTAAATGTTCCCTTACATCTAAATTAAATCTATATTAAATTCATTTTCTATTGTCACTCTGAACTGGACTTGTTGGATTCACATTCATCCAAATTTCATGCTTCTCCTTTGAACCAGGCTTATCTAAAATGCCCTTTTTTCTGGTTCCTTTTGCATTTTGCCATGAAGCTGATGTTATGAATTTGGAAGAAAAGTGGCACCCCACAGACTCAGAAAGATGTTTCATTACTTTTCTATTAAGTCTCCTCACTTCTGTTCCTCATTGACTCAGGAGAGATAAGTACAGAATGACAGCTTCTGCAGAGCCTAGTAAGAGCAGGCCAGGGCTGTGCTGTCCTTGATAGACCATTGTTGGTGAACCGATGGCACGGGTGCCAAAGGTGGCACCCGGAGCCCTTTCTGTCGGCACCCAACATCACCCCTTCACAGCCACCTGCATTCAGGCTAAATTTCTGTATTGGCATTTTTCAAAAAATTAGTGGGTTTTAAATCACAATTTGGGCACTCGGTCTCTAAAAGGTTCACCATCACTGCCCTAGACCAAGCTTGACTAGGGAAGGACTCCTTCCATGACACTCAGGTGTCCCCTCAAAGAAAGAATCATTTTTTCTGCTAGTAGGACTGCCTGGTAGGTTAAAAGAGAGGAGGTTTTAGGACTAATTGATAAATTGAGGATTAACAAGTCACCGGGCCCAGATGGCATCCACCCAAGGGTTATTAGGGAACTGAGAAACGAAATTGCAGATCTCTTAACGGTTATATGCAACTTGTCTCTTAAAACGGCCACAGTGCCGGAGGACTGGAGGATAGCAGATGTCACACCAATTTTTAAAAAAGGAAGGAGGGGGGACCCGGGAAACTACAGGCCAGTTAGCCTTACATCTGTCCCAGGGAAGATGGTGGAAAGCCTCATCCAAGAGAAAATCTTAAAACACATAAAAGAACAAACCTTGCTGAGAGAAAATCAGCATGGCTTCTGTAAGGGTAAATCTCGTCTGACAAACCTTTTAGAATTTTTTGAAAAGGTCAACAGGCACATGGATTTGGGTGAACTGGTGGATATAGTCTCTCTGGATTTTCAAAAGGCTTTTGCACAGTCCCTCACCAAAGGCTGCTGAGAAAATTGCACATTCAGGGGTTAAGAGGGCAGGTCCTCCTATGGATTGAGAACTGGTTGAGATCCCGGAAACAAAGAGTAGGTGTCAATGGGAAATTTTCACAATGGAGAGAGGTGAAAAGCGGTGTGCCCCAGGGCTCTGTCCTGGGACCGGTGCTTTTCAATCTGTTCATAAATGACCTGGAGACAGGGATAAACAGTGAGTTGGCCAAGTTTGCCGATGACACAAAACTTTTCCGTGTGGTAAAAACCAGAGAAGATTGTGAAGAGCTCCAGAAGGATCTCTCCAAACTGGGGGAATGGGCTGAGAAATGGCAAATGCATTTTAATGTAACTAAATGTAAAGTAATGCATATTGGGGCAAAAAAATCCAAACTTCATCTATCAACTCATGGGCTCTGAGTTATCCGTGACGGATCAGGAAAGAGATCTTGGTGTGTTGGTGGACAGCTCCATGAAGGTGTCTCCCCAATGTGTGGCAGCGGTGAAGAAGGCCAATTCCATGCTAGGGATTATCAAAAAGGGGATTGAAAATAAAACAGCGAACATTATAATGCCTTTATACAAAACAATAGTAAGGCCCCACCTGGAGTATTGTGTACAATTCTGGTCACCGCATCTCAAGAAAGACATAGTGGAACTGGAAAAGGTGCAGAAGAGAGCGACTAAAATGATTACTGGCCTGGGGCACCTCCCTTATGAAGAAAGGCTAAAACATTTGGGCCTCTTTAGTCTGGAAAAAAGGCGCTTGAGGGGGGATATGATTGAGACATACAAAATAATGCAGGGTATGAGTAAAGTGGATAGAGGGAAGCTCTTCTCTTTCTCACAAAATACCAGAACTAGGGGACATACACTCAAATTGAGGGCTGGGAGAGTAAGAACTGACAAAAGAAAATATTTTTTCACCCAGCACGTTGTAAGTCTATGGAACTCCCTGCCACAGGATGTGGTGATGGCATCTGGCCTGGATGCCTTCAAAAGGGGATTGGACAGATTCCTGGAGGAAAAATCCATCACAGGTTACAAACCATGATGGAGATGTGCAATCTCCAGGCTTTAAACCAGGGTACTTCAAGGGCCAGATGCAGGGGAGTGGTATCAGGAGACAGATATCTAGTCTCATGCACTCCCAAACGCATCTGGTGGAGCCGCTGTGAGATACAGGAAGCTGGACTAGATGGGCCTTTGGCCTGATCCAGCATGGCTCTTCTTATGTTCTTATGTTCTTATGGATCTGACCTTTGGATATGATCCAGGTAGCTCATCAGGTTAAGACACAGCCATGGAATGGAATGGCAGCTAGAAAAAAACATTCTGCATGTGGATATCATCAGCTGGTCTTGCATCAGCTTGTCTTTTGTTTTGTTTGATCTGCCAGTGTCAGGCCTTAAGCTTTCTTTTGATGAACTCTTGGGTTCCCCTCCCTAGATGTGCTATGAGTTGCACTCCCCCCCCCACTGCTGCTTGATTGTAGTTCTGAACCCCATCCCATAATCTCAGTTGTCTGATTCACAAGTAGGAAACAGTTTGCTCTCTTCTTTGCCTCCCGACTCTGTGTCTGGACTTCCCTTGCTAGGTCTAATTCTTGACAAAATAAGATCTTCCACATATCAGCCATCGACACGAAGCACGTAGATTTAAGACGTGATTAAACTTCATCTTTCCTGGTACTATTGAACCACAAATCTTGCTAGTTATTATCACTGTTTGTGCTAGTTATGGCAGTTAGAAATTGTGTCCAACAGCATTGGGGCAAGGGTAGAGTTGTTCACCCTTCTGAACAATCTCTCCATTTTGAAGCTAAAAACAGATTCCCCCACCCCCACCAGATCTCTCTCTAGGACATTGCTTTCCACCTGTAGGTAATTCTTAAGGATTTGAATGTTCACATATATACACACCTACACATAGCCTGAAATTGTTCAGTCTTGAAAGAGGGATACTCCATATTATTCTTCCATGTACATATCATGGACAGCAACTAAGTAGGACAGCAAGGACAATATTAATTTATGAAATGTCCACAGTGTTATTTTATATTACGTAACACAAAATTTGCCAGATCAAGAGAAGCTGATAACTCCTGTATCAGTGAGATGGTGAACTGACTCTAGGATGCAGTGTGAATTTCACAGGAGATGTCCAAGATGTTGGACTCCAACCTGAAATCAGATTCAGGACCATGGATAGATCCTTAAAAGTGGGGTTAAAACAGACAGCAGGGCCACAAGCTTTCATTGGTTACAGCAGATTGACTTTTGAGGCTAAGGTTGCTCTAGATTAGAACATGCTGGTCTACAACTGAACCAGATAATAGCTACACCTCAATGAAGATCCTCTCCATTCCAACCCACCAGGTTGGGTCCTTTTCCAAGGAGAAAAGTGGGTTGAAAAGATGTGGCAGGTTGCCCAGTATGATAAGAAACACAAGCACACTTAGGCTAATATTAAAGCAAGCAGCAGCTTTATTTAGCAAATAAAATGTAAAATACAAAGCACGACAAAATACAAAGCAAGACAAATACACACACACACCAGTCAACTGGGGTACACAGGCCAGTGGAGACACAAGGCTACGCGATCTCCACAGTCTGAGACCCCATACATAATTCTGCATGATCTTTTATACCTTCAGGTGTCCTCTCTCAACCCTGAAGGGACATTGCTGTAAAATTCCATTTTTACTTTTTTATTATTGCTGGTAGAGATGGGCACGAAATGAACAATTTTTCGTTTCCATTTTCATTTTTTCGTTTCATTACACAACGAAACGACAAACAAATTTTATCTCCAAAATGAAATGAAATGAACAGAAACACCGGAAATTTTGTCGTGCGTTTCATTTCCGTTACTGCAATACAGTGAACAGCTTTAAATGCTAAAAAAAATCACAAAAAAATGAAATAAATCCTAACGAAACAGTAATGAAACGAATGAAAACGAAAACAATTTTTTTAAAAAAATCACAAAAAATGGAAATGAACCGAAACAGACCCTCCAAATGACAAACGACAAACGAAACATCATTTTTTTTATTTGTGCCCATCTCTAATTGCATTAGCATATTTTTATCTAGTCACGTTTTTCAAGATGCTCAGCAACAGGTCATGGTGACCCATTGTGGCATTTTTCTAGGAAGCGCTCTCACCCAAGATGACCTTCTAGACAGCAGAGGTGAAGCTGACCTTTATTCTCAGTTCCCACACTCCTGCTCTGTGTTAATGCATTTCAATGGATATACTGTTTAGATTATACAGCATATTAAATTGGGCACCTTATATAACTGAATAAATCTCATCTTCACAGGGGTAAAAATACTCATGAATAAATAAATAAATACTTAAAGTTCCTTGTATACAGGACCATGCCTGAAATATTTCCATCGAAAGTTCTCCTCCCCTCTGGTGGTTGCAAATTTACCTCAACAATAGGGCATGGACATAAATCAAAATCATCTAAATGACCTAAATCAACTCAATCAGGAATCCTTCTGTTCTACTTCTCATTTTAAAATTAGAGTATCCTTCCCAAATGTTATGTAGACTACATGTCACTTTTCATCTCTTTTACCACTTTCTCCTTCTGCTATTAGTGGTTGCTCCTACTCTCTATTAGTTTGAAGGTAGGACTAATTTCTACCTTACCTACCATTGGTGTTGGAACTGTCCTCTTTGGAGCCATCACTAGGATACAGTCAACACTGTTATTTTCGAACCAGCCCAGTGGTTGATTTATAATCCATCATGTCTATGAAGGGCACAACACCCATTTATTTATTTATTTATTTATTTATTTATTTATTTATTTATTTATTTATTTATTTATTTATTTTGTAATTCTTTACTGCCTGTCTTCCAATGTAGCTTCATGTTCATTCTTCATATTACTGACCAATAAATACTACTGCTACCACCACCACCGCCACAGTGGCACACATCATGCACACATCCAAGCAACCTCAGTTGGTCTCCAGAGCTTCACAATGTGTCTTATACAGCATAAGCATTCATTATGTTATCTTTAGAGACAATCAAGATCCTTCCACAGCTTTGCATGGGGAAGGAAGCAACTATTTTATTCAAGTGATTCTTTTCTAACAGGGCTTGGAGCCATTGCTTTGTCCCAAATATACAATTAAAAATACAAGCTTGAGCAAAGGAGCAGACGGGCATCAGTTCCACACCCCCACTGCTATTATGTTCTTTTACTACCTCTGCCAAATTGGTTTTATGTCAAGAACTGCAGCCATATTTGAGTGAGCAAGAAAGTGGTACATGTCTGAAATCTTGCCAGTTGTGCATTCTGAGCCTCTGTTCAAAGAGCTGATAGAGGCTGAGGGACTTTGAGATAGTAAAAAGCCAGATATCTACAGCAGTAGCTCACACCAATCTTAATTATGGAAGTTAACTCTTTGGACAACAGCCAAAGAAGAAGGTATGAGCTGTACTGTACCTCTTTCTCCTGTTTTCTACAAAAACAGTAGATGTGAGAGAAGAATGATCAGGATCAGGATGTGGTGCTGGGAGGCATTCTACTTTTACTTTCTATGTCTGGGGACCCTCTTTAATACAAAGAAAAAGAAATCTCACTCAAAAGTTCTGCACTAGGTCTTTGGAGCTGCTCCGTTCTAGAATGCAGGAGCTGGGGAAGGTTTTCTATGCTGTGAGCATGGGCATGCCATGATGCAAATAAGAGGGAGCAGACATCTGTAGTTACTGTATCAAAAGCAGAAGATCTTACTTAAGGAGGAGTCATGCAAAAAGGAGATCAGATACATGCAGTACCTTGGACAGCTCCAGATTCTAATATCAGAAACATTAAGACTGATTTTAAGGTGTGGTTAAATTTGAAATACAGACTATGCCCAAAAAACACATTTTAAGTCAATATTTCCCAAACCATGAAACTAATTGTATGGTATACTTTCTGGAAGCACTGTGTGTGTGTGTGTGTGTGTGTGTGTGTGTGTGTGTGTGTGTGTGTGTGTGTGTGTGTGTGTGTGTGTTGAGCGTATCTCTCCAATCTTCTTGATCTGAGGAGGCAGCAGCTAGGCATTCAGTTTCCTGCTGGTTTACAGAGGGTTCTTGATTTGAAAGCAAATTGATTGGAAGGTTTGAGGAGGGTCTTTGATTTAGGGCAGTGGGCTCCCTGTTTTTATATATATATATATAGTGTGCTCCATGTGGTGGCTGGATGGGGAGTAGCGGTAGATGGTGCAGTCGTGGTTTTGTTATTGGACCACTGTGGTTTCGTTTCATCTGTGGGAAGGGTCTATATATATATATATATATATATATATATATATATATATATATATATATATATATATATATATATATATATATATATATATATATATATATATATATATATATAAGGAAAGCTCCCCATTATTTATAGCCTTATGAAGCATTTTGTTTCATTTTGAAAATTCTTTTTAAAAAATCTGTTATTTACAAAACAAAACAGAATGAAGACTGAAACAAAATGAAATGCTATATTTCCCTTTTGTGCCCATCTCTACCTGCAACCTAATATAAAATGAGGCAGGAAAGGAACTGCAGGCTGGGCTCAGAGAAAGACAACAATATTGAAAGGGAGAGGTTTTCACATTACTAATTTTAAGCCACCTTTGAAATCCATTATTTGCCTTTTGTTGTTGATTCATAATGCTTTGTCTGATGTTCACTTTGCCCTTTTATTGGTAAGATTCATTATAGGTCTGTTGCTTATATATTTTAGTGGCAGAGCCAGGACTCTGTGCTGAGAATTGCAGCTAGCAATTTTAATATCTCCATAAACATGTTTCAATTTATAATAGTGATGGGAATGAGGTCAAGTCTGCCCTCTCCACAAACCTGAATGCTGTTTGCTTATTTGCCTGTTTATTTTTTCTGCTCTGAACATACAATTTTATTTCAAAACTCCAGGTGACATGATGGAAACACAACTAATCAACAAAAACACCTCTTTTTTTCCTATGCGGAGAGGGGGAAGATCATAGACAGATATGGAGCAGGAAAAAGGCCACCAGTGATATAAATATGATATAACCGGGGTCATACTGGCCTTTTGCCAAGGATCAAATGTGCTTCCTCACCATCATCCCTTAAATACATGAGCATTCCTTCTGCTCTTCTGCTAATATCACAATAATAGGTATTTCACTAGAACAATGGAGTGCTCAAGTCTCACTTCATAGCAGCACTGAGTTCAGGGTCCAGATATGTACCAATGTCCTATTTGTTGTGAATTACACAAATTTTTCAACTGTCAGCAGTAGCGATGGGTGCAAAACAGAAAAATAGAATTTTGCTTCATTTCATTTTGTTTCCTTTGCTGTTTCATTTTGTTTCATTATTATTGATTTTTTAAAAAAAATAACAAAAAATACAAAATGATTTGTTATACTATATAGGTCTACTCCTCTGGATCCTAGAGAAATTTGTGGGTAGATCAAAAGTCCAGGCAGCAGATTAGAAATCACACCCTGTGTGCAGAAAGGTGGGGCCTAGGAATGGATGACGTACTAGTAATATATTGTGGTCTATCTGATAATAGACGAGCCACCAGGTAGATCATTGCGGAGGATGATTTTTATGGAAAGATCCCATGCAAAATTCATATGAAAACAAGAGAATACGGTAAGCTCTGCCTTCTTTTACCCATAAACCTCTTTTATTTAAATTTGAAGAGAGAGGATTGGCTGGTGGCTATGCACCTGACGCCGCAGGGCGTACCATCAACTGCACCATCAGGGTCCTAACATATGATTTTTGCATGGGATCTTTACCAATCAACATAAAACCATCCTCCACACTGATATCTCTGAAAGTCCGTCTCTTCCCAGATGGACCACTATAGCTTACTGGTACATCATCCATTCCTAGATCCCACCTCTCTGCACACAGATTGCAATTTCCAGCCTTCTGTCTTGACTCCCTAGGATGGTATTGGTATGTTATGACAAGGGAAGACAAAATGTTTCATTTCAGACACAGAAAATGGTGTTTCGTTTCGTTACAAATGCTTGCTTGTGTTTTGTTTCCTTTTGTCACATTTCATGATCTTACAAAATGACAAAACAGCATGTCATTTTTTGTTTTGTGCCCATCTCTAGTCAGCGGTTAACAGAAGAGTCATGTTTCCTTAAAACCAGTGGTTTCCAACATACAGTCTCCAGATGTTACTGAACTAAAACAGTGAGAAGCCTTCAGGAGTTGCAGTACAAGAACATCTGGGGACCTGAGGTTGGAAAGTATTGCTTTAGAATAATGGGGTAACTTGGCAGATCCTTCTTGGCAGAGCTGATAGCTTCAATAAATAAATCAAGGCTATTTTTGCCATTTTTTGCTGTTCACATCTGCAGAAACAGTATTGAATCAAGGGAGGTCACATCACCTCTGGAATGGTCCATGCCTGTCATGGTGTTTATACTCAAACATGGTAGCATAGGGAAAGTCTGCTGTCTCTCAGGGTAGAAAATTTATGTTTTATCCATGCAGGCAGCGACTTTGTGCATTTACCTGTTTTAATCCACCCACATAATGTCTTCACTTTTAAAAAATCATCTAATGTAAAAGAGTGTTTGACGCTCTGGAATTTTGAATCATATGTATGCTCTTTTCAAGATTTGTGTATTTTCTTAAAAAAAAAAACCTGATAGGCTCACCGGATGTGCATCTGTCTACGTGAATTTATATAAATAAATAAAGAAATGTAAAATTTGGGAGAACAGGTGCCTCTTTTTTCCCTTTTGTGGATATCTAGTTATATCTAGTTTTTTGTTGCAACTCCCACATCATCCTTTGTCAGTATTTGCAATAGTGACAGATGGTAAGAATAGAATAGAATAGAGTTTTATTGTCATTATGCATTTGCAAGATATGCACAACAAAATTGTAGAGTTTTATTGTCATTATGCATTTGCATGATATGCACAACAAATTTGTGCATATTTCGTTGTGCCTAAGAGGCACAATATGCCTAAGAGTCACAATCAGAGTCTGGAGAATCATGTTTTGTATCTGCCCCGCCCCCGAGCCAATAGGAAAGTCTATGGGTGGTTAATTATGCAGGCCACACATTGACCTCACCCCGGAGCAAGCTGTGTACTCAATTTACTGACCTTGAAAGGACAGAAGTTTGAGTGAACCTTGAGCCGGCTAGCTAGGACTGAACCCCAGGTTGTGGGCAGAGGTTTGGCTGCAGTACCACAGTTTGACCACTTTGCCACAAAGTGAAGGTCTCATTGACAGTTGTTGCTTGACTCCAATTCCTAACATCCTCAGCAGAAGACAGGCATTGTAGTTAAACAATACCTGGAGGCCCGCACATTCTTTGCCTCTGCTTCTAACAAACAGGAGTCTCATAGACAAAATGTAAGCCTGACAGCTGTGATTTAGAGGACGAGAGGTGCTGTCCATTCACTTTTCTCCATACAGACATAACACTTGTCATCCCAGCCCGGGCCGTTATCCATCATTCTGACAGGAATCACTTGAGTGGTTTTAGCCCAGGGCCCTAGAAAGCAGATGATGATCAAATGCAGGCGGTGGCTTATACGTTTAGTAGTTCAGCTACGGACTGATATGCACAACAGTATGGCTTATGCAACCACAGAACTAGAGTGGACCAACCTGTTTGACTGACTGACACTCTGAGCCAGAGCAATTTAGACTGCGAGGGTTTGTTGCTCGCCAAACCAACATTGCTTTTAGCATAGCACATGTGGCTTACTTCCCTTGGACTCCTTTAGCTGTTACGAACAGAAGTTGGGGGGGCTTCTGTAGGATTCCAAAGAGTCCAGTTTTCAGCTCATGTAAGTTAAGCACAGGTCAAACAGCAACAGTGGAGTTACAGTGATGGACACCTTGTATTTGCCCCAATGTTTTTTAACTCATCAGTTATTAATATAGTTGCACTTTTCCAGTGAAGGAAGAAAAACGTGCTGGAAACTCAAGAACCTATACCGCACAGGTAAAAAGGCATAGAAATGGTGCTGTACCAGTATTCTCAAATGCACCCATTTGTCAAGAATGGGACAACATTTAACTTTCCCCCTGGCAAAGCACAGCTATGTTTCCATTATGACATAATCAGTACAATTAAAACAACAGTACCTACATTTATCATATTGATGGGATGACTCATGCTCTAATGCGCTTAGGCATTCTGCATGTGCATTATTCATGTGCCTTAATATATCATGAA
Organism: Phrynocephalus guinanensis; assembly: GCA_037367245.1. Taxonomy (NCBI): domain Eukaryota; kingdom Metazoa; phylum Chordata; class Lepidosauria; order Squamata; family Agamidae; genus Phrynocephalus; species Phrynocephalus guinanensis. The sequence continues at coordinate 14,742,633 of CM074745.1, read as the reverse complement.
ATTATTTTCATCCTGCTTTGGAAATGGTTTCTTACATTTGCAAGAAAATGTTTGTTTGTGGGAGTTTACAAAATTGCCTGTCTAGTCATTTGTGTGCGTATTTCTCCACTGCATGCTCAGAATATGACACCTCAGTGCTAATAATACAATATCTACCCATCCAAGGGAAATTTGCAATGACATGTCTCACCAGATGGAGGGTTGAAAGAGGAGAGGGGAAAGGGCGGTGGGCAGGCAGGATGTCATAAATTGAAATCACTTTCTCCTCAGCTTTGAGTAAATAGGTTCTTTAGTTTGTACTTTTTATTAAAGGAAAAAAAAGTTAAACCAATATTTACATACATAACATCCATGCCTCTCCCATTGGCACACTTACTCACAAACACACACACTTTTTCCTCAAAAGAAACGGCAAACACAACAATATTCCAAACATTATTTAAAACAAGTGAAAGCAAAATCTCCATTTGCAGTGGCTGCAAATATATAAAGCACATTTTATCAAAGCATTCTTCCCTCTGGACCATATATATATATGTATCTATTAGAGATGGGCACGACTAGGGAAAATGACGTTTTCGAGTTGTCGTGTGTCGGAGGCAGTCCGTTTCGGCTCGTTTCCGTTTTTCGTGAAATTTCGCAAAAATTAGTCGGTTTGTTTTTTCGTTTTTTCATTGCCATTAGTACTGGTTTGGGGGAGGGGTAGCGGGCTCCTGGAGGGAGCTGCAGGAGTCAGCCAGAGCCACAAGTGATGGACTGGCAGACTCTTTGCACCCGCTGTGTCTCACGTACTTGCATGTATTGCAATGCAAGTAGATCTGGCTTAGGGTTAAGACGGGTTAGCGCAAGGGCTAGGGTTAGGCTAGTTACGGGTGAGGTTAGGGTGAGTATTGGGGTGCACCTCTGGGTGCCTCTCTGACCCACTTAGAAGGACAGTGTACTGGCGTATGGGTTAGGCTTAGGGTTCGGGTTTGGGCTACGATTAGTGGGCTGTTTATGCCCGATTGGCACATCCCAGAAGTCTCTGTGGTCAACCTGGCCAAGTGGCCATGTGATTGGTGGAAAATTTGCATGGTCTACTCCCATGGGCGAGCCCATCATTGCAAAGGTGCAGGTGTAAAAAAAAAAAATAAAATAAAATAAAATAAAATAAAATAAAATCAACTGAGACGTTTTTTGCAAGAAAAACCCACTGCTGCTACTGTAAAAATTCAAGCATTTAAAATAGCTAATTTTCGCATGTTTCTGTGGTGCTTTGGTGGGGTTTTGGGCAACGATTTCAAAAAAAATATTGCGGTCGCCATTTTGGACCCCCCACTCCATGACAAATGGATGCGCCCTCCCAGCCTGGTACAGTCAGCAAAACCTGGCCATGCGATTGGTGGAATGGCTCCAAAACTTTGCATGGTCCACTCCCATGGGCGAGCCCATCATTGCGAATGCGCAGGTGTAAATAAAATAAAATAAAATAAAATAAAATAAAATAAAATCAACGGAGACATTTTTTTTGCAAGAAAAACCCACTGCTGCTACTGTAAAAATTCAAGCATTTAAAATAGCTAATTTTCGTATGTTTCTGTGGTGCTTTGGTGGGGTTTTGGGCAACGATTTCAAAAAAAAATTGCGGTCGCCATTTTGGATCCCCCGCACTGCATGGCAAATGGATGCGCCCTCCCAGCCTGGTACCAGCAGCGCAGCAGTAGCAATAGCCAAGGAGAGGGGGGCGGGGAACCCCCCCCCCAAATAAAACACCCTTCTGGCCTGGTAGGTGCCCTCAGACAGTTTTTGCCTACTTTTAGGGCCGGGAATCAGTTTTTTTTAACTTTTAAAAACTTTTTTTCTGTGCCGCTTGGCATTGCGCGATCGCCGCGATGCAAGTAACGAGCACGACAAATCAGACCAAATTGTTCGTTCGTCGGTTCGAGCTCGAATTCTGGTGGAGTAATTCCCGTTACCGTTTCCGTAGAGTAACGGATACGAGTAACGGAAATGGAAACGGGAATAACGCTAAGTCGTGCCCATCTCTAGTATCTATATCTATATCTATATCTATATCTATATCTATATCTATATCTATATCATCTAAGTAGGACTGTGGAGGTTATTTTTTTTAATTCTTTCTTTCCCTCACCACGTCAATCAGCTGTTGAGTTTATCACCCCAATCTCTCCATGCAGCAGCAAGCTATTAGGTTTCTAGCTTGTTTAAAGAGGGTTCTTTGCTTGAAAGCAAATTGGTTGGAAGGTCTGAGGGTCTTTGATTTAAGGCAGTGGGCTCCCTGTTAAATAAAAAAAAAATGAAAATTCTCCCCTTTATTCATAGCCTTACAGAGTGTTTCATTTCATGATGAAAATTCTTTTTAAAAGTCTGTTATTAATGAAATAAAACAAAATGAAAACTGAAACAAAACAAAACAAAATGAAACACTATGTTTCCATTTCGTGCCCATTTCTAGTATGTATGTATGTATGTATGTATGTATGTATGTATGTATGTATGTATGTATGTATGTATGTATGTAGGTAGGTAGGTAGGTAGGTAGGTAGGTAGGTAGGTAGGTAGGTAGGTAGGTAGGTAGGTAGGTAGGTAGGTATTTTAGCATATCGGTCCCAATTCTTATTGACAGTAACCCATATCAAATAAGTGAATTCCTTTCAGGTTTTGAAGATGCTACTGAATGCCAGTGGCAATTGAAGAATGTGGGGGAAGGAGTAGGTTGTAGCTAGAGACGGGCACGAAATGAACTTTTTTCATTTCCGTTATTTATTATTTGTTTTGTTACGTAACAAAATGAATAACGAACATTGTGATGAAATTGGAACACACCAAACAGAACCACGAAAATTAGGTTCGTTAAGTTTCGTTTTTCATTAGTGGTGATGCGCAATGAAATGAGCTGTTTTAAATGTTAAAAAATGCCCTGGACATCCATAAAAACACAGCGATAATTATTTATACTGTCTGATAATACCTACCAGGGGGGTTGGGGTCCTTAAAACGTTTGTTTTTTTCTCCTCCCATCGCGATGTATTTTTCTTTTCCCTTTAAGGATGACAAAATGGATGTTGCCAGCCACAAAATGGAGGCAAGCCATGTGATGGGATCATGTAAATTCTTGGACAACTTCAACCAATAGCATGCCCAGGTTGCAGACTGGGCAGGTCTGGCAGCCACAGAGGGCATAAAAAGCTCTGGCAGCCCCCATCCTCCTTGCAGTCTCCGGTGGGAGTTAGGGTGGGATTGCTGTCTCTGCGACTCAATATTTTCACTTTAGGCCAGGCAGGCAGGTGTGTGTCTCTGTGTTCCTGCCGGCTGCAGCCTGGCTCTTAGGGGAGAGAAAGAAGAGATTTCTCTCTAGCTTCAGTCCTGCAGCCTCCCTGTGTGCGTGCGTGCGTACCTCTCGGTGCAGTGCAGTCACTCTGAGGCTGCCTTGTACCCTGGGCAATGCCCGCCACTGCCTTTGCAGCCTCCCTGCATACCTAGTCTCTACTGTGTCTCTGCCAGCATCATTTTTTTAGTGTTTTCCCTCTGGTCTGGGGCGTTGGGGGATGCCCGCACATGGAAATTCTTTAAAAATTGTGCAAAAAGTGGGTAAAAATGAAAAACGAATAAACAAAAATGATTTTTTTCAAAAATTCACAAAAAATGAAAATGAACCGAAATGGACCCCTCAACGAAAAATGAAATACTGAAACACCATTTTTTCGATTCATGCCCATCTCTAGTTGTAGCCTTGGGACCTTCAATTATCATAGGACAATTTGGTGGGCCACTATGGAAAACAAGATGTTGGTCTGATCTGGCAGTTGTCCTGTTATGCTTATGACAATGTCATACCATATGTTTAATTTTAATATACTGGCTTTAAAAAAAAATAAACAAAATACTTGCAAACACATTCCCTACTTTTTCTCTCTACGCCTTTCTTTCAAACCATGTTGTCTCCTACCCATCCCAATCCTTGCTTCCAACAAACTTTTGGAAAGGCGCAGCACACAAAACCCCTAACAAGAAAATACTTCGAAAGAGACAGGAAGAAGGGAGAAGGAGAGCTTTTTAAAAACAAACAAACAGCACAGAGTATACCCTAATGGACTGCTACGCATTTAATGTTCTGTTAACCAATGGCTATTACTCCATTAAGTTCTATCACGAGGCATCCATACTTTATGAACAATGCTGTTGTCCTTGAACAGAGATCATACTGTACAAGGTAAAAATAGATGGTAGCCATGTGATGTCTCGGCTGTAACTCACCCTTGCTGCTTCGCTGAAGGCACGGAGCCCGAAAGCCTGGCTCTGGTGATTTATAAATGGAACACAGCTCTGGGTTAACAGGTTTTCTCTTTCTGTGTCTGCACACACTGTCGAGGCTCAGGGGTTAATAGGTTGGAGACAGGTGGATAATAACTATTTAGCTGGAAAAATTACATGTTTTATCTTCCCTGCACCACTGTCTGCCTCTGTCTCTCCGAGTAGACTGTACTATACTGTGTTTGTCTGAGTTGACTATGGTCATAGCATAGAAGAAAATGTCTTGACCAAGTATCCAAATCCTCTTGATTATTATGGCACATATTAACTCCTAATACCCTGAGCTGCCCATTCACCGTCCTTGATATTTTGGATCTCACTGAAATTTAACTACTCCTCTCGTCTTTAAGACAAATATAGGTTTTTATAGTTTTCATAGTGTTATTTATGATTTATATATCGCCAGCATGCACAAAGGCAAGTCAGGGTGGTGAACAACAAAGCCAACAAAACAAGGTAGAAGGCAAAAACAAGAGACAATATAAACACAAAAAGTATATATGAATAAAAAATACAAAAATTCCAAGAATACCAAGAATATTCAAGAAAACATCAACTTGCAAGTCCCAGGATGCTGCACATGCACCATAAAGATGAGATTTCTGCTTTGCTCTGTATGCATTGAGCTGCCTAGATGCCCTAAGCACATCCGATCTCGCTTGATTTCGGAAGCTAAGTAGGGTCGGCCCTGGTTAGTACTTGGATGGGCGACCACCAGGGAATACCAGGTGCTGTAGGTGCCTGGAGTAGGAACTGGCAAGCCACTCCAGTACTTCTGCCAAGAAAACTCCATGGACATGGAGTCATGTAGAGTCGGTCACGACTGTAGTGACAAAACACACACACACACCGTATGCATTTATTTGAGTCAGCTGGCTTAGTCCCAGACCTTAACAAATGTATCACTCGGGACTTCAACTCCCAGGATTCCAAAGTTTCTGTATACATTCTGCCATATTGGCTGGAGCATTCTTGGATGTCTCATTTAAAATATACCTGGCCTTGCCTCTGCTCATATCTGCGGACTCTTGAATGTCAAGGTGAAGAAAGGTAGAACAGACACTAAGAAAGATTTGATTTGCAATCTGTTTTACACCTGAAATAACATTCAGTGTTCACACAGGGTATGGATTGCTTCATTCACCATTCATACTGGATGTGATGTACTTCTTAGAGGTGGGCACGAAACAGAAAACCCATGGTTTGGGTTCGTCTGTTTCGGGCCCACCCTTGGTTCGATTTGGTTTCAGGTTTGTATGAATTTTTAAAAATAATATTGTATGAACTCAAACTGATCCGAACCGGTTCGGGTCCTGACCAGGCAGTGGCAGTGGCAGTGGCGGCAGCAGATCCTGGCCCTTGTGGCAGGGGCTTTTTGAGGTGCTGGCTTGGGGGCAGCACCTCAGGTTTTTTCCCCAAGCACCAACCGTGTGGCCCTGGGGCCGGGTCAGCGCTTCTTTTATTTTTTATATATTTTTCCTTTATTTTAGAGCACCGAGCCGGCCACCCTTGAGGCCGGGTCAGTGCTCTCTTTTAAAAATTATTTTTGTTTGTTTTTAAAGCACTGAGTGCATGGCCCCTGTGGCTGGGTCGGCACTTGTTTTTTTATTTATTTATTTATTTATTTATTTATTTATTTATTTATTTATTTATTTATTTATTTATTTCATTTTAAAGCAGCATCCTGGCCACCTCTGGGGGTGGGTTGGTGCGCCTTTTATTTATTTATTTATTTATTTATTTATTTATTTTACTACCAACCACTTGACCTGCCTACCAGCTGTAGCGTGAGCCAGTCAGCTTTATTTATTTTTATTTTTTAGTTCTGCCCGCCCACAGGCCATTTCGGAGGCACATGGGTCATTACAATAAAAATATTTTGTTTTTATTGTAATATTTTTTACTGCCAACCACATGGCCACCTACCAGCTGTATTTATTTATTTATTTATTTATTTATTTATTTATTTATTTATTTATTGTATTTCTATACTGCCCAACTTCCAAGTGGACAAAATATGACAAAAACGAAGAGGGACTGAAACCTCAGTGTGCCACCATCTGATTCATTATGCAACATTATTCAGGAATCTCTGTTTCCTACACGAACAGTTCTCATATTGGAGCGGGATATACCTGCCTGGCAGACTTGTCCTGGTTGCAACATCTGTGATGGCCATCTTAGGTGAAGAACTTGAGGTTGGAATGTGGAGTTGGAAGAGCCTCTTGGCGCAGTGATTCAACTGCTGTACTGCAGTCAAATTGTGCTCACCACCCAGGATTCAATCCTTCCATTCTTCCAAGGTACAGAGAACGAGTACCCAACTATCTTGGGGGGCAGGGAGGTATTTAGCCTGCATAATTAAACTACCCAGAGAGTGCTTTAAATGCTATGGGGCGCCAGCTGGTATATAAGCAGCACCCTTTGCTTTTGCTTTTCACCTCTGTAAGGCTGTCAAGTCAGACTGTTGGAAATGCTAAGCAGAGCCAGCACCTTATGCTTGAGTGAAATCGTTAGCTAGGTGATAATTATGTGCTGCCAGCTCCATTTAAACATATGGTAACTATTCCAAAGATAGATAGATAGATAGATAGATAGATAGATAGATAGATAGATAGATAGATAGATAGATAGATAGATAGATAGATAGATAGATAGATAGATAGATAGATAGATAGATAGATAGATAGATGATAGTGTAGTGTTCACCCTGCTACTGTGTATGTTACTGTACAGGAGAGGGAAGAGAGTTAATGCCTATGCCCAAATATGGGATGTGGAGGCGGAGCCATAGTACTTAAATAGCTCCACCTGAGTGAGAAAGATTCAGTTAGGGAACATACATCCTGAGAGATAGGGAAGAGATAGGTTAGAATTAGGGAACTGTCAAGTTTGAGTGAGAGAATTAAATCACTATTTGAGGGAACTGCCTGGTGTAACTTTAAAGTAACTGTATACAAGTGAACCTGCTTTTAACATCTTTCTGTTTTCAGTAAATACACATTTTATTTTTACCACATTACATCTGGCCTAGAACTCAGTAGTTGAACTGGGATACCCTGAATGGTGGCAGCGATACCCGAGACTAAAGTGGTACCAGTCAGTGGGGCAACTGGGGGTCAGTGCTAGCGTGAGGTAGTACTGAGCAAAGTGTGGTACTTTGGCCACACCCCCAAAAGTTCTGATCTACATAGATAGATAGATAGATAGATAGATAGATAGATAGATAGATAGATAGATAGATAGATAGATAGATAGATAGATAGATGAAAATGCAATGTCAGGTGAGAAAAAAACTATATGACTTCACCTGACTCCTCTCCTTCAATTATTGCCTTGCAGTAGCACTATGTCAGAATGCTCCCCATGGCCAGAAATAAGCCAAGCTAGTTTTGAGCAGTCTGCCGGGTTACAGGTTGAAATCTATGCTGCCGGCTGCATGCAAATGGTGCCCCAGAAAAAGGACCAAGTGATGTTTTACTCAGATCCTGAGGCGGCTGCACATGTAGTGACAGCAATTACAGCACCCACAATATAGATGATTTTGGCCTTGTGAATTTCGGTGGCCTAATGGAAGGCCGATTCATGGCAGGGGTAAAATATCTCTGTAATAAACCTGAAAAACATTTGGCTGTTTGAACCATTGCCAGTTTTTATAACAATTTCCATCTAAAGCCGGCTCAATACATATTTAATGAAATCTTCTATAAAACCTTTAACAGCCCTCAATTCATTTCGAGTGGTAAATGACTCAGCAGTTTGAAGTGATGAGCTGGATTCACACTGCCTTTGTTACTTAAGAAGCAAAAGTGATTCATTTTAATGCTTTTCTCCCCCTAAATAACTTTTTTTAAAAAAAAAAAGGAGCCAAGACAATATCAATAAGGATGCAAAACTATTCTCTTGCGCCAACTCCGTCTTTCCAGTGATTTGAGTCAGTGGGAGATAAGTTCAACCATTGCACAGTGTTTAATCATGGGATGTATCAGAAAATCCATCAAAATGTGTGCAGGTGAGGTTGAAGGACAAAGCTACACACTCCGATGCTCACACAGCACATCTGGCTGAAAATCCTGATAGGAAATCTGGCGGACAAGGCACAAGGTATAGGCAATCTCATTTTCCACCCCTGTGTCTTTAAACCATTATAAATGATTATAGTTGCTTGAGATTGGATATATTGGTAACTCCGAATAAATGTGAGCTAGAGTTGCCCAGTGTGTTTCAAAATACACTCCCTAACAGTAAACGAAGGCACTCAGTATAAAAAGGAAGCTCTAAACACTTAGTTTTCTTTTCAGACACTAAAAATATTATCTCTTCTTTAGCCCTGTCTGTCTTTCTCTTAGACTCTTAGATGGTGCCAGACTCTGTCAGATTCCCTTTCTCCACATGTAGGTCTTTCTGTAGGTCCCTATTTACCCCTATCTGTCATTTAGCCCTTTCTCCCTCAAATAGTGCTAAGCAGTGCCTGAAATCCTCTCAGGCCACCCCCAAGACTCTCTCATTGGTTTACGAACCCACCAATCAGTTCAGACACTTCTCATGCATTATTCATCACACAGGTAAATGCCACACCTCAAATATAGCCTTTGCTTGATGCTTAGGAAAAGGAGGACACCTTGGCTTCGAACTGCCTGTCAAGGAAAGGGTTACACTGCTTTTCTGACTGAGGACACAGAAGAATGCATGCAGTCTAGAGGTGGGCATGGCCTGTGGTTTGTTGTTTCTGCTGGATTCAGCACAGTGCCTGCACAGGGGTTCCATGGGTATCACTTCCCGAGGCTGGACTACTGCAACACACTTTACATGGGGCTGCCCTTGACTCTCCTCCGGCGTCTGCAGCAGGTGCAAAATGTGGCAGCCAGGCTGGTGGTGGGTGTGCGCCATCATGACCACATCACCCCAGTCCTGGATTGCCGGCATTGGCTTCCCGTTGCATCCCGGATCAGATTCAAGGTCCTGGTTTTAGTTTATAAAACCCTCCATGGCGTGGGCTCAGACTACCTGTCAGAGCGGATCGCCCAGCGATCAACCTCGGCCCGTCCAATCCGGTCGGCGCGGGCGCACTCGCTTCGGGTGGCCACCCCTAGAGAGGCCCGGAAAACCTCCACCAGGAAGCGGGCCTTCTCGGTGGCCAGCCCATCTCTGTGGAAACAGCTCCCCAGCGATGTGCGCTCTGCAGAGTTCCTGACGGCCTTTCGCCGAGCCTTAAAAACACTGCTAGCCTTAAAAACACTGCTGTTTCGCGAGGCCTTTGGTGATGTACCCTAGTGTTTTGTTTTCTCTCTCTCGCCATGTGATTAGTTTAAGCTTATTTTAGTCTTATGTTTACGCCAAGGGTGCACACTCTGTTTTTAAACTGTTGTGGAGTTTGTCTATGTTGTTGTTTATTTGGCTGTACTGTTCGGCCTATTGTTAGCCGCCCAGAGTTCCAATTGGAAGATGGGCGGGATAGAAATCTCATAATAAATAAATAAATAAATAAATAAATAAATAAATAAATAAATAAATAAATAAATCCATTGGGTAACATCCCACTCACTGGCCGGAATGTGCTTCCCTGCTCTGCCTCCATAAACAATCACCCGCTCAGCGATGGCAGTGTGGACTTCTCTCCTCTGCCTCCTTGGGTGATTGCCCACTCAGAAAAGAAAGGGACAGGGCAGGGAAATCTGAGCTGCTGGTGGTAAGTGGAGGATTCCCCAGAGGAGGCAGAGAAGGGAAGTGCACTCTTGCTGTTAAGTGGCTGATCCTATGAAGGGGCAGAGGAAGAATGCATGCTCCTGTCGTTAAATCAGTAATTGCCCAGAGGAGGCGTGGAAAGGATGCATGCAGTGCATGTGCCAAGCTGAACTATGGTGGACTGTGGTTCATGCTTGTCTCTAGTGCAACCCATAGTTCCTCTTACTCAGGGGTGTCCAAACTTCTGCCCTCCAGATGTCTTTGACCACAACTCCCAGAATTCCAAGCCAGTATTGCCAGTGACAAAGCACTGTGGGAGCTGTGGTCCAAAACATCTGGAGGGCCACAGTTTGGACACCACTGCTTACTGATGCAGGTATGGAGCAAGGCTCCTCTCAGAGCAATCCTCTCCAGGTTTAAGGAGGCTTCTATTAAGCTCCTGCACAGAGGTGGTATTTTACACCAGAGAAGATTTCAGCTCAACCTGTTGGAGAGAAATGTGAGAATACTTTAATGTCATTTCATAGGTGGTAGACACAGCCTCCAATCCAGTTTTTCCGGTCCAGAGTTTTTACAGAAATTTATTTTCTGTATTTTCCCATGTATAAGACTATTTTTAATACTAAAACAGACAAAAATTAAGGTCGTCTTGTACATGAAAGTACTGTAAGCCAATGAGAGATCCACACAGTAGAGAAACTGTCATTTCAAGCGGGTAATTTGGGGGTCGTCTTATTACATGGGGCATCTTATAGATGGAAAATTATGGTAGTTACAGGGCAAACAAATGTAAGGTCACTAGAACTGCTTCTTCATTTTCCAGCAATAACAAGTAACTAGCTTGTTTACAATTGATTGTCTTTTCTGTATGGTGGTGTGTTTGGAAACTGGAGGAGAACTTACGATTTGACTGTACGTGCATGGAGAAACAGAATATGACACATTGCCCTCATGGAAATATAAGCACACCAGTTCAAATTACTTAAACAGCCACACTCCCAAAATGAGTTTTTCAACACATGGTATCCTTCTATTTTGTATGTTAATAAGACTGACAAGACTTATTTTCCACCAGCTTCCCATGTCAATCTTTGGTGTGAAATTCTAATCTGACACAGATTAACAATGGTGCAAAGGTACTGATTATATTTGATTGATTATATATTTCTAGTGAAAGACCTGTACTATTTGGCTTTTTTTATGCTTCTATGTTATTTCAATAAAGATTTTAAAGAAAAGGCAAAAAGGGGTCAATGAAATACTGCCTGATGACTTAATGTTGTTTTCTCCTCCCTTGGCATCTAGTCCAAATGTCCATCAGTGGTCGGCTGAGATGCCAAATGTAACCAGATGCCCTGCTGAAATGCAAGTCTCATGCAGGGCTTGCTCATTTCAGGAATGAACTGACAGGGAAGTTAAAGCCAATGGCCAAATCAGCCCTTTATGAAGCTCTCCTCTATATGGAACACAAAGTGTTGCAGAAGTAGGGGAGGGGGGCAGGATATAATTTGGTCCGTCTGATTGCAGTAATTACCAGCTGGTTGCCAGTGAGTCTCATTGGAATGTTTATGCCAGTGGGTTAAGGAGGAAAAAGCTTTTAGGCAGGAGTGAATCACTGTTCACTTTTCTAAAAAGCCTTTATTTTGCATTAGATTCATTTGACTTTAATCCCACAGGTCGCTGGAGTACAAAAGCAGAAGGTTGTTGGGGTCATGCTTGTGCTTCTGGGTAGTTAATTTGTTGGCCTTCTTGGATTCTACGGAAGGATGCCAAATGTTGAAAATAACACAACACCAAGGTACTGTGCAGAAGAGTATGCCTGTAAGAGATGGGCACGAAATGAGCGATTTTTCGTTTTTGTTTTCATTTTTTCATTTCGTTACGCAACGAAAATGAAACGAAATTTTTTAAAAACAAAACGAAAATGAAAACGAAATGACCAAATTTGCCGTGTTTTTCGTTTTCGTTGCAGCAGATGCATTGAACTAAAAAGAATGCTAATGAAACAGCAATTTTTCGTTTTCATTTTCGTTTTTTCGTTTCGTTACCTAATGACACGAAAACAATTTTTTTTGCAAAAAAGTTACGAAAACGAAAATGAACCGAAACGGACCTCTAAACGGCCAAACGACAAACGAAACACCATTTTTTTGAGTCGTGCCCATCTCTAATGCCTGTGTATTGGCACATGTGGTATATGCCAATACACAGTATGAAACAAACAAGATCACCACATTGAAATAGGGGGAATCCTTCCATGTTAATGTTTCAGCATTTCAGCCGAGATGATGGCAGCGGTTTTCAGCTAATGTAAACAGGATTCCCAGGATTCTAGATTGTTTGCCTTTTGAACTGAACTCTATCTACATTTAAACTGGAGAATGTGATCCACTTGTGAACTGTCAAACTGTAGTGGGTCCTATCTCTAGCTTGCACAGCCACTGGTGAGGGATAATGGGATAATGTGGGTTTTTTAAAAAAGTTTTTATTAAATCTTATAAAACTACAATTATAAAACTACAATACAAAAAAAAGATAAAACAACAAAATATTATAAAGGAAAGGAAAATATTAACGAAAAACACACACCAATATAACACATATATAACAAATATAGCAGACATAAACCCCGGTGCAACCCACCCTGCTTGGGACTTCAGCAAAATTACAACTCTCATGATATTAACCAACCCATTTCCCTCCAGAAATACATTGAATCTTCTCTGGGTGTATACCCTTTACCATTTGGAAATACATATACCAACAGTTTATCCCATATTCCATTAAAGTCATTAGACTTACTCAGGCCTTTCCTAATTTTAATTTCACAAGTCAGTTTATCATTAATTGCCAGATTCCATAACTCATTATACCATTCTGGCGGTGGGCCTAGTTTGACCTGCTGGGCCTGCTCTTGCTCTCTCCTCTTTGGTGGTGGTCGTGCCAGCGGTGGCGGCAAGGCCTCCCACTGGGCCCACTCACCCTCTCCTCTCCGGCGGTGGCAACAGTGGCTCTTCAGTGGCAGCAGCAGTGGAGGTGACAGGGCCTCTGAGCTCAGCAGGTAAGGGAGCCATCTTACAAAGAAACGAAGCTGTTCGTTTCAACCAAAAACAACCATTTCATTTCATCTGTAACAAAATGCTGCTTCCTCATTTCATTTCATTTTGCTTTGTTTCATTTCATTTTTCATTTTGTGCCCATCCCTAGTGATATTGGTTCTGATTGATGACTTATCTGATTTATTATGCTGCAGAGGTCAGCTAGTGGCTATCCAAAAATGAGGGTAGAATAAATGAAACTGGTATTTGAACTATGCTTCATCTGTCTTAGAAGGGCTGTTCTTCAACCATGATAAATTAATGGACAGAACTCAAAAATAAATGCTAAAATTTCAATACCTGAGTGAGTGTATAGGCATGGGTTTCACTCTAGAAAGAAGATCATATTTTATTGATGGATTTTAAATTTTATTTCTGAAATCTAATTCTCTCCTAGAATACCCATTGAGTAGCTAGCAAATACCGGGAAAACCCCATGTTAATGGATAAAGTTATTTGATACTACTGCAGCCATTACCCATCTCATTTTCTCCAATTCATATCAGTTCTCAATTAACCTGTGCTTATTGTATATCACTTTCAACCTCTGTGGAAAAGGGAACCAGCAGAAACCCTGTGAGGTCACAGCATGCAATAGGGTAGCACTAGGCAAATGTGTTTCCCATGAGATGTGAATTTCCACTAGTCCCTGCCTTTGGCTACGGGCATGAGGGGATTGCAGCTGAGCGATATCTGGAGATATTGTTCCTCATCCTTGTTACATAGATAGGGTAAGGGTCCTCCACTGTGTTAAGACCTCCATAAATTTTATCCAGACCTACTGAAGATCTGCCTTCCAGCACTGGTCAGAGACCCCTGAGAGATGTACATAGTGTACTGGGGAGAATAGAGTGGCCACCTATCCACTTTTGGGCAGAGGCATAGCTAGGGCTTCCAGAGCCCAGGGCAACAGTCAGTTTTTGCACGCCCATTGCAAAATATAATCTGGATGGTGAGTGGGTTGCAGTGGCAGGGGGGTCGGTAGGCAATTTGGCACCCCCTAATTGCTGCACCCAGGGCACCCTGCCCCCCTTGCCCTCTCCAAGCTACGCCCCTGCTTTTGGGATGAGCCAAACTCTACTGAAAGCTGATGGAAGATAGTCCTCCTTGAGAAAGCATCCTCCACTTGAAGACCTCTTCATTTCAATGTGTTTGGCAGCTGAAGACTGGTAAGGAGAGAGAAGAGGGGTTGTGAACTTGCACATCTTCGGTAACCAGATACAGAGGACACCAAAACGATCTTCTTCATATAGGTGGGGTGCATTTTGTTTACGACTGTGCTTAAATTACAAAAATCATTCCATGTGTTACATTTTAATATTAATTGACATACTTTGCATGCAAAGCACACTCCTCCTTTATATGCCTTTTTAAGAGTAGTCACCCAAGAGGAAAAAGAAATTGCATCCACCGATTCTCCACACCCATCCTGTGCATGGTTGCTTCAATCAGCTTTGTAGCTTGAGGGGTGAGCAGACAAGAGCTTCTGGCATCAATAACCCATGAAGGGATTTAGTCAAGGGCAATGGGAATGCCTAGTGTGTGATCTGAGATTTGCGCTGAGATACCTGGAGAATCATATTTGATCCACTCACTGATCAGAGAATCCCTACCTGTTATGCACCATGTCCTATGAAAATTTTCACAGCAGATATGCCCTTGGCTTCAGATACATAAACATGGTTACAGACCTGCTTCTGTCAAGCAAAACTCATGCTAGAACTGAGAAGTCTTGTATATTCGCAAACATAGGTTAGTCTTTGCATTTGAAAATGATTCTCCCAGTAAACTCGTTCATGGAATGAAGTCCATAGAAGGGGTGAAGATCAGATGAAAAATCACCTAAGCAATGATAAACTCTGTGCTTGTCCCTTGACATTCCTGATAGAGATGGGCACGACTTAGCGGTATTCCCGTTTCCGTTTCCGTTACTCGGTTCCGTTACTCTACGGAAACGGTAACGGGAATTACTCCCCCAGACTTCGAGCTCGAACCGACGAACGAACAATTTTGGTCTGATTTGTCGTGCTCATTACTTGCATCGCGAGATCGCGCGATGCCACACGCGGCACAGAAAAAAAGTTTTAAAAAGTTAAAAAAACCCGGTTCCCGGCCGAAAAGCAGGCGGGAAAATGCCTGCCGTGCCTCAGGGCACCTACCAGAGGGGTTGTTTCTGGAGGTCCCCGGCCTCCCCCCTCATCCCCCGTCCTCGGCTGCTCTGGTGGGACTCGCCGCAGGCTCGCAGCCAGCAAAAAGCCCAGTCTCGCCGGCCGCCGGGCCGCCGCAATTAAAGCGCAAGCAAGCGGCACGGACGGCACAGGAAAAAACTTTTAAACTCTCCCCCCACCCATTCCCGGGCCAAAAAAGCAGGCGGAAAAATGCCTGCTTGACTAAGGGCGCAGGGCACCTACCGGAGGGTGGTTTCTGGAGGGGGGGTCCCGCCTCCCCCCCGTCCTGGGCAGCCGGACTCGCGAGTCGCCATCGCCATGCCATGCGGTGCGGGCGGGGGATCCAAAATGGGGCGGTGAACGCAATATTGTTTTTGAAATCGTGGTCCAAAAACACACAAGCACAACAGAAACACGCGAAAATTTATAAACTGCCAGATTTTTCACAGTAGCAGTGGGTTTTTTCTTGCAACAAAATGTCTCTCCTCTCCTCCTCTGTCCTCCATTGATTTTATTTTATTTTATTTTATTTACACCTGCGCAGTGCGCAATGATGGGCTGGCCAAGTGGCCAGCCATGTGGGAGTGGGCAACCATGCAAATTTCTGGAGCCATCCCACCAGTCGCATGGCCACTTGGCCATGGAGACTTCTGGGATGTGCCAAAAAGCCCCCTAAAACCTGCCCTAGCCCTAACCCTAACCCTTGACTCCGTACCCATACGTCACAGACTGTCTTCTTAGTGGGTCAGAGAGGCACCCAGAGGTGCAACTCACTAGCCCACCGTAACCTTACCCGTCACTAGCCTAACCCTAGCTCTTGCACTAAAGCCACCTTAAAGCCAGATCTACTTGCTTGCATTGCACTACACGCAGCAAGTACAATTCCCTTCTGTGTGAGACATGGTGGTGCCAGAGCCTTGTGAAGGGCGGGTATGACCCTATCACTCTCACACTGGTCTCACTGTCTGCACATTATGTTATGCAATATCCATATGGCTATTGCATAGCATTTTGCAGCAGCAGCAGGTGAGGAAGGGAGACCCCCATGTAGAGGGGTGTCTCTTGGAGCCTGCTTCCCCTTCCTAGTGGCAGGAGGCACCCACGGGTGCCTCCAGGAGCCCACTTTCCCTTTATAGCGGGCCAGAGGAGGCACCCACCCCACAGAGGTGCCTCCAGGAGCCCGCTACCCCCCCAAAAAAACCAGTACTAACGACAACGAAAAAACAAAAAAACGAACCGACTAATTTTTGTGAATTCGCGAAAACCGGAAACGACCCGAAATGGGACTGGCCCGACTAACGACAACTCGAAAAATTTTTTTTTCAAGTCGTGCCCATCTCTAATTCCTGATTCTGTGAATGAATGCTTCTTTGGCAGTATCTTAGGACCTTGCTCTGGACACATGGCAGACTCCATATCTGATCACGATAACATAAATAAATTCAACATCAAAACGTGGAACTCAGTCCGAGGCCTGTGATGTGCTTCACAGTGTCACTGCCTTTATATTTTCTAAAAGCTTTCTGTGCCGATACGAAGAGCCCTTGGAGGACTCCAGAATTCACTTGGCCAGTT
Organism: Phrynocephalus guinanensis; assembly: GCA_037367245.1. Classification (NCBI taxonomy): domain Eukaryota; kingdom Metazoa; phylum Chordata; class Lepidosauria; order Squamata; family Agamidae; genus Phrynocephalus; species Phrynocephalus guinanensis. The sequence goes on along the minus strand of CM074745.1, from coordinate 14,725,793 downwards.
AATGCAATTAGAAAACCTTGCAGTAATGTCTAAACCAGTCAGGTAGTGTTCTGAGAATTGTCTGCTTGGATGGAAATCATAGCATCGGGTTTCAGGACGATCACATCAGGACTAGGTTGCAGTGAAGTTAGAGAGGGATGGAAGGAGCAGAATGAAAGCAGGACAAGCAGGACGATTCCATAATATTTGTTAAGGGTGTGATGAAAGATTCATGGAATCACAGAATAACTGAGTAGAAAGGGGCTAGTTAGAAGACCATCAACCCCAACCCCATGCTCAATGGAGGAATGTAAATCAAGGCATATCTGAAAGAGGGCTGTCCATGTTTCTGTTGAATGCCTTCAGCCCTGGAGTGCTTGCAGCCTCCTGGGGCAACTGGCTCCATTGTTGTACTGCTCTAACAGTTAAGAAGTTTTCCCTGGTACTCAGTTTAAATCTTGTCTGCCTGTAGTTTGAGCTCATGTCCTGCCCTCTGGGAATGTTGAGAAGGAGAACAGATCCTGCCCCTCTCCTTTTACTACCTTTCAAGTATTTGAAAGGCTCTATTATATCTCCCCTCAATCTTCATTTCTTAAGGCTAACACACTTAAGTGCTTTCAGTCTTTCCTCATAGGGCTTGGTTTTTTCCCCAGTCCCGATCATCCTCGTTTCCCTCCTCTGAACTTGATCCAGTTTTTTGTTTGGCCCTTTTCTAGACACAGTACTCTCTATGAAGCTTAACCACTGCTGGATAGCAGGAAATTAGTATCTCCTGGGATTTGTAGACAATACTTCTATTAATGCTATACAGTAGGCCCCCGGTATCCACTGGGGATTGGTTCCAGGCCTTCCCATGGATAATGAAAACCATGGATAAGAGAGAACATCAAAAATCCCCAAAACTTCGGTTTTGTGACAGTAGCTTGCTTTATGGCTGCTGTTTGTGACAGTAGCTTGCTTTACAAATGCTATTTTATGATAGGAGCTTGCTTTACAGATGCTGTTTGCGACAGTAGCTTGCTTTGCGGCGGCTGAATTATTTATTTAATTTTTCCCCCTGTCAACCATGGACAATGAATCAGTGGATACGGGGGTCCTACTGTACTGTTGTATTAGCATATCTTGTTAACCGCCCTGTAACATTACCTTGTAATATTGTATGCTATACCATGTTAATTGCCCTGAGTTCCCATTTGGGAAAATCTGGTGGTATATAAATAAATAAATAAATAAATAAATAAATAAATAAATAAATAAATAAATATTAATACACCTCACCCTTATGTCACCTGTTGCCAATCTTCCTAGCAGACTCTTCTAGATATCCTTTTGCTTTCAAGTGCGCCACCTTCAGCCTCTTCTCTGATATTGGAAGCATTAGGTCTGGGAAGTATCTGGAATAGAGATCAATTAAGCAGTTCTGAGAGCTGTATTGGAGTTGGGGGCGGGGGGACATAACTTAGTGTCGGCACTCTTGTAAAAGATCACCAGCACCTCCAAGCAGGGCTACAGGGGGAAAACATCCCGGGGACCCCAATAACTTCTACTGGGAGTTGACATTATGGAAGTTGACAGTATTAGAAGGATGAATGTATTCACTAAGCTTCCTATCCATCTTCCTATCTTCATGAAAGCAAAGCAAAGTGGTCTGCTGATATACGGCCCCATACCACTTCAGGTAGTCTCTGGGAGGCTTACAGTTTTAATTACAGTATGCAGGCTACACATTGCCTCCCCCCCCCCGCATCCTGGGTACTCATTTTACCGACCTCGGAAGGATGGAAGGCTGAATCAACCATGAGCCTGCTGCCTGGGATTGAACCCCAGGCCATCAGCACAGTTTTAGCTGCAGTACAGGCATTTAACCACTGCACCATGGGACTTCATCAGAAAACCAGTTGTTTAAAAATGATCAGAGCCTTGGCTTGCCTTTTCCTATCATCTCTCCCTATCCTCCTCCCCCACCCCACACTACTTTACGTGACACATCTTTTGGACTCCCACTGGTCTTTCGAAATCCTTATCGGGACTGTCAGGAAGAAGTGCTAAAGGAAGAGAGAACAGAGTGTGCGCCGTCTGACAGAGACAGAAAGCAAGGACAACAGGAAGAGACTGAAGATAATGACTTAGTAAAAGGAGCAGAAGGCGGAGTAGACAAAAAACAGAGTGTAGTGAGAGCAAAGGAAGTATTTTGGGTAAGGGATGGATTGGCCGGGTTTAAAGATCTGAGATTGACAGGAGACAGGAGGAGCACGAGAGGGGATCGTGAGGATGAAGGTTGGAGAGAAGCACGCGAGGAGAGGGAAGAACGGTCAGTTAGGGACGTTGGAACTCAGACGTTGAAGAGGGATGAGAGAGGAGGGACGTTTGAAGTTGAGGTGGATAAAGACTGGACATGGCTTATTGATGTTAAACCCCTACAATGGCCAGCAAATGTTCTGGCATGGAGAGGAAGAGGCAGATCAGCTCCGAGAGAGAGGGAGAATCTGGTGGCACAGTGGGCTCGCCACCCATGCTGTGGGAGCCAATGCCTCAGGCGGGGAACGCCTCGTTGAATACCATTTCTGAGGGGAGAATAAACCCACCTAGTTTGAGCGCGGTTGGCAACCTGTTTATTCCTGACGTTATTGTTGTGGATGAAGAGCATGGAAGAGAGACCGACGAGAAACAACCAGAGTTTCCTTTTGTTAATAAAGGTTTATTAGAAAATATCAACGAAAGAATGGACAATCTTTATTTCTCCTCGGAACCCCAGAGTGTTGAAAACGAACCTTCACAGGGACTTAGGGTTAAATCCTGGAACACGATTCCATTTCAGGACTCCAGAGTCTCACAGTCACAGCTGGAGTCTTAAGGAATCACTGTGTTACCCTGGCTCTCCAGGGGGGAAGGCAAATCTCAGGATGAGCGGGACTGGAGAAAATAGATTTATCTCTTGTACAGGACGGCTTCAAAGCCTTCAAAGTATCCATTTCTAGTTGGTGCCCAGGGCGCTCTGGCTCAGCACAAGGTGTTAGGTTACTGTATGTGGTCCCCCCCCCAAAAAAAATGCATAATGGAGCTAAGTGGATGTGACCCCCGGTTATGTCCTCTTTGATCCCGGCTTTTTGACATGCTGATGCTGGATCCATAATCCCATTTGGAGTGTGACTGAAAATGGGATATCTATGCAGATTCAAACTCTAGTAGTGCTGCTAAGTATTAAACTCTGGCAGTGATGTTTTTATCACTCATTTGACCCATACCAACTCTACAGAGTTTGCAGAATACATATATTCTAGAGCTGTGGAAAGATCTGATCTTCCATTTCCCTGAAATTCCCATGTTTTTCCCTATGTTTTGTCTCCAATCCTCATACTGAAGCAAGTCACAGGATGCTGTATGGAAATTTCTGCTCATAAATAAATACATCCACATATATTTATGCATTTTCCTAGTGATATTTACTCATTTTATTTAGCTTCTGCATTTTTCCCTACTGATTAAAATGTGTTTCTCAGAATATATATTTTCCCCAGCTGTGTGCATTTTAAGCTGTTCAGATTTTAAAATGCAGCCATTATTTTGTACCTACATTATTTCTGAAAACAAAAAGACACAAACAAAATCCACAGGTCTCTCAGGTATCTACATTTTTCAGATGCAACAGATTCTATCTTGCAACAAACTTCGAGAGGCGCTAAAAAGTTACTTTCAATGGGTTTATCCTAACCATGAATAAATCTCGAATCAATCTTATTCTTATATTCATATGCCTTCTTTTTATTCTATATGCCCATGTATCCTATGAGTCAACTCTAATGGGACTTTGAGTTTGGCTACAACTGATTCTTAAAAACAAACAAACTTCTGATAACATGAAAGATAAACATAAGAACATAAGAACATAAGAACATAAGAACATAAGAACATAAGAAGAGCCATGCTGGATCAGGCCAAAGGCCCATCTAGTCCAGCTTCCTGTATCTCACAGTGGCCCCAACAGATGCATCTGGGAGTGCACGAGACTAGATATCTGTCTCCTGATACCACTCCCCTGCATCTGGCCCTTGAAGTACCCCGGTTTTAAGCCTGGAGATGATGGTTGGTAACCTATCATGGTTTGTAACCTGTGATGGACTTTTCCTCCAGGAATCTGTCCAATCCCCTTTTGAAGGCATCCAGGCCAGATGCCATCACCACATCCTGTGGCAGGGAGTTCCACAGACAAACAACACGCTGGGTGAAAAAATATTTTCTTTTGTCTGTTCTCACTCTCCCAGCCCTCAGTTTGAGTGGATGTCCCCTAGTTCTGGTATTTTGTGAGAGGGAGAAGAGTGTCCCTCTATCCACTTGACTCATGCCCTGCATTATTTAAACATGTGGGTCATGGTCTCTGTATCTCCCCTACCCCTCTTTCACACGCCCAAAATGTTCTTTCACAGCTCTTGACTCAAAATGTGCCTTAAGATATGAACATGATCAAAAATGTACTTAGAGATGGGTACTTTGCAAGGCAATTTCACCCCTAGAAGTATTTAAGTAGTTATGTAAATGCATTTAATGTTTTGCACTTTTTTGTGAAATTATGGGATTAATGTGCAATCCTTAAACCCAGCCTCGGCATTCCCATCTTCCCGGTGTGCTTGTCCTGTGACGTAAAGTGCCATTTGATTACCAAGAGTGCCATTTGTGCTGAGATCTCCCTGTTAGGCTGGTTCCTAATGGAATGAAGTAAGGTTAAGATTCTGTGAAAATACCAGTGACAGCTTGATCAAGGACAGGCACTGCCAAAGTAAGAGATGTCACTGTGGCGAGGGGCATCAACAACACCTGCCAGGTCCAATGAACTTTTCAATGTGCAACATTTGGTGGGAAATAAAAGTGACGGATTCTGCTTAACCATACGGCTGTAAAGTGGAATTGTGCAATGTTTGGCACGAATGATTGAAAAACACCTGGTGATGCGTTCTCGTAAAATTTACTGCAGCATAAACAGGAGAGCAAAACAAATGCATTTTTACAGGGAAGGAACATGAAGCCTGAAAACATGAGGGGGTCAATGGATAGGGGCCACAGAACACAGAGGAGCCCCATTCCCATCCACTCAGAGGTTGTCCAGATGGTTCACATTTACAAGCCAGGAGTCATCAGGGTGCCAAGACTCTGCAGTCAAGAGTCTGCTCACAATTTGAGTTCGATTTCAGTGGGCACAAGGAGCCAGCACAAGGTTGGCTCAGCCTTCCATTCTTCCAAAGTTGGTGAATTGAGGAAGCAGCTCACTGGGGTGGGTGGGTGGGTGTTCATGTATAGCCTGAACAATTACTTTGTAAACTTTGTAAACAATTACTTTGTAAACAAAGAATACTTTAAGTGCTTTGGGCGGTATATAAGCACCATGAAAAAGGAAGGAAGGAAGGAAGGAAGGACGGAAGGAAGGAAGGAAGGAGGGAAGGAAGGAAGGAAGGAAGGAAGGAAAGGAAGGAAAGAAAGAAAGAAAGAAAGAAAGAAAGAAAGAAAGAAAGAAAGAAAGAAAGAAAGAAAGTATTTTGCTTCTGTTTTTATATACCGCCCCATAGCCCTTAAAGCACTCTCTGGGTGGTTTGCAATTTATTCATGCCAGCTACACATTACCCCCAGCTTACCCCGTACTTATTTTACTGACCTTGGAAGGAAGGAAGGAAGGAAGGAAGGAAGGAAGGAAGGAAGGAAGGAAGAAAAGAAAAGAAAAGAAAAGAAAAGAAAAGAAAAGAAAAGAAAAGAAAAGAAAAGAAAGGAAAAGAAAACAGAAAAGAAACAGAAACAATGATTTTGCATAAGACTCCAAATAATGTGCAGTGCACATAATGCCAGTAAGCTCTTGTTCTGTGTCATGGATTTTTAGTGTACTGGATGGGTTTCTCACATTCCTTTGAATCAGCAGTTCTTCTATGTTTGTAATGCACATGGTACTTTTGTTTTTCTCAAAGAGGATGAGTAGTTTTTCGCTGTGGCACTGTGCATAAATTCTAGAAAGTCTCTGACTTGGTTTCGCCTGATTATAATCCTAATTAATGCAGAGCTAGAATTTTCTTCATTGAGGAGCTCAGGGATTCATATACAGCCTAGATCAGTGATGGCAATATTTTTAGAGACCGAGTGCCCAAACTGCAATTCAAAACCCACTATTTTTTCACAAAGTGCCAACATAGCAATTTAACCTGAATACAGGTGGCTGTGTGGGGGCGAGGTCAGGTGCCCACAGAAAGGGCTCTGAATGCCACCCTGGCCACTCTCTCTCTCTCTCTCTCTCTCTCTCTCTCTCTCTCTCTCTGTGTGTGTGTGTGTGTGTGTGTGTGTGTGTGTGTGATGCATTGTTACAGTCATGACCCACTCTTCATGACCCCATGTCCATGGAGTTTTCTTGGCAGGAATGCTGGAGTGGTTTGTCAGTTCCTACTCCAGGCGCCTACAGCACCTGGTATTCCCTGACGGTCGCCCATCCAAGTACTAACCAGGGCTGACCTAGATAAACAAAAATGAGCAATTTTGCAAGTGCTTCACAGCCCACGTGTGAGGTGCCCGCACTTCAGATTTTTCATTTACATGCTGGATAGTGATCTTATGACCATATTTTTCAGCTTCTCTTGAGATAACTTGAAAGCTTGCTGGTTGCTGCAAGTTTCTAACTGTGAAACCACATCTCTTATCCATATTTAATCACAGACTCACAAATCACCTACAAGAACATCCAGGGAAACCAGTTGACTCTGAGCCTGTCCCATCCATCTTTCATGCCTTGGTGAGTTTGCGGCATGATGGCCACTATACTAAAAGGGGACCTGTCATTTCCTGTCAGGTAGACTGAGAACTAGTGAAAACAAAACCCATCTCAAGCTGTTCGTTTTCTACACTCATCTCCTCATTAAATGACACTTAATGGAATAATGAGCAACTGGGAGCAATGTACATGGAAAGTTCATTAAACCTAGTTAAAAATGAATAAAAATTAGAATCAATTCCCGTTAGCAAATGCACTGGCATTGCACATGTCTTTAGGAGCTTTATTGTGAATTCATGCATCATCTGGATATAATGCTGCCCACTTGTGCCTAAGCCACATTTTCCCCGTCCTTAATAAAAATGAATAAGACACATTTTCCTCCCCCTTTCTCTTTTTTCTCTCAAGCATTGTATAAAATATTTAAACAATGTCTTTTGCTTCTTGTGGCCATGCCCTTATTGTGTCAAGTCAAATTAGTTAAGTACACACGTGGGAGTAAACAAAGGTGGCAGATAAATGAAACTCAGAGGTACAAACGTGTCAATATTCCCCACACATGATCTGTCCACCATGTTCCTTGATGGTGGATCTGTAATTTACCACATGAGAACCCCAAAAGAGGAAGATAAAACCTTCACCCTTAATTGCTTTTTATAGGTCCAGACACATTTTTCCTCTCCCACTCCCACCCTTTATCACATAGCTTGTCAGTCCTCTCCTGTGAACTTTTATGTCCCACTTAGTCAGCAAACATTGACTAGAGTTCAAAAAGGAGCACAAAGGCCATCACAGATCCAGTCTCAGCTTTGCTCACAGCAACATTTGGAATGCAAAGCTTAAAACTAGAGATGGGCACAAAACATTTGTTTTGTTATTTATTATTCATTTCGTTGCCCAACGAAATGAATAACGAACTGCCCCCTCTAAGAAAAACTAAACAGAATGTAATGGAAATTTCCGTTTTGGTTCATTTAATTTTTTGTTCTGCCAGTGTCTCCAACCTGGTGCGGGTCCAGACTCCAAGGGGGCATCCAGAAAAAAAAGTTGACCAGCCCGTGCTACACAGGCCACATGGTTGGCAGTTAAAAATAAAAATAAAAATAAAAATAAAAATAACCCAACCCAACCCATGCAATCAACATGGATTTGACCAAACTCTGGGAGGCAGTGGAAGACAAGAGGGCCTGGCATGCTCTGCTCCTTGGTGTCATGAAGAGTCGGACACAACTGAACGACTGAACAACACCAAATGTATAGACTTTCAACCAGAAGGTGCATATGATGATATGTTTGGTGCTAGGGTTATAACTAAGTTCACACACATCTGTAATTTGTTATTTCGTCCTGATAGCTACCCAAAGCCTCCTTCTAACCCAAGAACTGCACATTAAGAATTTTACATAAAGCAGACATGTCCAAACTTCAGCCCTCCTGATGTTTGGACCACAACTCCCAGAATTCCAAGCCTGTATTTCCAATGGCAAAGGACTATGGGAATTGTGGTCCAAAACATTCGGAGGGCCAAAGTTTGGACATGCCTGACATAAAGACTAAAAGGAGATGAAAATGCAGTTATATCCAGCTTTCAGCCCCAGCTACAGATATGGAATCATTGCGATTTATGTAAGCATTGATTTACCAGGGTTCTATTAATTGAATGGGCATACTCTAATTGGGATTAACAATTGGTCTTAAGTCATATTCATGTTTGCCCCCAAGGTAGGAAATAAAACCGAGGACCCTCTTGTAACTCACCAGGCATTTACACTGAAGAAAGCATGCCTCAGATGAGTAGGGTAGATCATTGCCACAAGATGCCGTGGCTCATAAATAAATCCATGCTGGTAGAAGAGGGAGGTGGGTGTGTTATCAGCTTCAAAGGTCTCCAGGGAAATACTGGAATGATGCGATTTGTCTGTTAGATCATAGTGTGAGGAAATAAATATCTCTGAATGAAAACCATTATCCTTTCAGAAAGTGACATCCAGGCAATGATTTACTAACCCCCTCCCCGCTTCCCCAATTCCTTGACGCTTGCTGATTTCCAGCACTCAGGATGGGGAGTGAGACAGATTGCTAAAAGAGGATAATCCTGAGAAATATCTTTTATCAAAATTGTATGACTTCGCCTTTAAAAGCCCCATCACCATTTTGGGCTGCATTGCTTTAAAATGATGGGACGCTGGCAGTCTTCTGTGAATAATGTTTGTTGATCCCCTGAGGGAGATGCACATCAAAGAAGATAAAAAAAGGTGTGATGAATTTCTCCTTATTGGGGGATTTGTCCTGCAGGAACACAATCAATACATTATGGATATGTAACATCGTGCAAGTTTTATGTGTCTGAGGTCAGGGTACACAAAAATCCTTCATATTTAGTATTTCAGAGTTGCAGGGAGATGCTTGTGTGTGTGTGTGTGTGTGTGTGTGTGTGTGTGTGTGTGTGTGTGTGTGTGTGTGTACTTCACATAAATTTTGATAATAAAAAAATGATAATCCCAGAATGACAGAGCTAGGAGGAACTGTATGGATCATCAAGTCCGGTCCCTGTCAAGGAGGCACAGTGAGGAATAGATCTTCTAACTTCTTGCTCCACCACCAAAGGCCAAAACCACAGAGCTTTCCAGCAGTTTTCATAAATGTGAGTATACACCCACACAGACACCCACCCACCAGGGATGCACATGCAGAAATTCACAAAATCAATTGATCTGTGTGCCATGCTTTCTCCTGCATCTGAACTTTCTGAATCTCTGCCCCCACATCTAATTCATGACGAAATTCACACATTAGGTGACATTCTTATATATGTATAAAATAAACATTTTTGTTGTTGTTCAGTCGTTCAGTCATGTCTGACTCTTCGTGACCCCATGGACCAGAGCTCGCCAGGTCTTCCTCTCTTCCACTGCCTCCTGGGGTTTGGTCAAATCCATATTGGTTGCATCGGTGACACCGTCCAACCATCTCATTCTCTGCCGTCCTCTTTTCCTTTTTCCTTCAATCTTTCCCAACATCAGAGACTTTTCCAAGGACTTCTCTCTCCTCATGAGGTGGCCAAAGTACTGGAGCCTCAGCTTCAAAACCTGTCCTTCCAGTGAACATTCAGGGTCGATTTCTTTCAGGATGGATAGGTTTGATCTCCTTGCAGTCCAGGGAACTCTCAAGACTCTCCTCCAGCACCACAGCTCAAAAGCATAGATTCTGCAGTGATCAGCCTTCTTTATAGTCCATTTTATAGCCCATGGACAGAAACGAACAAGGAAACATGCCACTGGGCAAACTCTGCAATGGAATATGCTGCCACAAAGGAGGGTGGTGGAGTCTCCTTCTTTGGAAGTTGTTAAGCAGAGGCTGGATGGCCATCTGCCGGAAGTCCTGTGATGGGGGTTCCTGCATGGCAGGGGGTTGGACTAGATGGCCTTGGAGATCTCTATGATTCTATGACTCTATGATTCTTGCCCATTGCTTGGACATATACATAAAAAGTTCATGGTTAGTAGTCTAGACTGTGGGAAATTTGGTATAAATGCTTACCCTTACTTTGAAAATCCTTGAGGTGTGGCTCGCCATCCATGGTGTAGTTCATGGGGCAGCATGTTATGTGGCATCCATTGTCTGGGGAGAGCATCTCACTTTAGACATCGCAGCATGCCTTGCATGACTCAGCAGATGGCGATTGGAAGCTTCCAGATGCTACATCCAAGAGCCTCAAACTCAATATTAATGGCTCCTCTCTTTCAGTTATATCAGGCATGTCCAAAGTGAGGTCCAGGGGCCAAATGAAGTCCGTTTGCAAATTTCAAGCAGCCCACAGACTCTTCTCCCTGCCAGCTCAGCCTGTCATGTATCCCCACCAGCTTGCACCTCCCCATACTTGATGGAGATGTCAGCATGCAGTTTACAGTTTGCCTGACCTCCCTGCCTCCATCAATCCTGCCAATCACCTGCTCCATCTACCCGCCCCTGGCTCCATTGATGAAGCATCCTCCCCACCTCCTTGCAGGCCATAGAGGCTTGTCCAAAGTCCAGCCTGGGGGCCAAATGCAGCTGAATGCTCACCCCCCCATACACACACACCCCCTCACACATTTCCACCTCACCAAATCTGGCCCTCCTTGCAAAACGTTTGGTCACTCCTGAGTTATATCAACAGACTGAGTGAACCAGGTGTGACTTTCCAAGCCCAGCATTGTTCACTGGGCAATGCAATACTGTATATGGCATGCTGTGGCTCAAGATGATGCCCCCACCTTTGAAGTGACTAGCTGAAGCAGAAAGGACCACCAGACAACATTCCTTTCTAACTAAGGGAAAACAATCGGCTATTTATTTATTTATTTATTTATTTATTTATTTATTTATTTATTTATTTATTTATTTATTTGACTTTTATACCACCCATCTAGCCCTAGGGCTACTCTGGGTGGTTAATCAGGGGACTGAACCTAACCTTTTTCTATTAAGGTGGTCATAGAACTGATCCATAACTATATAATCCCACTATTTGAGTTATAAACTCAGACTTCCTGGAGAGGGAGGGAGGTTGTGGAGCTAGGGACCTGCATTGCAAGGCAAGAAATGACCAGAGTGGTCAGCTAGATGGTGGTGTCACGAATTAAAACTGGATTAAACCCCTGGATACTTAATTGGAATGGGCATAACTCTTACAGGTAGATGGAGTCCGCTTTTTTGACCAGGGGCAAAATACTGTATATGGCTAAGGGATGTCAGTGTGACCGTAGCAGTTTGGTTGCAGCTACAGTCTTCTGGCAGAAGATGAGTGGTACCCCTCTTCAGGGCCTTGGGGTTGGAGACAGATGACATGAAAGTGGCTGCTTCCCTGGGTGGTTAAAGGAATCACCTTATGGCAGAGCTGAGGTCTAGCCATAGTCTGGTCTAGCTCCGGAGCCCATTGGCCTGGCCCTACCCTTATGGGGCAGGGAGTCATGAAATGGCACACATCCATGTGATCTCCAGAGGGCTGTCACTCCTGGTAGAAGGGGTCAGTGGTGGACATCAGGGGGCACTCAACGTACTCGATGCAAAGAATCAAATTTCCCCAATGCAAGGCCAAGGACTGCTGCTGTAACTTTTCCTCCAAAACGTGTATGGTCTGCTTTATACATAGGTTTAGACCAGTGGTTCTCAATCTGTGGGTCCCCAGATGTTTCTGAACTGCAACTCCCAGAAATCCTTTCCAGCACAGTGAGTGGTGGAGGCTTCTGGGAGTTGCAGTCCAGGAACATCTGGGGACCCCCAGGTTGAGAACCACTGGTTTAGACAGCCTGGGTTCTGCTCAACATTGGGCCAACAACAATGGCTGTATGTTTTGTTTCCTGCAGTATCACTGTTTTCTAAAATTCTCTTCCCCACAGCCCACAGATGTACAGGAAATTCAAGATTGGTGTCCTAGATGGAGGGAAATATGGTATAAATGCTTACCACGACTTTGACAACTCTTGACACCCGGCATTGTGCCTTCACTCCATGGCCTCCCTCCCAGATTATGAATATATGCTGTTGACTCCCTTTTGGTTCATTAAGTGGTACTACTCAGCTCCGTAGACCCTGAAGAACAGGCTGGATAATAATGAAAAATAAATCCTCCCAGCAGTTCAAAGTAACCTCTCTCAAATTCATACAAAATAAATTGGGTTTGGTGCTTTGCAGGTGGCATGTATCAGTTTGTTACCCTGACGGCTTGTCTTGTTCTCTCTCGCTGTTCAATTATGCATTATTTCCTGATCTCATTATGGACCTTCAAACATCCATGAAAATATCCTCATTTGGAGTTTCTCCTGTCCTTGTTAAATTTTTATCTCACATAAAGGGAAAAGAGGACGGTGTTAAGACCAATGTAGAATGAAATTGAGAAGAGATAGAAAAGATCTCTTCATTTGATTCCATGTAACCTGCCCATTGTCAACCCCCGTTGTCCAAATAAATTTAATTCAAGGTCAGTTTTGCAAACTAGATCCATCCAGTTATTGTAGGAGGTTCATCACTCATAGCACCAGGCAGCTGGTGTATAGGTGTGTGGGTTTTGCTATGCTTGATATGTTAATACCGTGCTGCCTCTTAGTAAAATACGTCAATGCAACAAGATGAATCTCCAACAAAATGTTGCAGTATATTCCCTTCCCGACTGGCATGTTCCTATTATGAATTGCAGACGTCCATTCTCTCCAAGCCAAGTGTTTTATTACCATCTCTCTTTTCAGCATTTTCTTCGCCCAATTGACTGCATTATTCTATGGGTTCTTTCTGATCCAGGCCACTCTGGCACAGGGTGTTTGCCAACGTGGGTTGTGCTGCCTCCTGATTCCTTCACAATGCTCCCATTTGGTCCCCTTTTTAGTGCACATTCACCTCTGGAGGTTCAATTTAAAGCAGGGGTAAGCAAAGGGTGTCCATTTTTCCAAGTACCCAGTTCCCCATACACTCCCTAAAGAGAAAATGTGGCATTTGGAAGCCCATCAAAATTTCCTGGCTCTGTGTTAGAGGCCATGGCTAATCATGCCCCCTTGATGCCCTACATCAGGCATGTCCAAACTTCGGCCCTCCAGATGTTTTGGACCCCAACTCCCACAGTCCTTTGCCATTGGAAATACAGGCTTGGAATTCTGGGAGTTGTGGTCCAAAGCATGAGGAAGGCTGAAGTTTGGACATGCCTGTCCTACATGCTTCCTTAACAGTAGCTGCTCTGCCATAAAACTGGTGAGTCCCTTCATACAAGGGCTTATGCATCCTTCCTCTCCACTCGTGTCATTCACAGGCACATTTTTATTATTTATTTATTTATTTTTACCCCACCTTTCTCCTTGGAAAAGGACCCAAGGAGGAACAATATGCACTCCAGTGCAATTAAGACATATTCAAGTAAAAGACAACATTAAAGCTACAAGAGAACATGAGCAGTTAAAGAGAGAGTAAAAATTCCATGTAATCATGCACGGTAGAATATCTAAAAGTTATGAGGGATGGAAACTAACATTGAAAACATAGCATCAATGTAATCACACAAAGGGAGATGTAAAGACAAAGTTATAAGTGGCCATAAACACAAAGTCTGTGTAATCATGTATGATAGATTCATATAAAAGACACATAACACAGGGAATCGCACCACACACAGGCAGTCCAACATCGGTGCTATTTCACTGTTATCAGCCTCTCGTCTCTCTGTGAGACACCATCAGTACAAACAGGCTATTGGAGAGAAACTGATATTAATGAGTTTCTAATTGATTACAATTGATCCTTTTTGTGGAAGAAGTTAAAAAAGGAGGCATACACCAAGCAATCACCATGCATTTAAATGTTTTATCGATTAAATGCCGTAACTGTTTTCACCAAGTGTTTGGTTAGTTAAAACAAGTAATTCTTTTTGCCATTATATTTCCCCCCCTCTTCATCACACATTGGGTAGGGGACGTAATCTCAGTGTTGGTAACATCTCTTTGGTTGTTCAGTCGTGCTCTTCTGCAGGCTTTGCATATGAGCACATTCTGCAAAACTTGCAGGAATTTACTGGAGTAGGGAAACCAGGGATCTGCCACCTTTCCATTATCTCTTCTATTATCACCTTTTTTTTCCAGTTGACATTGTGCTGTATAACAGGAACAAGAAGAACATAGCTTTTCAGAAGGTGCTGAATAGTAGAGATGGGCACGAAACGAACAATTTTTTGTTTCCATTTTCATTTTTTCATTTCGTTACACAATGAAACGACAAACAAATTTTGTCTCCAAAACGAAACGAAATGAACAGAAACATCGGAAATTTTGTCGTGCGTTTCGTTTCCGTTACTGCAATACAGTGAACTGCTTTAAATGCTAAAAAAATCACAAAAAATTGAAATAAATGGTAACGAAATGGTAACAAAACGAACGAAAACAAAAACAATTTTTTTGCAAAAATTCATGAAAAATGGAAACGAAACGAAACGGACCCCCCCAAACAACAAACGACAAATGAAACATCATTTTTTTGATTCGTGCCCATCTCTACTGAATAGAGATGGGCTTTTAATTTCAGAAGTGGTCAGCTTCCAAATCAAAACACGGGAGCCCAACTGGCATTCGGAACCGGAGGAACACCATCAACCAATCCCTTCCCTTTTGCTGGGGTTGCACAGGGCTAAACTCCAATGAGGAAGAAGTCTCCGACATCACCTTTCCATCTCCCTGGCACTGGCCAGTCAGGAGCTGTGCAGGGAAATGCATAATCCCACCTCCCCGCCTAATTGGCCAGCACCAGGGATAAGCAAAGATGATGTTACAGGCTTCTTCCTCATTGAAGTTTAGCCCCACATGATCCCAGAGCAAGTTAAGGGTTGATTGTGTTCCTTCGGTTCTGAATACCAGCTGGTCTCCCACAAAGTTCATTTCGGAGGACTGGATTTAATATCTTGTAGTCCTTGCAACAAAATATCCTGGATGACTTTGAGTCAAAGTTTGACTTTGAGTGTTTTTAAAAAGTGCTTTCTTAGACTTCAAGCTGTTAGCTGCGTGTTCTGCAATTTCATTGCTGATGGTTGAAATGTTCTAACATTTCAACAGCTGGAAATCGGAGTTTGGAAATACCTTGCAGTATCAAATGCATTGTGCCCGTTGGGTACCATCTTTTTCTGCTGTGCCAGTGAATCTGTAACTGACATAATCCTATTTCCATTGGTGTCTTTTTAGCATGGCAAGGATAGCTACAGAGAATAAAGTGATGTGTAAACAAAAATCAATTCTAATTCTTACTGAAAACAAAGGAAATGAGTGTTTATTTGTGTGTTTGTTAATGTTTGTGCATGATGAAGTGCACATTTTGAGGAAATTCTAATGGTACTGGCAAGTGCATATATAGTGACAAAGGTAGAGTGGGTAGGTCTGGATATCATATATTTGTAGCAACTCTTCACAGCATTTGCTGGTATAGACATACTCACATCAACTATAAGTACATACCGTACAGGTGACTCAAACTTATGGAAAGACAGGAGTCCAATGTTGTGTCTGATGCTGCAGCTGATAGTGCAACTGATTGTGCAACATGCATTTGGAACTGTTTCCATTATATGACTTTCTCCTTAACACAAATTTTCTAACTGCCTGCATACCTTTGGGTTATGCAGGTAGAGCTATGCAGCAGAATTTTAGCATCTGAGTATTGAGTAAACCATATACAGTATTCCAATTTTCTTTTCCTTTTCCATTTTCTTAACTGTTGTTAGTTTTGATCTCCTTTAGTTCTGGTTTGCATGAAATAATAAGCCTTAAACAAGAATGGATAGAGGTATTTGTTCCTTATTTAAGAAAAATGAATACCCCCCCCAACACACACCTCCTGTAACAATTGCCTATTTAGGCAGTGAAAGCAGAATGAATTTTCCACTGCGACTACATCAAGGTTCCATGTCACCAAATTCATAACTATTTGCCTTCAGTTTCCCCCTAGGGAGGGCTATTAACTACAACTTAGCATCTGATTGATGGCACAACAGCTTAGGTTCTGTTTTACATTGGGATTCCAAAATATACATCATTTTTAATATATGTGGACAGATTGATATTAAATAAAACACCCCAAAGATATTTATTATGGATGCAAGACTGAAGTGAATCTTGCCTCATGCCTGTTTATGGAGATTTAATAATCATTTATTTTCTTGATGCTCAATATTTGCCTTATTCAATCTAATCAGGGTGTCTGTTTCATGACCGTTGCTTCATAAGACGTTGTTTTGATTCCATACTTTATTGTTCCTTTCCTTGAGTATGTATGCTCTCCAGTGAATTGGTATAGCTACAGTCATTAGGAAAGTAATTCTCAGGTGATGCGCAGGCAAGGAATTGCTAGAGTCTCAACAAATTAAATAAAAATCAGACTGCTTTGACATAAACCTTCTCCTCCATAAAAGCTGTTGAAAGAGTAAGAGTTCCTTCATTTCATAGGGTTCTGAAGGACTTGTCTATGGCACAGAAAATTATAACTGGACCTCCATCCCCAAGGAGGTCCAGTTAGTACAGAACCTATAAAAGTGATTTTTTGGATCAGATCAGCCAGAATCTGTTTATGGGTTTCACTCTGATGTTTGAGGAAATATGTATAATCCTACACAGTTTTATAAAATTTGATCAGTATGTATGTTTAGTTTATATTAATACTGCTAGTCTCAGACTGTAATACAGCAGTTTATTCACCAGCATAACATTTCCATGTTCTTGGTTAGTCTTGGATGAGCAACTGTGGTGTAGTGGTTAGAGTATTGGAACTGACTGAGTGATTCTGGACCAGAAATACTGGTCCAGAATCAGAAAATCTTCCTAGGATTATTTCCTGTATGAAATAATGTGCCAGTTTCTTCATATTAAGAATAGAGAGATGTAAATACTTCAAATACAGAGAACATTAGTAAGAATGATGAGTCTGCTTATAGGAAAGAAGTACAAGGGTTGACTCAGTGGTGTAAAGAAAATAATCTTATACTTAACACCAAAAAAAAACCTAAAGAACTTATAATTGATTTTAGGAGGAAGAAAGATGTACATTTACCATTGTACATAAATGGTGAGTGAGGAGGTGGAGAGGGTTGGTAGCTTTAAATATCTGGGCACTTACATCTCAGAGGACCTCTCATGGACTGTAAACACCAATATGGTTGTGAAGAAGGCACAGAAGAGGCTGTATTTCCTGAGAATGCTCAGGAAGATGAATTTATCTCAGCATCTACTTCTGTCTTACTATCACAGCACCATTGAAAGTGTCCTAACTTATGGCATGCTATCATGGTATGGGAGCAGCTCTGTAGTGGACAAAAAAGTTCTACAGAGAATAATTAAAATTGCCCAGAATGTTACCGGGCTCCAGCTACCAACCCTGGATGACATCTTCACATCTCGCTGTTTGAGGAAGTCACACAACATTCTGAGGGACTCTACTCATCCTGCTCACAATTTCTTCGAACTGTTGCCTTCCGGCAGAAGATACAGAACAATTAAAACTCAGACCGCACGTCTTCTGAACAGTTTTTATCCCAGAGCTATAATTGCCCTTAATAATGAACTCAAGGACCACCAGCAGTGAGCACTTGGACAGGATTACCTAGCCTGTTGTGTAGATGCTTGTGTTTTTAGGGTGGGTGGGTGGGTGGGGGAGTGTTCAGGGATTTTTTATGTTTGTGTGTTGAAGGGTTTTTAAAATGTGTGTGAGAGTGTTTGGAGATTTGTGTGTGTGTATGTGTGTTGAATCTGGTCTCTGGGTGTCTGAATTTCGTTGTATGTGTATACTGTGTATATACGCACAATGACAATAAATAAATAAATTATTATTATTATTATTATTATTATTATTATTATTATTATTATTATTATTATTATTATTATTATTATTATTATTACCAGTGAAACTGACAGATCAAACAATTCATAATACAATTTTGAGCAGTCCAAAATTATTCCTCTTAGTTCGAAAAGTTAAGGCAAAGGCTGCCATATATAGCTAGAATTTTGGTTTGAATGGCTTCTGAGTGATATTAAAAAGGAGCCATATCTGATTAGATAGAGAGTCAAAAACCCAAGAAGCATTTCTAAAGGTAAAAAAATAGGGGAAGAAATATTGGCCTGAATCCAGATGGTAATCCCAGCTACAGCATTGTATGAATGTATTGTATTAATGCATTGTATTAATGTACAGTATTTCCATTAAAGATGGGCACAACACAGAAAAATAGTGTTTTGTTTTGTTTCTTTTGCTGTTTAATTTTGTTTCATTTGTAATTAATTTTAAAGTAGTTTTGTTACAACATGAAATGAAATGAAACAAAGTGCTATGCCCCCTGGGTCCAAGAGGCACCAAAATGGAAGGGCAGTTTCCTGAAGCTCTTCCCTCTAAGCCCCCCAAATTCAGAGAGGTTTGGAGCTCAGGGGGCTGAGTTATTAATCTCCAAAGGGGGTGCCCCTAGGAGAAAATCATTCTAATTTAACCTGGATTCAAAAGCGGAGATGCTAATCACTCACCCGCAGAGGCGCTATTGCAGCTTCCTAAATCAATTAGAAAGGTTTCCCCCATAGGGCAGGCATGTCCAAACTTTGGCCTTCCTGATGTTTTGGACCACAACTCCCAGAATTCCAAGCATGTATTTCCAATGGCAAAGGACTGTGGGAGTTGTGGTCCAAAACATCTGGAGGGCCAAAGTTTGGACATGCCTGCCTTAGGGGCACCACCCTTGTAGCTTAATCACACAGCCCCCTGAGCCCCATACTTCTCCAAATTTCAGGGGCTTACAGGGAAGAGGTTGAGGAAGCTCCCCTGCCATTTCCTCTAGGATGAATTGTTTCGGTCCTAGAGAAAAAATGGCATTTCATTTTTTGTTTCATGATGAAACGCGCCCTACCGTTTTGTTATGTAACAAAGAAATTGGGACTTATGTAATGAAGTAATTTGCTTCATAACAAAACGACAAAACATCCTTCCATTTTTCATTTTGTGCCCACCTCTAGTTTCCATAAGTGTTTATTCACTGATTCTGTGCTTAGCTAGGAATAGCAACTAGATTTATGTCTGGATTCCCTGTTGCCCACACAATCTGATATTTAATTTTCTGCACTATTCATTGTGTGACCTCCCTAATTTTATGTTCCCCCTTCCTCTCCCCCTTCCTCCTCTGATTGATTGCCCTCCGCACCCCCTGAAAACTAGGGTGATGGCACTTCATGGCTTTGAGAAGATCTCTCTCTCTCTCTCTCTCTCTCTCTCTCACACACACACACACACACGCACACACACGTGCGCACACGCACACACACACACACACACACACACACACACACACACACACACACACACACACACACACACACACACACACACACACACACACCTTTTCATGTGGCAGGAGGAAGACTCAGTGCAACTGCAGATAAAGATAAGCAGACTTTTTCCTTTCTCTGGAAAACAATGCATCTATGAACCCTCAATGTTGAAGCAAGCAAAACAATGTACTATAGAATAGATATGGGCATGAATAAAAAATTGCATTTCGTTTGTCATTTGTCGTTTGGAGGGTCTGTTTCGGTTTGTTTCCGTTTTCTGTGAATTTTTGAAAAACAAGTGTTTTCGTTTTCATTCGTTTTGTTACTATTTATTTCATTTTTTGTGATTTTTTTAAAAGGATTTAAAGCAATTCACTGTATTGCAGTAACGGAAACGAAACGCATGACAAAATTTCCAGTGTTTCTGATCGTTTTGTTACATTTCAGAGACAAAATTTGTTTTTTGTTTCGTTACGTTGTTGTTGTTCAGTCGTTCAGTCGTGTCTGACTCTTCGTGACCCCATGGACCAGAGCTCGCCAGGCCTTCCTATCCTCCACTGCCTCCCGGAGTTTTGTCAAATTCATTTTGGTTGCATCGATGACACCGTCCAACCATCTCATTCTCTGTCGTCCTCTTTTCCTTTTGCCTTCGATTTTTCCCAGCATCAGGGACTTTTCCAGGGAGTCCTCTCTCCTCATGAGGTGGCCAAAGTACTGGAGCCTCAGCTTCAAAATCTGTCCTTCCAGTGAACATTCGGGGTTGATTTCTTTCAGAATGGATAGGTTTGATCTCCTTGCAGTCCAGGGGACTCTCAAGACTCTCCTCCAGCACCACAGCTCAAAAGCATCAATTCTGCGGCGATCAGCCTTCTTTATAGTCCAGCTCTCACTTCCATACATCACTACTGGGAAAACCATAGCTTTAACCATCCTGACCTTAGTTGGCAAAGTGATGTCTCTGCTCTTTAGGATGCTATCCAGGTTTGCCATTGCTTTTCTCCCAAGAAGCAGGCGTCTTTTTATTTCGTTGCTGCAGTCGCCATCTGCAGTGATCAAGGAGCCCAAGAAAATAAACTCTGTCATTGCCTCCATTTCTTCCCCTTCTATTTGCCAGGAGGTGATGGGACCGGTGGCCATGATCTTAGTTTTTTTGATGTTGAGCTTCAGCCCATTTTTTTCACTCTCCTCTTTCACCCTCATTAAGAGGTGCTTTAATTCTTCCTCACTCTCTGCTATTAGAGTAGTATCATCTGCGTATCTGAGGTTGTTGATATTTCTTCCGGCAATCTTAATTCCGGCTTGTGATTCATCCAGACCGGCCTTTCTCATGATGTACTCTGCATATAAGTTAAATAGGCAAGATGACAGTATACAGCCTTGTCGTACTCCTTTCCCAATTCTAAACCAGTCAGTTGTTCCATATCCAGTTCTGACGGT
Organism: Phrynocephalus guinanensis; assembly: GCA_037367245.1. Taxonomy (NCBI): domain Eukaryota; kingdom Metazoa; phylum Chordata; class Lepidosauria; order Squamata; family Agamidae; genus Phrynocephalus; species Phrynocephalus guinanensis. The sequence goes on along the minus strand of CM074745.1, from coordinate 14,704,829 downwards.
TGCTGCTTGTCCCACATATAGATTTTTTAGGAGACAGATAAGGTGGTCAGGCACTCCCATTCCTTTAAGGACTTGCCATAGTTTGTTGTGGTCTACACAGTCAAAGGCTTTGGCATAGTCAATGAAGCAGAAGTAGATGTTTTTCTGGAACTCTCTGGCTTTCTCCATAATCCAGCGCATGTTGGCGATTTGATCTCTAGTTCCTCTGCCCCTTCGAAATCCAGCTTCGAAATCCAGCTTGTACAAAAACGGCAATGAAAAATTGTTTGTTTCGTGCCCATCTCTACTATAGAACTTTGGGGAGGTCATTTTTGGTCACCTGTAGTTTCCTTTGCAGGGAATTTGCTCTTAATCCTACTTTCTAAAATTAAGCCTTGCCTAGGAGTACACTCCTCCAGATCCCCTTCTTAGGGACTGTACTGAGTCCCTTTCATACCCCTAAATGGATTATTGTTAAGTCAGTGTGCTGAAAAAAAAATGTGTAAGAAAAAAGGATGGATTTGGGATGGAGAAAGGAAAGTGAAAGCAGGCAGTTTGGTAGCAGCAATTCTGCCGCCTAAGTGACCTGAACATTTTCCTCATTGTCTTTGCACAATGGGATTGTGTTTCAACCTTGATGTGGGTGGCCAGGGACTCTGCCTTTTTGACACACACACTCACAGGGAAAGTACATGTTCTTTTATTAATACATGACCAGAATTATGGAAAAAAAATTCTTGGCTTTCAGAAGATAATTGTGCCCAATCTTTTTCTATTACCAGCATATTCATATCACGGGAGCCATTTGTAGCACATTAAGAGATCTATTTGTTGGACAGAATACTTCTTACAAAGCGGCAAATGGTCCTTGCCCTAGTAAGATCCACTTGAATCATCATTTAGTTAAGAAGGCCCACCTCTGTTAGCCTAGAGTGTGTCTCATTAGCTCAGCAGGGAAGCACGGCTTTAAGTATTAACTCCTCTTGTCCCGCTCTTCCTGTCTGATTCAGAGCCATTTTCAATCATTTCCAGGACTGGACACAACTCTCATTTCCTTTCATACTGGGCTTGGGGGCTCTGCATTCAGTGTTAATTCTATCGTAACTACTCTTCCCTTCATTTCTACCAATGCTGCAAAGCAGAAAGTGTTGTGAACTATCAGTTGTTGTAGAAATCTTCTTTGACCTTATAGTGACCTCTTTTTCCTCTGTTTCAGTGTTGTGTCTATTTGCTTGTTGGTTTTCCAAGCTAAACAGGCAACACTTCTTGTCTGATTTAGTTTAATCTATCAAAATATCTAAGGAGGCACTTAGTTTTACTTGGGAAAAGACTGGGATTCTCCTAACATACTTGCACATAGATCTCTTAGCCCAGTGATGGTGGACCTTTAAGAGACCGAGTGCTGAAACTTTTGTAAAGTGCCAATACAGCAATTTAACTTGAATACAGTGGTACCCTGGATTACCAATGCTTCAGATGCTACCCTTCAGGAAAGCAAGGATCAAAAAGGAGGCTTTTGAATTTCCCGCGGCCACAGCACCCTCACTGTGTTTATTCGCACTGTGGTCTCATGTTTCAGTCTGCCAGCATCCACAATTGTCAAGCTGAGATACCAAAATATTTGAACACATGAGAGGTGGATTATTCCAAACTCATTAGGGTCTGCCATCATATACAGTAAACCCCCACCTGTCGCAGGGGTTAGGGACCCAACCCAACCCACAATAATTGAAAATATGCAATATGCAGATGCTGGGTCAGATCAGGACTGGGCGGGCTCTCTGGGGGCTCTTGTACTTACCCTAGGCCTGGTGCTGCCCCAAATGGGCCTGCAAGAGGCTTTCCAGTCCCCCAGAGGCCCCAAAAGTGCTTTCTAGTGATCTGGAGGTCAATTCTGGTTTACCGGAAGTCACTTCCGGTTTGCGGGGAAGCACTTTTGGAGCCTCCAACAGGCCTGGGAAGGCCTTACCTCCTTAACTCAGGGGGCCTTGTTTCACAGTATCTGAACCGTGAAAGGACTCCATCTTTTTAATGTTGTGGCAGAGGCCATACATGGCAAGATGGTCACTCCAAGTTTGCTCCTGCTGTTTGAGGTCTGCTTTGTCAGATGTGAAAAGGATGGCATATTCATAGTGGAGCATCCATGGAAGAGCATCCATGGAGAGGATCTTTGGGATTCTGACCTACAGTCTTTCAACACTACCCATGAAGGTGTGGTGCCCCGTCTGGGGAAGTGGGAATTTACCCATGAAGGTCTTGTATTAGTGTAATTCCCAAACCACATGGTCTTTTCTTTATGCTTTCAAAAATTAATATATAGATTGTTCAAAACTCTACTTTGCTATCAACATTTGCTTACAGTTCAGTTGATTTTGTGTTCCTTAGGCAAATAAGCCAAGCTGCAGACAATGAGAAATTCACCCAAATAAGCCTGTTCTGACCAGAGATTGTCAAGAGCTTTGTTTATATATATATATCTGTCGCTAAAAGCACTAGATATTGCTAAAAAGGTCAACAGAAGGGCAGCCTTACACAAACACAACACTCCAAAAGAATGTGGAAATATTTTCTTTCACCTGTAGGTGATTGACACCTAATGCACTTAATTTAATAGATATGTCATTTTTTGTGTATGTACATAAAAGATGTACAAGATTTTGCTTTCCTTAAGAAAGCAGGCACCTCTTTTGTCTCCTGCAAACTCGACCAAGCAGATTCCTTTAAGATATCACTGTTATGAGAAGTGGTGGTTCTAAAAACTCTCATTTCTCTCTCTTCAATACAATGTTGGGTTTCATAGCAACCATGGTGCCCATTTGAAATGTCCTTGTCCTCCGAGATAAAAAAAAACATGTGCAAGTGTCAGGGAGAAAAGAACATAGGAGTCTATAAGAGAGACAGGAAGAGAAAGTGAGGGGGGGAGGATAGCTACGTGGTTCTAGTAAAGGTAAAGGTTCCCCACGCACATGCGTGTGAGTCGTGTCCAACTCTAGGGGTGGCGCTCATCTCTCTTTCTAACCCAAAGAGCCAGTGTTGTGCAAGTCGGTGGCTATGTGGCTGGCATGGCTGGATGCATTTCTGCACACAGAACACTGTTTACCTTCACACTTTTTATGGCAGTATCTATTTATCTACTTGCATTTACATGCTTTCGAACTGCTAGGTTGGTAGGAGCTGGAATTAACAGCAGGAGCTCGCTCCGGTGTGTGGCACCCGGGATTCGAACTGCCAAACTGCCGAGACTTTGCAGCCAACAGCCTGATGAGTCAGCACATTTCTTTAAGTGTGGGCCACAGGACTCCCACATCAGCCCCATCCCATTCCTTCAGGTTTCAAGGATAAAACCAGAAATTAAAGTGTGCTCTTTCTAATGGCACCGGTTGATGAGAATAGAGAAGGAACAGGATTATTCCTGGGCCATTTGTTAGCAGTTGTTAAACAGCTGCAGTGCAGATATAACTGAGCTCACAACCTGTGGTTCTATCCCAGATAGCCAGCTCATGGTTGACTCAGCCTTCTATCCTTCCAAGGTCAGTAAAATGAGTACCCACCTTGCTGAGGAGGGAGAGGCAATATGTAGCCTGCATAAATATGTTGTAAACCACCCAGAGAGTGCTTTAACTGCCATGGGGCAGTATATAAGCAGAATGCTTTGCTTTTGCTTTTGAATGGAGGGGAATGTGGGTAATATGCAACTAGCTAGCTGATGGTCATCTGGCTAAAAATACCTCTCTGAAACCAGAGGGATCAATCATGACTCACTTCATGCCCATAACCTTCAATGCCCCATCTAAGTTCATGATACAGTAGAGAACTGCTGGTTCTCCAGATATTTTGTGAACCACTGCTCCCATCACACCCCACTGTTCATGAGACTGCCTTGATCTGATGTCAACTGAAAATTGGCATATCTGGGGAATTACGGAATGCCCAGCATTGCTTTCTGATAACAGTGTTCTTCTGTCTCTTTTCAATCACATGTTGTGTTTTTAATTGTGATTTCTTTTTTCTCAAATAAACAAGCAAACCTTATATGATGAAGATACTGCATGAGAGAAACACAGAAGAGAATTACAGAATAAACGCTGGTTCAATTTATTTAATGAGCCACCCCATTATGAAAACAGAGTCCTCCGATTGTCGGCTTTCAGCTGTTTAGTTTCTGCACACTGTGGCCTAATCAAATCTTACATGGGATAAAGAAGTCAAGGAAGAGTAAGAGGCACGCTTTTGAATGGAAGTGGCACATCAATAGAATTTATTTAGACTAGAGATGGGCACGACTTGAAAAAAATTTTTTTCGAGTTGTCGTTAGTCGGTCCGGTTCCGTTTCAGGTCGTTTCAGTTTTTTTGCGAAAATTCACAAAAATTAGTCGGTTCGTTTTTTTTCGTTTTTTTGTTTTCGTTAGTATTGGTTTTTTGGGGGGTAGCGGGCTCCTGGAGGCACCTCTGTGGGGTGGGTGCCTCCTCTGGCCCGCTATAAAGGGAAAGCGGGCTCCTGGAGGCACCCGTGGGTGCCTCCTATCCTCACCCACTAGGAAGGGGAAGCAGGCTCCAAGAGACCCCTCAACATGGGGGTCTCCCCTCCTCACCTGCTGCTGCAAAATGGTATGCAATAGCCATATGGATATGCATACCAGTTGCATACAGTGAGACCAGTGAACCCACCAGAGGCATAGGGTGATGCCTAAGGCTCTCGCACTGCCATGTCTCACAAAGAAGGGAATCGTACTTGCGTGTAGTGCAATGCAAGTAGATCTGGCTTAGGGTTAAGGTGGGTTAGTGCAAGGGCTAGGGTTAGGCTAGTGATGGGTAAGGTTATGGTGGGCTAGTGGGTTGCACCTCTGGGTGCCACTCTGAACCAATAAGAAGACAGTCTGTGACGTATGGGTAAGGAGTCAAGGATTAGGGTTAGGGTTAGGGGGCTAGGGCAGGTTTTAGGGGGCTTTTTGGCACATCCCAGAAGTCTCCATGGCCAAGTGGCCATGCGATTGGTGGGATGGCTCCAAAAATTTGCATGGTCGTCCACTCCCACATGGCTGGCCACTTGGCCAGCCCATCATTGCGCAGGTGTAAAAAAAATAAAATAAAATAAAATCAATGGAGGACAGAGGAGGAGAGGAGAGACATTTTGTTGCAAGAAAAAAACCCACTGCTACTGTGAAAAATCTGGCAGTTTATAAATTTTCGCGTGTTTCTGTTGTGCTTGTGTGTTTTTGGACCACGATTTCAAAAACAATATTGCGTTCGCCGCCCCATTTTGGATCCCCCGCCCGCACCGCATGGCATGGCGAGTCTGGCTGCCCAGGATGGGGGGGAGGCGGGACCCCCCTCCAGAAACCACCCCTCCGGTAGATGCCCTGCGCCTTTAGTCAAACAGGCATTTTTCCGCCTGCTTTTTTGGCCTGGGAATGGGTGGGGGGAGAGTTTAAAAGTTTTTTCCTGTGCCGTCCGTGCCGCTTGCTTGCGCTTTAATTGCGGCGGCCGGCGGTGAGACTGGGCTTTTTGCTGGCTGCGAGCCTGCTGCGAGTCCCACCAGAGCAGCCCAGGACGGGGGTTGGGGGGGAGGCCGGGGACCTCCAGAAACAACCCCTCTGGTAGGTGCCCTGAGGCACGGCAGGCATTTTTCCGCCTGCTTTTTGGCCGGGAACCGGGTTTTTTTAACTTTTAAAAACTTTTTTTCTGTGCCGCGTGCGATGCAAGGAACGAGCACGACAAATCAGACCAAAATTGTTCGTTCGTCGGTTCGAGCTCGAAGTCTGGCGGAGTAATTCCCGTTACCGTTTCCATAGAGTAATGGATCCGAGTTACGGAAACGGAAATGGGAATACCGCTAAGTCGTGCCCATCTCTAATTTAGACAACAGCCTGAACTCGCTTGTAAATCAGGCATGGGCAGTTTTTGGGATCCTGGCTGTTTTTTGGGCGTGCAATAATCTATTACGTTAAGTCAAGATAAAGCAAACTGAATTTGGCTTCTGATGGCTTTGTAATGGCATTTTGTCTTGCCTTCATTTGCCCCACACCTTTTTAACAGTGGATCATGCAACTAATTGTCATAAAACTGTTTAGGACAAGGGACTTATAGTCTCCCCACAAAGTGCCAAGCATAAGGTGAATGAAGAAAAAGCTTCTGTTCCTTAATTGATTTGAACTCCTCTGCAATGTATCCCATTCCTCGTGGAAGCTATATTTAAGTGGAGAATAATGCTGGTTCATTTCTTACTTCCCTATTCATGTTGTCTGAAAGTCTGCTTGCAGCATGACTGTCTGCAACACGGGAACCAGCTGCATGTATCAAGCCTTCTTTATGAAGTTCAACATCTGCCAACAAGTTTCTATTCTTTCCAATAGATGTCTTGTTTCAGCTCTACCTAGGGACAATGGGAATTCAACATAAGATGCTCTGCATGAAAAAGCGTTGTCTGCCACTTAACTGTGTATCCTCCCCACCTAACCTATTTATTTGGAAACACAAGTAAACAAATGCATGAATAAAACCTAGCATGGACTATGGTGAAATATTATCTACATCTGCTTTGATTGGATTGATCTTGACACTTTCCAGGGTTTTCCACTGCACTGTTAAATCCTCTTTTGTTTGGGTTTTTAAACCTATATATGGCTGTTATTGATCCTGAAGCTTTAGAGCTGAGGGGTATATCAGAAAAAAATATTCTGTACAGTACCTTAGTGTGTTATGGAAATGAATGATTTCAGTCTAGTGCACACTCAGTAACATCTTTTGGCATGATAATTTGTAGATATCAATTGAGTAATTTTTCAGCTGTTGGGCGGCTGTCTGAGAGCAAAAACTGATGGGCAGCAGCCTAGACTGGTACCTTCCGATATCACAAGGCAGTGAGGCTATTCTGGGTTCTAGTGTGAAGTTCAGCTGCCTAGATGTCCTAAGCACATCCGATCTCTCCTGATTTTGGAAGCTAAGCAGGGTCGGCCCTGGTTAGTACTTGGATGGGCGACCACCAAGGGATACCAGGTACTGTAGGCTCCTGGAGTAGGAACTGGCAAACCACTCCAGTATTCCTGCCAAGAAAACTCCATGGACATGGGGTCATGAAGCGTCCATCAAGACTGTAACAACACAATACACAGTGTGCAGTTTACAAGAGCTATCCAAGGTGCTGAACTCTATTCTTTGGACAGTTCAAGCTATAATCTGGAGTAGAGATGGGCACGACTTAGCGGTATTCCCGTTTCTGTTTCCATTACTCAGTTCCGTTACTCTACAGAAACGGTAACGGGAATTACTCCGCCAGACTTCGAGCTCGAACCGACGAACGAACAATTTTGGTCTGATTTGTCGTGCTCGTTCCTTGCATCGCGCGATCGCGCGATGCCACGCGGCACAGAAAAAAAGTTTTTAAAAGTTAAAAAAACCCGGTTCCCGGCCAAAAAGCAGGCGGAAAAATGCCTGCCGTGCCTCAGGGCACCTACCAGAGGGGTTGTTTCTGGAGGTCCCCAGCCTCCCCCCCATCCCCCGTCCTGGGCTGCTCTGGTGGGACTCGCAGCAGGCTCGCAGTCAGCAAAAAGCCCAGTCTCGCCGCCGGCCGCCGCAATTAAAGCGCAAGCAAGCGGCACGGACGGCACAGGAAAAAACTTTTAAACTCTCCCCCCACCCATTCCCAGGCCAAAAAAGCAGGCGGAAAAATGCCTGCTTGACTAAAGGCGCAGGGCATCTACCGGAGGGGTGGTTTCTGGAGGGGGGGTCCCGCCTCCCCCCCATCCTGGGCAGCCGGACTTGCCATGCCATGCGGTGCGGGCGGGGAATCCAAAATGGGGCGGCGAACGCAATATTGTTTTTGAAATCGTGGTCCAAAAACACACAAGCACAACAGAAACATGCGAAAATTTATAAACTGCCAGATTTTTCACAGTAGCAGTGGGTTTTTTCTTGCAACAAAATGTCTCTCCTCTCCTCCTCTGTCCTCCATTGATTTTATTTTTTTTTTATTTTTTTTACACCTGCGCAATGATGGGCTGGCCGAGTGGCCAGCCATGTGGGAGTGGACGACCATGCAAATTTTTGGAGCCATCCCACCAATCGCATGGCCACTTGGCCATGGAGACTTCTGGGATGTGCCAAAAAGCCCCCTAAAACCTGCCCTAGCCCCCTAATCCCTAACCCTAATCCTTGACTCCTTACCCATACGTCACAGACTGTCTTCTTAGTGGGTCAGAGAGGCACCCAGAGGTGCAACCCACTTGCCCACCGTAACCTTACCCGTCACTAGCCTAACCCTAGCCCTTGCACTAACCCACCTTAACCCTAAGCCAGATCTACTTGCATTGCACTACACGCAAGTACGATTCCCTTCTTTGTGAGACATGGCGGTGCGAGAGCCTTAGGCATCACCTTATGGCTCTGGGTTCACTCACTGGTCTCACTGTCTGCAACTGGTATGCATATCCATATGGATATGCATGCCATTTTGCAGCAGCAGGTGAGGAGGGGAGACCCCCATGTTGAGGGGTCTCTTGGAGCCTGCTTCCCCTTCCTAGTGGGTGAGGATAGGAGGCACCCACGGGTGCCTCCAGGAGCCCGCTTTCCCTTTATAGCGGGCCAGAGGAGGCACCCACCCCATAGAGGTGCCTACAGGAGCCCGCTACCCCCCCAAAAAACCCATTACTAACAAAAACGAAAAAACAAAAAAACAAACCGACTAATTTTTGTGAATTTTCACGAAAAACCGAAACAACCCGAAAAAAACGGCCCGAAACGACAACTCGAAAAAATTTTTTTCTAGTCGTGCCCATCTCTAATCTGGAGCAGAATTAACACTGAAATCACTGACCATAAGTGAACTTGTCAATGTTTACTGTTTACCAAACTGATGTTTTGCAAAGCTATGTAGCCTGCCCGGGATAGATAGCATAATCAAGCCTTCACATTGATTCTGAGCAGACCTTTTAATTATGGTTGGAGTTTAATCTCCAACCACAACTGTCTTCTATAATTTCATGATGTGATGCACACAATTGTTAGACTCATTGTATATATCAGAGTGGGCATGTAAAGCATTAGGGTAACACTGAGCTCTAATGCCAGTGTGTGTGTGTGTTGTGTCGTTGCAGTCGTGACCGACTCTTCGTGACTCCATGTCCATGGAGTTTTCTTGGCAGGAATACTGGAGTGGCTTGCCAGTTCCTACTCGTGGTCTCCCATCCAAGTATTAACCAGGCCGACCCTGCTTAGCTTCCAAAATCAGGCGAGATCGGATACGCTTAGGGCATCTAGGCAGCTCTCTAATGCCAGAGGAGTACACAAAATTACACTCTTGCTTGCCACTGCATGATTGCATTCTTGCTCCACAATATTCAGAATCACTGCAAAGCAAAATCTGGTATTACCTCGTCACAGAAAAGAGGTGTATAATGGGTAGCTCTGCAAAGTGGTTTTGGATGGTGGTGAGAAGAAAAGAGAAAGCAACCAAATATTTTTCAGAGGGAAAAAATATGAGAAAATTTGCCTCAGTTATTGTAATGTGGCTTAAAGAAAAATGTATTTGCAGTTACGGTGACTAGTAGACCACCTGCATTTTGGAATCTACTGTATATATAGAAGCAGCATTGCCAGCCCCATTATCTGGCAACTAACAGCTGAAGGAATGATACAGACATTTTGAGTCAAAGCACACAACTTAATGGATGAAACGTCTCCCTGACCCAAAGCATTTCCTGTTCTAAATACAGCACAAAGAGAAGGCAGGCAGAAACTCAGTGTGAACACTCCCATTAGGTTTTTGGACAAATGCAAAAATTGTTATACAGAACTCAAAAGTTGCAAAGGTTTTGATGAAATGGGTCATCCTTATTCTAGGAGTTTGAACTCGTTCTTTGTTCCTGTGCTTTATCTCTCTTTTCATTCTTCAAGGCTGAAAACTGGATTAGAAAGATAACTTTATTGGATCCATTTTTTTTTTGCCCCTTGGTGAAGAAGAATGCAAGGAATATATATAAGCCACCAGTCTCCAAGGAAATGTGGAAGCCACAGACCTACATTAGTCCTATACCTTTTTAAATTGAACAACTTATCTCTAAAAATTCTGGAAATTGTGAGATTCAGAGAATTCTATAAGAGGTACTTAGTGCTAATATCATAGAATAATATTCCTACTTCTGAAAGCCTGTAATACAGTTTTATTTATTCATCTGTTAAATAACTTTCTTAATAATTATTATTTGAACTCTAGGCTACCTGGCATGATGAACTGCATAAATTGATGGATTATTTATTATATTTATTTACCTATTTGTTGGATTTATATACAGTGGTCCCCCACCCTTTCACAGTTCATATATTGCAGTCCCACTCTATTGCGGGACCACAGTATATAAAAAAGGCCCCCTGGGGTAAGGGGGAAAAGGCCTGTTTCAAGCCTCCCATATTTATCCCAGGGCTGGAGCTTCCCCAAACAGGCCAGTAAGGGCCTTTCTGGGCCTTCTGGAGGCCCCAAAAGGGCCCCCTGCAAACCAGAAGTGACTTCTGGATCACTGAAAATCATTTCTGAGACCTCTGAGGGCCTTACTAGGCCTGTTGGAGGCCTCAGAAATGATTTTCAGTGATCCAGAAGTCACTTCTGGTTTACCGGAAGTCACTTCCAGTTTGCAGGGAGGCCTTTTTGGGGCTTCCAGAAGGCCCGGGAAGGCCTTCACAGGCCCGTTCAGGGCAGCGCCAGGCTGGGGGGTAAGTACAAGAGCCCCCATTAGGTCCCCCAGTCCCATCCTGACCTGCATCTGCATATTGGAGATTTTCAATTATCATGGATCAGGTTGGGTTGCTACCCCCGTGAGAGGCGGCAGGGTGTGTGTGTCACTGTACTGCTCCTTCTAGCCTACAGGCTACTCTGAGCAGTGTACAGTATACTAAAGAACAAATTACATACATATTCATAAAGTCAGACTCTGAACATCTTTTGGGTGTACCCTGAACAATGACAGCTCCTTGTCAGCTGATCTTTCCACTCCCAAGCTGCTAGTGGACTGTTTACAGCATGAACAAAGAATGTTATATTAACAATGGCTGTATGTTGGCAACCTGACCTATCTCATCCCCAAAATGTCCTCTCCCTAATCACACCATACACCACCTATGCTATCCACCCATCCTTAATCATTTTTGTACCAGAGATCATCACTCAAGTCATGTATTATCCTGTCTCTTTTTTGTAACTTGCTGAATGTCTGTCACTATATCCTGCAGTCTGCAATGGCTTGCCCTGCACTTATTACCAAGCCAAAGGTAGTTGTGTTAGTATCAGAAGATGAAATGAAACATAATTTGTTCTACAGGGTGTTAAGAGTTCAAAATATGCCTTGGCAACTCTCATGGTGGAAAACGTCAGGCTGTGCACTGCATGATGCCTTGGTTTTCATGTGTGCGCCTGCATTTCTATGCTTGTGGTCTGCAGTCATACGGGATAAATATCCTCAGCCCTTGAAATGCAGCTTGAAGGAAACCCTGGGGAGGAGATAGATGATGAAGAGTGACAACTGCAGCAATCCACACTAGCAAAACTTTAAACAGGCACCTCATAATGGGGGGGGGGGGAACGTAGGGAGAGAGTTTGGGAAAAGATGAACGGGTAATCAGAAATAGGAACAGACCTTGATAAATAGGGTCAACTGAAGTGTTCACCAGGGTAGCATAATAGAAGGAAATAAAAAATAGAACAAAAATATAAAATTATGTTGCTGTGCATTAGGGAAGACATAATGGATTAGACCAAAGGTCCCTCTAGTCCAGCGCTCTCGAAGGAGTTAGCAAAGAGAAACCCATGCAAACATGGATAGAGTGAAGCAACACCCTCCCACACATGTTCCCCAGCAACTTGTACAGAGATGCACATTGTCTCCGACAGTAGAAGCAATACATCAGCATCATCAGTAGTATCTTGTGATCTCTTCCTCCTCTGTGAAGCTTCATCAAGGCGACTTCCATGGCAAATGTTTAAAACATCAAAAATATAACTATCCAAAGTATGGACTTTTTTTTTTGAAGTAAATGCAACTTGGGTTGTGAGCTCCGCTTGCATTCCATTCTTGGAGATTTCAGGACTGAAACCTGCAATAAACGGGTGGGCTGATAGGATGTCCTAGTGTCAAGACAGTAAGAGTTGGGAGGGGAAGCTTTGTCCCCTGTCACAGCTGTTGAGGAGCCTCGTGGCACAGTGGTTAAATGGCTGTGCTGCAGCTGAAACTGTGCTCACATCATGACCTGGGGTTCAATCCCCGGTAGCAGGCTCAAGGTTGACTCAGCCTTCCGTCCTTCCGAGGTTGATAAAATGAGTACCCTGGTAGCTGAGGCGGGGCAATGTGTAGCCTGCACACTGTAATTAAACTGTAAACCACCCAGAGACTACTTGGAGTGGTATGGGGTGGAACATAAGCAGAACACCTTTTTGCTTTGTCAAGGCTTGCGCAGCAAAAAAGTTCATGAATTGTGAGGATGGGTCTCCAGTTCCTGTCTTGCTTTAAATGGCACGAGAAGGCTGAATGTCTATTTTGCACCAAAAAAAAAAAAAAAGCAAGAAGTAAGGGAGAGGGGGTTTGAGCAGAGCTAGTGAGTGGGCTCACCACTGCATTTGAGTTAACACAAACCCTGTTAACATTGAAACAGTGAACTCTTATATCAGCTGGCAGGAAAAGGATGCACACATACATAGATAACTTTTTTCTCTCTCCTGTAGGGCTGCTCACACCATCGCCTTTGGGCTTGTCAGAGGAGGACAGAAAATCCATAATACTCTAAGCAGTGTTCTGGGACCTGGCAACCTTACAGCCACAGTACAGATATATATACTCAAAATCCCCCAAAGGGGATTGGACAGATTCCTGGAGGAAAAGTCCATCACGTGTGTGGTCATGTTGGAGCTGTGTTATCTCCAGGCTTAAAACCAGAGTACTTCAAGGGCCAGATATAGGGGAGTGGTATCAGGAGACAGATATCTAGTGTCATGTACTCCCAAACACATTTGCTGGGGCTGCTGTGAGATATAGGAAGCTGGACTAGATGGGCTTCAGCCTGATCCAGCAGGGCTCCTCTTATGTTCTTATGTAAGTTCTTCAACTCTAAGGGAGTCATTATAGCAACAAAAGTATCAAGTTCTAATTAACCCTAAATCCAGCCTCTTGCTATTTTCCAGGAGAATTAAACTATTATTGCCATGAAACTTTCTTTTTCATGAGTCTTAGAGCATATACCGTAACTCCAATGTCATTTCACCGTCATTGGATATGTAATTGTTTTCAAGTTTGGTTTAAAGCAGCAGTATCAGCTTTTAAAGTTCCAATTTGGCTTGGAACCCAATTTTATTGGAAAAAATCAACTTGTTCCCATCTAAATGTACAGACTTTTGGAGGTGTCTGCTCTCAGTTCTACCACATCGGATCTTGAACATATCACAATCAGAGACATGGACATTTATGTGGTGGTACTATAAGGGGACTTTGCCAGGTATTCACTTTTCCATCTGTTGATGGCTGCATTGGTTAGCCTGCTGGTACTGTTATATCAGTTGAATGTTTATTTCTGTTCATATTGTGCTACCCATAATTAGCAAGACAGTTTTAATGTGTATGCCATGTTATCTGTTTCTTTTTAATGATATATTATTATTATTATTTGGCTTTCTATTTTTATCTATTATCCATCTGGATGCTGGGTAAATATTTGCTCTGCTCTTCCAGGTTATTCTTATTTTATTCTCTATGTATTTCTTATTACTATAAGCCAGCTTGGCTGCTTCCATAGTAGCAAAACATTATTTAAACATCCTACATGTGCACTAAGAACTAAACCCAACTGAGTTCCATGTGATTTAGCTGCTATCATTTCAATGGGACATAGTCCTAGTTCATGTAAGACTGCCAACCTGAACTGAAAGTATATAAGGAAATTACGTCTTTATGCCATAACAGGTAATCATAAGCTAATAAAATGAATGGCTAGAAGCAGGGGAATAGAAAATGTCCTGCAAACACAACATAGAGATCTCAGTGACTACCCAGAAACCGTCCTTCTACTGTGATAAATTAATATTCATGTGCACCACTCACATTTTCAGGTTTCTCATCCTTAACTACATTTCTGAACTGAAAACTAGAGATGGGCACGGAACGAACATTTTGTCGTTTCCGTTACCATTTGTTGTTTCCGTTATGTAATGAAACGACAAATGAAAATTGTGATGAAAATGAAAGGAAACAAACAGAACCACGAAAATTGTGGTCGTTTACGTTTCGTTTCCGTTAATGGCAATGCACAATGAAATGAGCTGTTTTAAATGTTAAAAAACACCCTGGACATCCGTAAAAACGCAGCAATAATTATTTATATTGTCTGATAATACCTACCAGGGGGGTTAGGGTCCTTAAAACGTTTGTTTTTGTCTTCTCCCATCGCAATGTATTTTTCTTTTCCCTTTAAAATGGATGTCACCACCAGCCACAAAATGGAGGCAAGCCATGTGATGGGATCATGTTCAACCAATAGCACACCCAGGTTGCAGACTGGGCGGGCAGGTCTGGCAGCAACAGAGGGCATAAAAAGCTCTGGCAGCCCCCGTCCTCTTTGCAGTCTCTGGTGGGAGTTAGGGTGGGATTGCTGTCTCTGCAACTCTAGCTTCAGTCCTGCAGCCTCCCTGCGTGCGTGCATGCTGCGTACCTCTCGGTGAGTACCCTCCCCTGCCCCGCAGTGCAGTCACTCTGCGGCTGCCTTGCACCCTGGGCAACGCCCGCCGCTGCCTTTGCAGCCTCCCTGCATACTTAGTCTATACTGTGCCTCTGCCAGCATCCATTTTTTTAGTGTTTTCCCTCTGGTCTGGGGCGTTGGGGGATGCCTGCGTACGGAAATGCTTTAAAAATCACGCAGAAAGTGGGTAGAAACGACAAATGACAAACAAAAACAGTAACAAATTTTTTCCAAAAAATTCATGACAAACGGAAACAAACCGAAACAGACCCCTCAACAACAAACGAAAAACCGAAATGCCATTTTCTTGTTTCGTTCCCATCTCTATTGAAAACTTATAAACAAAGTTCAACCCACTAAAATCAGATGAACGTTGTTACTGATTACATTTGCTGGAGTGAGTTTCTGGGTGTGTTAAGAACTCTTCTGCAATATTCCCATTTGTCTTTTTGAAGCGATGGGTTTCCACTGGGGGAAGGGGGGAGCATCATAAGTAGTTGGCCCCAATTAGCCATGCATTCTCTGTCCCTTTTCCAATCAGGCAATGTCCCGACCAAACCCCAGAAGTGGAAGCAAACGGCTTTCGCCCTTTTGTAAGAGCTCCCCGGAGGAAATGGCTGCAGCAAATGAGGAATTAACATCTGTACATCCATGTTATCCACACTGCCAATCACAGCTCTGTAATTGCATGGAATGCTTTCCCTGAAGGTTCCAAGCTTGTATGTTTAATAAAACAACCAAGCTGAGTCTCAGATTTCCTTGTTTATATGAAAAATTCATAACTGCTGTTCCAGTAAGCTTCTGCCGCCCGCTGTAAAAGAAAATCCTTTCCAAGCGGTAAAGGGAGCATCATGGATTGCTGTCAATAACCCTCTAGAATATAGCACAAGCTTTTCGGAGCAATTCATGCATCCAAAGAGCTCAAACTACTTTGCCTTGCAAATATTAGGGTGGAATCTATTGATAGCTGTGGAGCCTCTTTGTTAGAATTTGATGCGTCCTCCCATAACCTTGTTTCTTTCTATCTCATTGCACTGTTCTGGTCGCGCTACAATTTTTCAGCATTTTCCCGATCCTGAATCTGATCAATCCTGTGTTTCATCTTCAAGCACTTGTGCCATCACTGTTTCCAAATTAGTCCTTGTGGTTAATGCATAATGCCTCCTATGGCCATCATTATCTGAACCTGCACATTTATTCTCTGGTGTTATTCGACAGGAAGAATGAAGATCTAGATTTTTGAAATGAGAATGAGACATTGACCCAAGCCAAACTGTGTAGCATCTGAGCAGGCACAAGACAAAAGGTTTCCAAAGGAGAATCTGAACACAATCTGGTGGTTTTGGTACAACTCCCCACAAGCCGTTCTTTGCAGTTAATTGATAAGGTGCTGGGGCAAAACTCAGTCATACACCTGACTGCCCATCTGGGATACAGCCTGGGACCTCATCAATTGGTTGTAATTTCCTGCAGTAAGTCATGAAACCCTTATATTCCAGCAGCAGAATTCCAACCAACAATCATTATGTGTATTCTCGAAGGCTTTCACAACTGTGAGGATCTGATAGTTGTTGTAAGCTTTTTGGGCTGTTTGGCTATGTTCTGGAAGTTTTTCTTCCTTATGTTGTGCCAGACTCTGTGGCTGGCATCTTCAGAGGGCAAGGACCTCAGGGAACTAGGAGTTCTCTCTGTGCTCTGGGGTATAGAGTGAGTGAGACTGGGGTAAAGTTGAGGAAACATGTCCTATGCAGTCATTATGTTAGTCATTATGCACTTTCATGTCCATCCTGAATTAAAGTGACCATCCTGGAGTTATAAAGATATAAAGTATTCAGAATTTGTTTACCAGACCTTTCATCTGATGGCATTCGGGGACCATGAAGCTTACCCAAAGGCTGGCACGTAACTATCTAAGCCTCTTCCTTGACCCCCTCTCCCGAGAGGCACATCAATCATTGGAACTATTGGCCCTGGGTTCTGCAGCCAGGCACTCCAATTTATGTATGTATGTATGTATGTATGTATGTATGTATGTATGTATGTATGTATGTATGTATGTATGTATGTATGTATGTATTTATTTATTTATTTATTTATTATTTATTTATTTAATTTATTTTTGCAATGTGTCACATAATTTAAGGCAGATTTCTCCACATTAGAAGTCAACAGAACATTGTTGGAGGAAAAAAATCAAAGACAGCAAATCTAGGACAGTTGCACAGATATACATCAGAGAGTGGGGGCGTTTGGATGCTAGGCAATTGTGGGAATTTGTTCTGGTCATGCCGGTTAGCCTCTTGTGTAAGCCTGGGTCACCAGCTAATTAGTGGTAAGCAGCAACACAAGATAACAGAAAGATGGATGCATTTTTTAAAATTTGAAAGCAAAGGTCGACTGAATTCCGTTCGTATTGTTTTAGTCTTCACTTCCTTGGAATATTCAAGCACCTGTGCCTCAGCATCATGAATACTGATGAAAAGTGGATTTTCTGTTGGGCTCTTAAAATATTCAACAACAAGCAAAAGAATAAAAATTGATGTGCAAGAGGTGTACTTGATTATCAAATTTGCAATTTGTGCTGTGTTGCTTAGCTACCTAAGACGGCCAATCATGGCACAAGGGGGAAAATGTAATGGCTTCTTGTGTCAGGCTCACTTGTATCGAACAATGACTTTACAAATAAGGGGTGAATGCATTTACATGTCATGTGGCAACTAATTCCAGCATTTTCCACTGCAGTGTATAGCATGAGCCTATATCATGTGAGACAGATTGTAGGATCATAGCTCCAAATCCTGGGCAGTAGCTTTTTATGCAAAGGTACAAGTTCTAAAGCAGAGCAGAGCAAAGTGCAACTCTCTAAATGCTGTCGGGACTCCATCCCCAAACATTCTTGACTATTGGCCATGTCAGCTTGGACTGATGGGAATTGCAGTCCAACATTGTCTGGAGTGTCATTCTTTACTCACGCCATTGTAGAACTAACTAACCTAATTCTTTTTAGGGCCAGTATTTATTTATTTATTTATTTATTTATTTATTTATTTATTTATTTAATTTTATTAGTGTTTATGCTGCATTTCATTGTTACCATTTAGTGTGTTGTGAACCGCCCGGAGTTCCTTCGGGAAGACGGGTGGTATATAAGTATTATAATAAATAAATAAATAAATTTATTTATTTATTTATTTATTTATTTATTTATTTATTTATTTATTTATTTATTTATTAGATTTTTCATACCACACCATCTAGCTACAAGGCTACTCTGGGCGGTTTACTGTACGTGTCAAAAATACAAACATAAACAATATACAATAAAAATACTAAAATAAAAGACAAAGTAAACGTGAATAAATCAACAATAATCCCATGGAACCATATTCAGAAGAAAAGTTGGCAAGGTGGAATAGAACAGATTAAAAAGTCAGTGAATCAAGAAATAATTAATAACCCAGGAAAGCAGACCGGTATAGCCAATTCTTCAGTTGTTTTATCAAAGACCGACAGTGTAGGGGCCAAGTGAATCTCAGGTGGCAGTTGATTCCACAAATAAGGGCCCACAATTGAGAATGCCCGGTTCCGTGTTATTACCTTACAGGCCTCTGTTGGAGTTAGGAGTCCTGAAGAAGGAAGTGGCCAATCACTTCTTAGTATCCCATATTTAGAACACCCTTGCCAGTTGTCACCTTTGGTCAGCACTGACCTGATGCCATATAATTAGGATGAACTTGCTGTCTAACATGGAATGGAAAGAAAATAATCACAAGTGTCCTCAGGGCATAACCATGGCTGCTCTCACAACTGATGCAGGAAGCAGACACATGACAAGGATCCCGCAGGATCTGAGGAAAGGAGGTCTTACTTATGCATTTTTCTTTCTTCATAATCATGCAATATTTGCTGAATGTTGATCCAAAAAATGGCCCTCTGAAATACTAACATAACATTCTGCACAAATTGATTGCTGTTAAATAAGCAGTCCTTACTACTGGAGAATTTAGTTGATTCCTGGTATAGTTAGCAGAGTATCAGGTAGAAAGAATGGTCTGCACAGAGAAAGCATGTGACAATAGCTTATATCTCAGTGGCCTGCTCCTTTTCACAGTGACTAGCACTTTATATGCTGAACGTCACTCTGGAATAGGGATTGGCACGAAATGGGGAAAATGTATGCCATTTTGTTTTGCTTTGTTTGCCTCCTTTGTTTGCTTTGTTTGCTCCTACTAACATTTTTTTTAAATTGTATGAAACGAAATGGTAATTAACTGATTTATTTCTCTATTACGTGACCTTCTGGGGTCCTAGAGGCACTAAATTTGTGTGCCTGCTTCCTTGGACTCTCCCCTTTAAGTCCTCCAAACTTGGAGTTATTCATCCCCAGTTATTCAATCAGATTGTACCGAACAAAAAAATGAAATAATTTAAAAAATTTTTTAAAAAAATTCATTTCATTTTTAATGACCCAAAACAATTAAAAAAGAAATCTGAAATGAAACACCATTTTGGCATTTCGTGCCCATCTCTATACACAAGATATACAAAATATGGAACAACCAAGAGGTTTCTGTCACTGTGACTTGTGGGATAGAGAATGTGACATGGGGGTTTCAAAATGGTTGACAGGAGCCAACCAACAACCTAAATGTTGCTGATACAATCATTCACTAAGCCTTATGTTTTCAAATTAAAACGCCAATATCTTAATATTGTCTCCAATATTCTGGTAGTTTTCTTGAATGTGTGTGTGTGTGTGTGTGTGTGTGTGTGTGTTGTGTCATTACAGTCGTGACCGACTCTTCGTGACCCCATATCCATGGAGTTTTCTTGGCAGGAATACTGGAGTGGCTTGCCAGTTCCTACTCCAGGCATGGATTTAAAAAGAACACCATGTTTGTCTTGAGTGGTAGTAGAATACGTGTTGTTTACCAAGCGACGTTTTCCCCAAGGTGTTTGCAAATGAGAGTCAATTTGTATTACAGGTATGTATTCTGGGGTTCAAGGAAACCTTGAATTAAATAAGTTATGAAGATTCTAACTCCTGGTTCCATAAATAATACTCAGCATTCATATAGGAACTCACTAAGTGTTCACAGCAGCAGACATGTTTTTCAAGAATTCTTATGAAAATGGAAAAGGTTAGGGCTGGATCATCTAAACTTGGTGTCAACACTGTTAACTTTATGGTTCTTTTCTTCAAGGACATGTATTTATATACTTGAAAGTTAAGTGAAATGACACCTCCATCATTTTTCCTTACCATTACCTTTTAAATCTAGCAGAACAACAAAAATACCCTCTTCCTTTTACTTTTCTCTTCTAGAAAGCAAGCTGATCTCTTGCCCATCTTCTGGTGCTAGAGGAGCTCTGTGGTTCCACTGAGAATAACTATCAGCAGTGGGCACCACATTTCAGCAGCAGCTATGTGGCAGTCACAATATTAGGAAATTAGGAAAATCTGAGCAACAGGACACACTTGAGAAGTAGAGGTGGGTACGAAACGCTAAAATGGTGTTTTGTTTTGTTTTTCGTATAGTTTCTCCCCCATTTTGTTTTGTTTGAAATTGTTTCAAAAATCATTTTGTTTTTGTTTACTTTCATTTTTCATTTTGTTAAAAAATCCCATGTCATTCTCCCCAGTGTGCCCATTTTTTGGGGGGGGCTGCAGTGTTTAAACTTTCTTTCTTCTTTTTTTCTTTTTTTGCTGCCAAAGCAAGCGGCAGTCAGAACGCCAGTGCGAGAGCCCCAAACTGGCATCCTAATCATTTTAGAGGGCTCCTGCTCAGCTGCCATTGGCTGAACCCCTTTACAAATGGTCCAGTCACCATGAGGGGATCCTGCCAGTGCCAACTGGACCATTTTTAAAGGTGTCCAGCTGATAACAGCTTGGCAGAAGCCCTCTTAAAATGGTCAGGACACCAGTGCGAGAGCCCCAAACTGGCTTCCCAACCATCGGAGTTGGACAAACTATGGAGCAGAAGAATACATTGTTGGCATTGGCACTGGGTGGTTCTTTTGTCACAACGGCGCTGCTCGCTTCTCTTTTCCCTCAGAATCATTTAGGAACATGCCTGTCTTTCTAATTGCTTGCTTTAAGTTGCCCATCAGCATTTCAAATTTATCTGAATAATTTAACAGGTTATATGATACTGGGATATGAAATGTGCTAGAGAGTGGAAGTAGTGGGTATTCCTCAGAGAGGAGGTTGCCTAGATAAGCTTTGAAAAAGCTATTTTTGAAACCCAGGAGAATCCACAAAATTGACATTTCTGGAGCCAACAGGTAAAGATGACTTTTAAAAAAGTTAAAAAAGACAAAAGAAGTCTCACAAACACACAGAGAGAAAGAGAGCGTGGGGAGAGGGAGAGAGAGAGAGAGAGAGAGAGAGAGAGAGAGAGAGAGAGAGAGAGAGAGAGAGAGATCACATTGAAGAGAAGACTGGTTTGTTTTCCATGGCTTCAGCGACTAGGACTCAGGGCAACTTCCAGGTGGTTAGAGCTGTTCAGCAGCTGAATAAGCTGCCACGGAGGTGGGGTGGAGTCTCCTTCTTTGGAGGTTTTTAAGCAGAGGCTGGATGGTCATCTGTCAGAAGTACTTTGATGGGGATTCCTGCATGGCAGGGGGTTGGACTGGATGGACCTTGAGGTCTCTTCCAACTCTATGATTCTGTGATTCTATGAAATGTGACAGCTGGGGAATGCCTCTTCACAACCAGACACATGGTAGTCCACTTCATTATGAAGGGGCATTCCACATTTGTTTTTCAGTGATTCCCTTTAAGCGTCTCTTAGATTTAATTAGAAGAATGTGCAGGATTGCACCCTACCTGTTCTCCTAAGATCTTGCGGACCTTCCAGTGTCCATATATTTGGGGGGTGTGTGTGTGTGTGTGTGTGTGTGTGTGTGTGTGTGTGTGTGTGTGTGTGTGTGTGTGTGTGTGTGTGCGCGCGCACTGCCTTTGCAAAGCATGTCTTCCCCATTTACTTATGCCAACAGGCTTCTCATTTCCATGCTAGATGGGCCTCCCTCCCTCTCTCCATGGTTTCCCAAGGCACTCCTTATCTCTACCGAGCTCTGTCCTCATGCTATGCAAATGGCAGGGATCCATTTCACCAGAGGGAGGGCAAGTATTTAATTTCTAAATAAACCCTTGATTTTCCCCCCCGGATTGTTGCCAAAGTGGTTGTAATAATAATAATTAATCACAAGCAAAGCTCTCTCTCTCTCTCTCTCTCTCTCTCTCTCTCTCTCTCTCTCTCTCTCTCTCTCTCTCTCTCTCTCTCTCTCTCGTGCTTTTGAATAGGATCCTATTAATAATAGTTGGCAGTCTGTATGGTGCTTTGCAGACATTAACTAATTAATTCTTTCATAACTCACTAGCCTGTTGCAAAGGAAAGCAAACAAGCATTGATTCTTTCATTTTCTTGTAGCGTTCCCTAAAATCATTGGACTGGGTAGGATTTTTTAAAATGTCCTCCTTATGAATCTTTTGGGGGTGGCATTTCATTTGTCCATGGTGATCATATGTGCATTCACTCCGTAAACCCTGTGAAAATGGGTTAATTTAGGAACAGTGCAATTTCTCAGCATGACACATCTTCCTTTGTAGCACTAAGTTGGGGACTGCTTGGTTGACCCCCCCCCCTTGTGTGTGTGTTGTGTCATTACAGTTGTGACCAACTCTTCGTGACCCCATGGCCATGGAGTTTTCTTGGCAGGAATACTGGGGTGGTTTGCCAGTTCCTACTCCAGGCGCCTACAGCACCTGGTATTCCCTGGTGGTCTCCCATCCAAGTACTGACCCGGGCTGACCCTGCTTAGCTTCCGAAATCAGGAGAGATCAGATGTGCTTAGGGCATCTAGGCAGCTTAGTTCCAGATAAAACATTGTGGGACTATTAATATTCTGGGGCCTATGGCCTGTTGAGAATGGTGGAAGAGGTTTTATAAAAGCCCTCAGTCACTCAGAAGGCCTCTTTAAGATTCACATGGTTTCTTACACTTACACAATACAGATGAGGGCAAATTTGCTTGCTTATATGGTTCTGTGATTTTCTGTGCTGGGCCAACATTGCAGGCTGGGAGGAATCATGGTGAGCGCCATGCCTGAGAGAGAGTCCAGAGTGAAGGAGCATCATTTCCATCCATTTTTCTTCAAGCACGCCATGACGATCTTGGGGTTTTTCTTACACTGCCAACAACTTATGTAACCCCTTACTGCAGTGATGTCCAAACTTTGCCAATGCAGGCTTGGAATTCTGGGAGTTGTGGCTCAAAACATCTGGAGGGTCAAATTTTGGACACCCCTGCCTTACTGGATACACACGCTGTCACACACCCAGTTTACTAAACCCTTTTATGTTAAAGAGAGGGTCAGACACCACGTTTTATGGTTTGACAATAAAACGGGAAAAGTTTATTGAGTCTCAATCTAATATTCCGTATTCTTGGTATAGCATAGACTGATGTAATTATGTGCTTTAATAAATCATACTTCAATGCAACTGTTTATGATTAACACAGTGTCTTGTTTGTAACAGACCCTAGTCAGGTACAGGACCTAACACACGACCTAATGACACTAAACTGACTATTCCAATTAGGAATAATTTTTCCTAAGGGCACCCCCTTTGGAGCTCCGTGACCCCAAAAGCTTCCCAAATTTCAGGGGGTTACCTAGAGTTGCATGAGGAAGCTCGCCTGCCACTTTGGTCCTTTAGGACCTTTGGTCCTTTAGGACCAAAGGGAGCATAGCATTTCATTTTGTAATGAAACTACTTTAAAAATTCATTAGAAATGAAATGAAATGAAACTACTACAGAAATGAAACACCATTTTCCCATTTCATGCCCATCTCTGATGATAGATAGATAGATAGATAGATAGATAGATAGATAGATAGATAGATAGATAGATAGATAGATAGATAGATGGCTCATTACAAAACCCAGATTTTTTTTTCCTTCCAGATTACAATAGAGAAAATAGGGATGGGTTGCATTTC
Source organism: Phrynocephalus guinanensis (assembly GCA_037367245.1). Lineage (NCBI taxonomy): Eukaryota > Metazoa > Chordata > Lepidosauria > Squamata > Agamidae > Phrynocephalus > Phrynocephalus guinanensis. Next base: position 14,681,135 of record CM074745.1, on the reverse strand, counting down.
ATGGAATTTATCCAGTTTGGCAATTTTATCTGGCAGATTCTTCAAGGCAGGACTTGCTATCAGTTACGACAGTAGTAGAAGTCCTTTAGGATTTTCCTAAGGTATCATTTTGCTACCATCACAAATAGTAGTAGCAGTACCCTATCCATTATTTTGCATCCCCTGTAGTTGAGTAAACAAGCAGAAGCAGTGTGCTTCTCTCAAACAGTAGTAGCATCCTTATCGAAATGAAGAAGCAAGTGGTCCTCATCAATTTCGTTCACCATCTCTGGATTCTGTACACTGTAGCTTGCCTACATTATATCCCTTCTGGATAGCATCTGAGATTCTGCATCTTTGGTGTAGCCCAGGGGCCCTTTCAGAATTAACCATTCATTGTTGATACAATTGTTCTTTCTATTTCCCTGATGGATACAGACTCTTTTTCTCTCCATTTCATTTAGTTCAAAGACACAGCTTTGAAGCTAGAGATGTAATGTTAGCTAACTCTTCAATGCCTACTGTAAATTATTATTATACAGCTATATTCTTATGTTTTCGGAGAATGGAAATGGAGGGTTTTGTTTTGTTTTTAAGGACTGTACTTTTCTTGTTCTATTCTTTTTTTTTCCATAAAAAGAGGGAGAGAGATGTAGAACAGTTTTCGAACCATTTGCTGCAGGGCACAGAAGTATAAACACAAAAAGAGCAATAAAAACCAGTTGCCAAAATTTGTCTTAGAAAAGAAGAGCTGGAAGGGACCTGGTGGATCATCAAGTCCAGCCCTTGCCAAGAAGGAACAGTAAAGAATTGAACTCTCAATAGCTGGCTCTGCAGCCAGATGTTTAAACTGGGGATAGGCAGGAAACAAAAAACGAAATGCTGTTATGTCATTTTGTTATGTAAAAAACCAAAATGAAATGAAACGAAATCAGGAGGCAGCATTTTGTTATAGACCAGTCATGTCCAAACTTTGGCCTTCCAGATGTTTTGGACCACAACTCCCACAGTCCTTTGCCATTGGAAATACAGGCTTGGAATTCTGGGAGTTGTGGCCCAAAGCTTCAGGAGGGCCGAAGTTTGGACATGTCCATTATAGACCAAATGAAACAGCCATTTTCCTATTGAAATGAACCATTTCATTCCATTCGTTTTTGGGCTCCTGCCAAGCTGTTAATGGCAGGACTCTCTATCCCAAGCCATTGACAGCTGGGCAGGAGCCCTCAGAAAACAGTCGAGTAGGGAGCACAATCCCACATAAATGCTTACCCGACCGTTTTCAGAGGGCTCCTACCCAGCTGTCAATGGTGGGAGCCCTTTAAACTTGGCCCATTCGGTACCAGGAGGATCTTCTGTTGCAAACTGGGCCAGGTTTAAAGGACTCCAGCCATTGAGAGCTGGGCAGGAGTCCATTAAAAATGGCTCCCGGAGTCCCGGGCACCAAATCTGGTGCCTCTAGGACCCAGGGGAGCCATTTCATTTTGTTTCATTTCATTCTGCATTAATTTTTTAACAAAATTTCATAAGAAATGAAACAAAGCAAAACAGGAGTGAGCATGGCCACGAAACAAAACAAAAACAAAATGAAACATTAGTATTCTGTTTCTTATCCATCCCTAGTTTAAACCATTGAGCTATCCAGTAATTCATATTGAAATGTGTGAATACAACCATTCAAACTATTTTCAATAATAATAATAATAATAATATAATAATAATAATAATAATATAATAATAATAATAATAATAATAATAATAATAATAATAATAATAATAATAATAATAATAAAACTTTATTTCTATGCTGCCTTTCTCCCCCAATAGCTGTCCCCACCCTTAATGATTAAAATCTAGCTGTCTTCTTCAGTCTTATAGAAACCTTTTTCAGTACAATGCTGTGATTGAATCCTTATTAACTATTATCTATTATCTTCTTCTTTATCACCTTACACTAATGTTGTGCACCTACTCTTCTTTATTTGTTCTTTGTAGTGGGAGCTGTGAAACAAGTAAATTTCCCTGATGTGGGATCAATAAAGATTTATCTTATCTTATCTTATCTTATCTTATCTTATCTTATCTTATCTTATTGTAAGACAAACCTGTAAGAGAACTGCTGTTAAGTGAAGAGAATTGTAGTTTAACCAATATTTGTACCTGAATTAAGCTGTGGAAAAACCCTCAGTCTTTGGTTTCAGCAACACGTTTGCTGGGACTCTGTATATTGTTGGTCCATTTGGAGCATTTAAAAGTGAGTTTGGATGGTTGCACCTGATTCCTCAAACACATTCAAAGCTACCAAGCAATTGTTTCTACCAAGATGGCTCCCTTCACAGCATTTAGGTGAAATTTCCTGCCTTCTAACTGGAAACTTCATTGATGTAAGTCCGGTATGTTGGGTCCCAATACCAGAGTAGGTGAGTTACAGTTCTGAAAATTCCTGGAGGAGGAACATAAAATGAACTATTGTTACACAGGAATATTTGGCTTGCTCAGGAGGAAGCTAAACTAGTCTCTTCTCAAGGGGAAAATGGCACTCAGGCATGTTTTTCCTGATAGAGTAGCACTATTGATGAATAGGAGGATACCAGCAGAGCCTGAGCCTATTTGGAAATATGTGGAATAAACCCATTGCCAGTTTCACTCGGGATTTACTAAGCAAGGGCATATCTGGGACACGTGCAGAAGGGTGCATTTGACCCAGCTCAGCAATCTGGGGGCACCTGGAGGGGGAGCAGGAGGAGGAAGCCATGCACCCTCATGCCAGCAGTCCTCCTTTCCCCTGGGTAAGGCTTGCCAATGAGACCACCTCCACTGCTGCGCGCCAAGTGAGAGGTGAAACAGGCAAGCAGGCAGGCAGCATGTGGGGAATACGGTGGCAGTGGCGCCCCTCCTCCTCCTCCTCCTCCTCCTCCTCCTCCTCCTCCTTCTCCTCACCTTGCTTCAGGCCACCATGGGAGAGGTGTAAGGTGCGTGCCCCCGTCCCGCACCCACATCATTGGGTCCCTATTGCTGGATGGGTGTGATGCACCCTTTTTCCACAGCCCCACAACATTAGTTGCTTTGCCATTGTCAGAGTTTTTATACAGGGCCCACTGCTTCTCTCTTAAAGATCTGTTAGCATGTGGAGACTCTTGAGTCCTGGTCAAGCAATGGCGCTCTGTGGTTGCTGGGATGTGGAGGGAATAGGAGGTCCCATCCCATAATATCCTCTGCAGGCTACGGATGGATTAAGCAGATTACATTCCTGTCATATTTGCTACACAATTCTGTGCCTGCATCCTTTACTTTGTTTTTATACAGAAAAGCACAAATACTGTGGACCCTCGTATAACAAACAGTTTGTATAACATAAAATCTGTACAACATAAAAAATTCTGGAGATAGGGGAAATTTGCTTCACAGAATCGACTACGGGGCAAATCCATACAACATAAAATGGTCACGATTAGGGATGAATCTGTTTTCAATGCATTCCTATGGAAAATTTGTATAAAGGAAAATTTGCTTAACAGAATTTCATTTGGAGTGAATAAATTCCTTTATACAAAGTACCACTGTACTTCAGTTTCATTTGGCAGGCAACTTCCATTCACAAAGGCACAAAATATATGCAAAGTGTTTGGTATGTGGTTTCCCGTAATATTAACATTCCACAGACATGTTTTGAGTGAAGAACTGCATCATAACATATAGGAAGAAAGGATTCCTTCTAAAGAATAACAACTCCAATCCATATATTACTCTGGGAAGTGCAGAGCAAGCCAATTCAAAATGTTGACCTCGAGAAATGTCTCTTATCCTTATGAGGTCTTTCCCTGAAAAATGTCTTCGGAGAAAATTCCTTTCTGCTCTAGTCTACAGCTGAGAAATGGTACCCTCAAGTTCCCAGATAAGGAATTGTTATAATAAATATGGCACTGTACTGTGTGTCTTGAACAAGACATAAATTTAAGAAGAAGAAAATTCTTGCATGGGGTAATTTGTTCACCTTTGCAACTTATTTACTCCAGGATGGAAGCATGGATCAGAAACCTCCACATTCATTTTTTTTCTCCTCTCCCCCCTTTTCTGAATGTCTTGAGCACTACAGTAAGGACCTTAAAAACTGTTCTCTGTGGCACAGCAGTTCCTTCCTCCAATGCTGTTAACCCCCTTCTGTCTTGCTTTGATAGCCCAAAGTACAGACAAAAATAACCAGCCTTCCATCTATAATGACCTATTTCCAATTTATTCTTTGGCATCAAATAATATGGAAGGAAAAAGGAAAGAAAGAACCAGCCAATCAATATAATACTGAAAGCTCAGATTTATTGATCGGGATTCGGGAGATTGCTAGCATCAAAAGAAGCACAAGTGAGAACAAAATGAAGGGGAGTGGTGGTGGACAGGAGCATTGTCAAATATATTCCAACCCTTCCGTAGTTTGGGGCATTTGATTGTTTGTTCATGCAAGCCTGCAGAGGTCAGGGAGTGTCTCCTCCTACCTGTTTCCAACCAAGAAGGACAGAAGGCAAACAAGGCAGTAACCGTCTAGTCTGCGGAGGTCAATTATGGGAAAGAGAGAGAGGGAAAACAAGAGAAAGAACTGCCATTTTATGTTTCCTGTTTGACTTTCTGAAGACTGGACATTTGCCTCCTAGAACAAGGTTACAAATTCCCGATCAAAGGAAGGAAAAAAAGAAGGGAAGCAATAAAGACATAAATAAAACTTGGATATGGTGATTTTACAGTGGTTTAATATGGGTTAATAACAGGTGGACACCATGTGCCCCTGGGTGGACATTTTACAGCCCCTTTAATGCCATCCCGTTATTCCCCCATAGATATAAATATCAATTTTAACCTATGTCTTTTCTTGAAATCCTCATGGAGTAAAAATGTCCTTTGGGGACTTGGTAAGAGGAGATAAGTTCCTAGATCCCTCAAAACAGTGGTGGGTGGGTAGGAGAACCATAGGAGTACACATCCAGCCACTTCCTGTTTACATTTTAAAAAACACACACACATGATCAAATCAAATCATTTCTGATCCTGCTGCCATCTGTGATCAGGACTAGGGACAAAAATCCATGCTTCTAGAGATTACCCACCCTTGGTTTACACATAACTATGATGCACCTTTTGTTTCTGTTCATGGAACAGAATTTTCTTGCCAGGGATACTGGGGTGGCTTGCCAGTTCCTACCCCAGGAAGGCCTGGCAAGCTCTGGTCCATGGGATCACGAAGAGTCAGACACGACTGAACAACTGAACAACAACAACAACAACAACAACAACAACACAACAACAACAACAACAACAACAACAACATGATGCACCTAACCACAGTGTAGAACACCATAAGCAACTGACTCATGCCTTGCTTAGTTTGTCTTCCTGGTGCTAGCAGTTTATTTATTTATTTATTTATTTATTTATTTATTTATTTATTTATTTATTTATTCAACTTATATGCCGCCCACTACCCAAATGTCTCTGGGTGGCTTACAATCAAAAGAATTAAAACAATTTAAAATAGTTAGAAATAGAATATCAATAAATCATCAAGCAATAATAAAAACCTTACACTAAAATCATTATCCTAAAATTGTCATCAGCGGACCCACAGTCTATAATGTATCAATTAAAAAACTTCTGGAACAGTTGTGAGGGACCTTCATGGTTCTCCTCTCTTCTGGTTCTTTGTTAGTTATCCATCTTTGTCTTGTGCAACCTTTCAAGCAATGGGCAACCTCAAACACATTACTGCCTTTCATACAGTACAATACATTGGCAACCTGCAGAGAATGGTGCTTGCAAGGGATTTCTCTGAACCACGGGTTCCTCCTAGCTAGCTCAGCTGGTGCTCAACTGCTGAGTTTGAATTGGTCTGTTCAGCCTGGCCACTGAACAGACAAATACAAGAAAGAGATGCAGGGTGTGCCTTAGTCCTCATCTAGGGATAAACTGGAATTCCCTTGCCTATGTCCTCTTCAATTTAGATAGGTAGTAAGACAACCAGCAACTGTGCCCAGGTACAAATACCAGAGGGAAGACAGGGCTGTTTGCAGAGTTGTGTGAACATATGCTCTTGCTATAATGACAACTGAAAATCCTGATTCCCCCCCCCCGCCGCCCCCCAATTTCATGGCTGATACTTTGATCCCACAATGGGATGGCCATCAACCTATGAAGCAGATTGATGTACCATTCAGCTACTGAATGTTGAAGACCATGATTCAGGTTGAGGTGATTAGTAGGTCCTTGGTCAATACAATGAAATCGAGATGGAATCAGAACAGAGTATACCTATGTCTTGACTAGGAAAGTCTATCCAGCAGTGTGTGCCACTCTACCCACCTTCCTGCCACTATGCGATAGCACAAAGCTGAGGTGTGGAAGCCTGTTCAGCAGAACAGAAGTTCAAAAAGAGTGTGGTAAAGCAGAGGAAACTATCCTTAAGCAGTGATGAAGGAAGATAACTGTGAAGACTTCTAGTAAGGCTGAATGAAGTTTGTGAAATCAAAGAAAGAGATGGAAGGGGTTTGTGAAAGTCTAAGCAGAGAGAAAAAATATGGGAGGGGGAGAGAGAGAGATGGAAAGGCTTTAATGCTACGGTACATAGAGAGAGGGTGAGCTTAACCTGAAAGCCTGTAGGTTCTCCTGGAGATTTCAGCAAGTTTTATCAGTGTTCAGAGAGGAAGCAGAGGAAAAGGAACAGAACCTAAGCTTTGGGCAGTGTTACTCATTTTGATGTGGCTGTTTGTTGTCTTAGGAGGAAGGTCAGAATAGAGAATGCACCTGTTTGGATGCCAAACTGAAACCAGAAGCATTTCCTCTATGACAGCTGCGTTAATCCTCTTTTTCCTTCACAAACTCTTAATCTTCTAATTCATAGTTTCCCTACATATACAGTACATCCTGAAGTCTATTGTTCCAGTTTTCATTCCACTCTCTAATCCTCCTGGAATCATTAATCTGGAAAAGGAAACCACTTGCCTTCATTAAAAGAGTTTCCTCCAAAGATGTTCCCCAATAGTTGTGTGCCATCTTAGTCAACGTGACCTCTGCATCTTGGATCTATCATACCCACCTGCTTGTATATGTCATTGCTTTTGGATGGCCCAATGCTACCTCTTTCCTGATAAGGAATCCTGGTCTTTCTGGCAACAATGTCCACTCTTCAATGTGTTTAAAGAAAAAGTATTATTTCATTTCAAGGGAGCTGTGTTTATTTTACTTTTCTGAGCAGAGCAGTGGAAACTGAGGAACAGGAATTGTTGTAAGATAAACTATGGCACAAAGCTTTCCACAAATGTTCTGTCCAGACCCAACTGCTCCTATTGTGGTCAGAACATATGGTGCTCACAATCTAAGTTGAATGTGTAAATACCGTATAAATTGAATTGGGGGTGTTTGTGTGCTTCCAGGATGAGCAAAGAACCCAAAAGGCATTAATGGAGTGGGGGAGCACGCCAAGAGATGCCTTCTTTTGTATCCAGCAACCATGCATCCCAATTAGAAGTGAGGAAAGAAAGAAAAAAAGGTGCTCAGTTGGTGGCATCAGAGGAGAGTATGCTTTTAGATGTGCAAATAATCCTTCCTTGCCTTTCCAGTTACAAAATGATCGATTAAACCATCAAAGCCTGTGGCCGCAGCACCACTCATTTGAGATCCAGTGAATAGGAAGGAGGCAGGCAGGGAGGGAAAGATTTGCAACAGGGTAGAAGAATGGGCTCCCTGCGTGGCTCTTTTAAGAAAGAATCAAAGGTGATGATGCCCACTGCCCATTCAAAACCCTTCCTTCCCTCACTTATGAGTCAGTCCCTTAGGAAGTCTATTGGGGTTTTCTTTTGGTCACTGGGGGAGGAAAAGGGAAATTATAAAAGTAAAAAGAAAGTGGAGTTCTGGAGACTGAGCACAAGAGGAGGGGGTAGAGACCCCAAGCTGAAGCAAGAGGAAGGGAGACCAGAAAGTGCTGCTCACTCGGTAAGGTATATGTATTTGTGAGTATGTCTATGCCTTTGCATTGAGGAAGTAGAAGATACTTCTTTGCATGTATGCACATGTATTTGCATTGAGGAAGAGGAAGAAACTCCTTTGCATTTATCATGGATGTTGGCAGGTCTTTGTGTTCAAGTCCCAAGTCTCAGGCTGCTACCGCACTTCCTACAGCAACCCCTTTTTATTTTGTATCGCCTTTTACCCTCCTGCGGTCCCGTGGTCATTAAAGTGGTTTGGCATTCCGCACTTGGGCATTTTCTTAAGAATCTGTTTCCCTGTCGGCACTTTGCTGAACCACTTTATGTTCCGATTTTGTGCAACATTTCTCCATTCTTTGGCTCAATTTCAGAAATTATTCTTTAGGATTACGTCATGACGTTGTTCCTCCCTTCAAAATAATGTTGTTAGTGCTTCAGTTCTCCCTTTGGATTATTTACAAAGAGGGCAACAACAGGTGTAAATGTGAAGGACACTGGAAAATGCAAAATTTTACCCCAAAGAGGAAGCTGAAGCACCAGAGAAGTCGGCAGCGATGATTACATTGCAGCAGGATTTCGTTTTTTGTTGTTTTTGACAGCAGGATAAGGCTGACGGGGGGAACTTGGAAAAAGTGGTGCATGGTGTCTTCAGTTTGAGCCAAATCGCTTCAAAAAGCGGTCTAGAAATCGATTGAAGAAAACACCACCCCTGGTGGCCATCTCAAGAAAAACCGACACAGTGGCCCAAAGGGGGTATGGCCAAGGGGGCTCCACGGAAAAAGTGATTGGAAATGCGGTAAGTGATTTTTTTAAAGCGATTTGACTTTAAGGAAAAGGAGCTTCAAAACCAAAGTGCCAGTAGCAGCCTCAGTCTTTGGTCCCAAGTTCCAAGTCCCAAGCCTTTTAAAAACAAGCTTCGCCCCCCTCCCTGGGAAAAAAGGTAGGGAGTCGGTTTTGAGTCACAAGTCAATTTTGAGTTGGGGGGGGAGGAGGGAACCAGGCCATGCCCAAGTCAAGTCACAATGAGACTCAAGTCCCACTTGACAGAGAATCACGAGACTCCTGTCCCCATCGCTGTCATATACAAAGTATGCTTTCTTCTTCATTTTATCCAGCCCTCATCAGACATCTAGGACAATGTTGAGAACTCTGAAACCCAGCGTCATCTTGGGCTGGCACTCCCTTCAAACATGTTGCTTTTAAACCACCTGTTTTTCCCTGGCTATATGAGTGGAGGCACAAACAGACTTCCATATGTACCCACTTCTGCTGCTCCTAGAATGCAGATAAGTAGGTGAAGCCTCTCTCCTCAGCCTGGGTTGCAAACACTTCTTCTGAATCTAGAATCCCAGCCAGAAGGCTGCTCCACAACTTACGTGTTCCCCAATGGAAAAAGCAACAGTACATCTGAGGCTAGAGCAGTGGTTCTCCCCCTGTGGGTCTCCAGATGTTCCTGGACTGCAACTGCCAGAATCCTTCATCCCTAGCTGAGCTGGCCAGGATTTCTGGGAGTAGCAATCCAGGAACATCCGGGGACCCACAGGTTGAGAACCACTGGGCTAGAGTTTGTCATTGCCTCTCCTCCCATTAATTAACTGGAGATGGCATAATTAGTCCTTTGTTCAGAGACAGGGCTGGTGATGTGGAATCTTGCACTGTCTTTGGACAAATGCCCCAAAATGGACTGAATCCAGAGTACTTGTTTGCTCCTGCAGTGATTATAGGATGGAGCAAAGGGCCACTATTCACCCTTGAAGTGGAGCAATGCTAGGGCTAAGATGACATCATCAGACACTCTATATTCCCCTGCAGTGACTGCTCCAGCCCCTGGAGCAGGGGATTATAATGCAGTATAAAAGACTTTTGCAACTGCTCAGATAACACTTTTTGCATTCTGCAAGAGTGATCTTTTTCTTCCTCAGCATAAATTTACAAAAATATTCTAAGATACAATGGCATGAGTAGAATTCAGTGCATGGATGACTGTGAGTTTACATTGGGTAATTACAAAATTAGGGCATTAGGATGTGTCTTCCATCCCCTGCCCCCTTTCCAACACACATACCCCTTTCTGATATGGTTGTGCAAATACCAATATTATTGGGGGGCTGGCTGCAATGTTAAAGTCAGTCTTGTCTTCAGACCTGATGGTGCTGCATGCCAACCACCACCATGCAAGAGTCTATGCTTTAAAAAAAGGAAATTACAGATACCTACTTTCAACCAACATATTCAGAAAGTGGGAGGTTAGCGCTGCCCATAGATCAAGCTATACTGCAGTCCAAATAGATTAGTCACTTCCACTACAAGAATGCACAGAGGCAAAGTCATCAGTTAGCTATTCATCAAAGGTTCTGTGAATCTGGAAAGGCAGGCAACACAAAATAACAGGCAATGACTGAAAGTCTATAATGTCTCCCAGAAAGTCTCTGCTGTTCGGCATATGGAAAACTTATATCTCTGCAGCAGTGGCTCACTGGTGTTTGGCAGTTTCCAAAGATTACTCAGAGATCCTTGAGCTGTCTATCCTTTTGATCTAATCTTTTCAAGCTGTGCCTCTCCCTGGGGGTGGGTGTGTGGGTAAGAAAGCCTCAGTTTTATTTCACACTTCATCTTCTGATGCTTGTTCATTGTGTTATATCTGGGAGCTTCTACAACAGTACTGGATAGAGATGGGCACGAAACAAACAATTTTTTGTTTCCATTTTCGTTTTTTCATTTCATTATGTAACGAAATGACAAACGAATTTTGTCTCTGAAATGAAACGAAACGAACAGAAACACTGGAAATTTTGTCATGTGTTTCGTTTCCGTTACTGCAATATGAGTGAATTGCTTAAAATCCTTTAAAAAAACCACAAAAAATGAAATAAATGGTAACAAAATGGTAATGAAACGAAGGAAAATGAAAACAATTTTTTTCAGAAATTCACGAAAAACGGAAACGAACTGAAACGGACCCTCCAAGCAACAAACGACAAACGAAATGCATTTTTTTAATTCGTGCCCATCTCTAGCACTGGCCATTGGGAAACACCAGTCTTTCCTGGCTGCATGAGGTCTACCTCTTCTGAAGCTGACTCACAAGGTGAGACTTGAGACTGTACCTCCATATGCCCACTCCATTTTATATCTATCTATCTATCTATCTATCTATCTATCTATCTATCTATCTATCTATCTATCTATCTATCTATCTATCTATCTATCTATCTATCTAACTATCTATCTATCTATCTAACTATCTACTTTACAGAGGGTAGTGAACACAGCACAAAACATCATGGGGCTGTCCCTGGGGTCCACTGGATGATCATCGCCAGGGACCGCTGTCTTAGGAGAGCAAGGGAAATCATCATGGATGACTCACACCCCGGTCAGCACTTCTTTGCTCTCCTACCCTCGTGTTGGAGATACACAAGTATAGCAAGCCGTACCAACAGGCTAAAAAACAGTTTTTATCCATGGGCTGTTTGACTGTTAAATGGGATGAGACAACTTGTTGTGATAGACTCGTGGGGCTGGCGAGTTGTGCAGCAAGCACACAGTGTGAAATCAGATTGAATGGCTTTTTAGTGGGATGGTGTTGGGGGGAGGGAGGGAGCTCAGCCAATTTCATTGTACACTGGTTGTACAATGATAATAAAGGTTATTATTATATTATTATTATTATTATTATTATTATTATTATTATTATTATTATTATTATTATTATTATTATTATTATCTATCAGTTCCCTCTTATCTATCTATCTATCTATCTATCTATCCACACACAGAGACTCTACTGTTACCAAAAATATCTGCATATTGAAGAATAAGTTTCAATGAGAATTTTAAACCTACCTTCATCTGAAAGTGCATTTTATTTGGATGCCTTGAGACAGCTGAGAACTGTGCCAAAGAAAAGAGAAATGAGATGGATCATTGGGAAAGCAAAGCAAACGTTGAATCAAATTAAAGTCTTATCAAGGAGCAGGACTGCAAATAAAGCAGGCCAGCAGAGGCTTTGCCCCAGGGCACCACAGACTCTTTCCTCCTCCTCTTCTTCTTCTTGGTGAGTTATCTGTGCTCATGCCTCAGGTGGTGGTGCTTTCCCTGTGTGCCAAAAATTGCTAGATGCACCCCTAGTAGAGGAGCTGAAATCAAAGGTGTATATATCAGTGTAGGGTCAGGTGCTGGTAGGAAAGAAAAAAAACACAGCAGGGATTCAGTCATTTCAAGAATAAATGAATCAGGGTATGGAAGAGTTGCTTTCAGCAGTTTCTAAGCCTCTGATGAAGGCATCTAAGTGGGACCTTCTGCCCCACTCAAGGTTCAGCTGCAACTGCTCAGAAGCTTCCTAAATAGTCCTTCTGACAAGGAGTCCTCCACTCCCGAAGAGTCCTTCTCTACAGAGAAACAAATCTTCCAGGTAACAGCAGCATTGTTTTCCTCTTTAAATTGCACTGCTCTCAAAAGCTTGGGGCTTGCCTTTCTGTGGCCTCTGTTGCAAATGCCCCCTCATTTGGAGAGGACAGACAGCTGATTGTCTAATCTCAGTCTCTGCTAGTTCTACAGGGGGCAATTCTTTCTGCAGTTGGTGGGTCTTTGTGTCTGGCTGTCCCAAACACTCCATGAAATTGAATTTGTATACATAGAACCAGCTCTGTGTTGCAGATTTTCAACCCCAACAGCGAAGCACAAGAGAAACAAAGAGGCAGGTCCCACTGTCCCAATAAACTGGGAGAAGGATCAGGTGGGTTTTTGTATTCAGGCTCAAAGCACATGGACTCAACCCCAACTATTGTGTCAACAGGTGCATCCTCATGCCTATCGCTTCCTCCTCCCCACTGCCGCCACTGCTGCTACCTTGCCCCTCCTCCAAGGAAATGCTGCCAAAAAACCTAGCTAAGAAGAGCCATAGCAACAAATCTAGGTTTCTGCCTCTTAGTAGGTGCCATGTTGCTTAGCTGATCTAGGCAGCAAAGCCCAGTGCTTTGATCAAGGATACAGCACTAGTCTCCATGGGCTGGATCAGCTGGGTGGCACCAGTGACTTGGATTCCCTGGCACTGAGAATCCAGCCAAGAGGAGCAAAAGCTACCTCACTGGGCACCATACTGCCCAGGTGATCAAGGTTGTGAATCCCAGCACTCCTCTTCCTCACCACTTCCACTGGTCCTCCTCTCCATTCTTGTCTCTCCCTTCTTGCTAGGAAGACCAATGTACTTGAACAGAGGGATTCAGATAGGTCAAACCAATTGAAATGAATAAGTCTGGCAAATGAGTTAAAATCAGCAGCCCTCTGGGAAAAGAGTATAAGGTTGCTTTTGCATCTTTGGCAAAATAATCTATGCTTGTATTTACACCTTATTTTAAATCCTTCTTTTTAAAAAAGCAGAACCCTATGCGACACGGATTCTGGTTGTCAGTAGGCTCAAAATGAAAGACAGAGGAAGGTAGCCTTAAAAGGTAGCCATCTCCCACTAGCAGCATGTTGGGATCGACAGGTTAGTCATTAGAAAGTAGGCCTTTGACAGAAGGAAACTTGGATACTTCTGACATGCAGGGTGAGGAATAGTGCCATTTGTAGTATGTCATTGTGATAGGACTAGCAAATGCTCCACCCTACTACAAGTACATGAACCTATCGAGTTCCTCAAATCAAGTGTACTGGTCATTCCCATAAACTACCTGAAGATGGACAGACCTAGGGGAATGACGTAGGGCAGTGTTGGCAAACCTATGGCACGGGTGCCAAAGGTGGCACTGGGAGCCCATTCTGTAGGTACCCGACATTGTCCCTTTACAACCACAGCCACCTATATGCAGGTTAAATGGCTGTATTGGCACCTTGTGCAAAATTAGTGGGTTTTGAATTGCAGTTTGGGAACTCAGTCTCTAAACAGTTCGCCATCACTGACAGAGGGTGATATCATGGATAAAGGTAGACATTTAAGAATCCCTTGTGTTGCCTTTATATAGAAGAAAATATACAGATTAATCTGGAAATGGTTTTTTGAAAAACGGTTACCTCCTCCCAGTGAAGTCCGGTGGAGGGGGATCTTTGCCCTTCTGCATGGAGGAATGACATCATAGCAGTGCCAGGTGGCCATATTGGGAGGGCCTGGAATAGCCCATAAAAGAGCTGGCCCTCCCGGAACTTGGCCTCTTCTCTAGCACTGCAGCAACCGCACCCTCCTGCCCCAGGTTGAGGATAAGAGCAGCTGGTCGCTTTGGGGCCGGATGGGAATTTTTGACTGCTCCTCAGATTGGCCGCAGGGGGGTGGCGGGTTTTCACCCATCCCATCCTCAACTTCTTAGGGGTTAGGTTTACTACTTCAACCAGTCACAACCAGTGGGTAGTGAATAGGTTCCTAGGCTGTGACGATCCCAAAAACATCCAATGGGTGCTTGGTAGCCCTCTTGCATTAAATAGGATGCAATTGACCACCGGATAGGACAGTGATGGCGAACCTATGGCACGGGTGCCAAAGGTGGCACTCGGAGCCCTTTCTGTGGGCACCTGACACCGCCCCTTCACAGCCTCCTGTATACAGGTTAAATTACTGTATTGGCACTTTGCAAAAAAAAAAAGCGGGTTTTGAATTGCAGTTTGGGCACTCGGTCTCTAAGAGGTTCACCATCACTGGGATAGGAGAATAAATAAAATTAGCAAGGAGGCAGAGGGCTGCCTGGAGTTATCTATACCTGTTTAGTTGGAGGCGTGCTGAACAGGTGGGCAGCACGCTTCTAACAGGGATCTCACTAAGGCAATTTGGAGAGGAAGCTTGGAAGGAGTCCCAGTACCCAACCTATTCACTACACAGGCTCCATTGTCTCTTAATAGTTGAAGATAAGTTAAGAAAGTTGTGGCCCTATTTAACCCAATGCCTGTTTTCAACCTCATTATTCCAGGCTGGGAGGGCAAGTTTGCTTTGGTATGGAATGGGGGCGGTGGTCCAAAATTAATCTTTCCCATCCAATGATTGTAGGAATGCAAAACTCTCTTTTGCCCAGCAGTCTCTGCTCAGCCACCAAAGTGGCAGCTAGGACATCATTTATGTGATAACGATTTTATTGACAGAGTCATCTCCTCCTCTGCTTACACACCGACACACTTTCTTTCCTTTTTTAAAGCAGGCGAAGAAGATCGAATGCCAGGGGCTGATTGTCTGATGCCAGCGATAAACAGTCTATTGCCAGAAAGTTTAATTAAAATTATTGTTAAAGTCGCATGTCAGGAGCCCACCCTTGATCAGGGGAAATGGGTTTCCAATAGATTTCTTTTTTCAGGAATAAGTCCATTGACGTGTGCATTATTTGAAGCTATGATGAACGGAAGGTGGGGGAGGAAGCATACTGTGGAGCAGAGCAAATGGAATAGGTAGGTGTCAGAAGGTGGGCTGTGCAGTTACGAGCAGTACAAGGGTAGAATGAAATAGAAATGTATTCAGTTCAGAAGCATTAGGATGTGTGTGCATGTAACTGGAGCAGTTTTCCACCATGATTGCCAGGAGAAGCACGATACCTGCAGTTCTAGACTTTCCCTCCCTAATCCTTCAGGTCAAATGCCAAAGGCAGGCTGTTCAATCTCCCTGTCTCTTACAGAGAAAACAGAATGGCAATTGTTAAACCGGATTGCCTTTTACACAGCCCGTACCTAAGGAACTGGAGTCACACTGTGGACTGGCCGCTCCGCAATCAAGGTATAGCATGAGGGAATGGCTTCTTGTAAAATTAGTGTCAGCAAGGGCCATTAAAAATAGAACAAAGCCACAGCAGGGAGAATGTCATTCCAACAGGCCCAACCTTTTCACACGGACTAATCAATTTCGACGAGGCACAATTGTCAAACAGGTTCCAGGCTGACAGATTGTGGGAAGGTCAGTTTCCACCAAGTAAAAGAAAAGAATAATAAGAATTAACAAGCACTAGTAACCATTCACATTTTAATGGATGAAACTAGGGGTGGGCATTTTGTTTCAGAACCAGTAGGTTCCGAAATGAACCACGCAAGCCCCAGTGGTCCTCAAAACCAGTTGATACATATAGATCCAATTGCTTTACCTTTCTCTGTCTCCCGCAGGGTTAAAATCCAATGAGAAAGCACGCTGTGATGTCAACTTTCCTGCTTCATGCTGCTGGCCAATCAGAGAGGGAAGCAGATTGATGCCTGACCCTGCACAGCTACTGATTTGCCAGCATCACAGATCTAGCATGCTTCCTTGTTGGATTTTAACCCTGCATGAGACAGAGATAGGTAAAGCAATTGGATCTGCATGTATCAGCTGGTTCCGAGGACCACCTGTGTTCGTGTGGTTTGTTTTGTAACCTACTGGTTCCGAAATGAAATGCCCATCCCTAGATGAAACAGTCAAACATGGTGGACTTTGCTGTTAAGCCTCTCAAGATGGATGCCCCCATTCATTCCATTCGTAGAAGCTGACTGAAGTGACAGAAGGCTCTGACTTCATGCCATAGCAATTTTCACATCACAGTTTGGAAGTAACTAGTTGCAAGTAATGTAATATGCTAAAACTAGTTACTTGGGAGTAATATCCATATTTATTAATAAATTAAATTAAACTAAATTAAATTAAATGAATAAGAAATGTAACAGACATAGTACAAATAATGTAACAAGTAGTCATAAATTTATTTTTAGATGTAAAGAATAACACTTTCTAGTTACTTTAGACATTTACTTTTGGGACGTGTCTTGAAGTGTTTTTACAGGCATTCCAACTGGAGTTCTTTTTTACGTGACCTAGGCATACAAACTTCCTGTTCCCTGGTTTGAGGGTGTACATTCAGCATATATTCAGCCACTTCAGCACAGGTCCTTCTTCCCCCAACAACTTTTGATCATCCTCCTTTAAAAATATTATTTTTCAGATGGGTATGTCATTGTGTTCTTATTCTTCTGTCAAATGCAATATAGAAATACAAGAGCACTCTGTAGCTTCACCTTCATAGTTGGCAAGGCACTGCAAAAACAGGTGTTAAATAGGACAGAGCACTATGAGACCAGCAACAAGTCATCCCTGTGCTGGCTTCTCCTTTAAAAATACGTTTAAAAAGGGAATGTTGGTGCTTTGGCATGCTTCTATGCCAGCATTGTTTTCTGAGGTTGCTTCTCACAGCAATCTTCCACTACGTTACAGAGACACACAAGAAATTGAAAGGAGATAACATACTGTATGTCCCAATAGAGAGGTGTAGATGAAGATTTTGCCTTTAATTAAAGAGTTTTGTTTCATTCCATTTCGTCCCCCCTGCTTTTTGTTTCGTATCATAAGTAATGAAAATTTTCAAAATAATTTGTGTGTGTTGTGTCATTACAGTCGTGACCGACTCTTCGTGACTCCATGTCCATGGAGTTTTCTTGGCAGGAATACTGGAGTGGTTTGCCAGTTCCTACTCCAGGCGCCTACAGCCGCTGGTATTCCCTGGTGGTCTCCCATCCAAGTACTAACCAGGGCCGATCCTGCTTAACTTCCGAAATCAGGCAAGATCGGATGTGCTTAGGGCATCTAGGTAGCTCTCAAAATAATTTAGTTACTTACAAATAACTAAATGAAATGAGGCAAGGGAATTCCTCGGCAGGGGTCTGAGAGGGGAGCACTGAATTGAGATGAGATAGCAAAGAAGAAAATTTGGGGACTTGATTCGTGGGGCCCAAACAACTCCCCCCCTCTTTACTCTGGCAAAATTCAAAGAAATAAAATACAAAAATATGTGGCATCTTAAAGACTAACCCCCTCTTCCCCACTCCCCACCCCCCACTCCCACTCCGAACTCCCCAGAAAGAGAAAGTAAGAAAGAAAAATAAACTTTCAGGAGCTCATCAATTTACAGGAAGGAGGCTGCAATATGTTATTTGAACACTAAAGGTCACTCCGAGACATACAGAGGTCTAGACAAGACTCTTGGTTGGGTAAACACAAAGGGGACAAAACAGAATGGGATTGCTTGTTGGCTGAAATTATATTTCTTCACCTTGATGCGTTTGTATGGCCACCTGAGCAGAGTTTTCTCTCTCTCTCTCTCTCTCTCTCTCTCTCTCTCTCTCTCTCTCTCTCTCTCTCTCTCTCTCTCTCTCTCTCTCTCTCTCTCTGTCTCTCTGTGTGTGTGTGTGTGTGTGTGTGTGTGTGTGTGTGTGTGGTCTTAATTACAACCTGGCTTACAGCTCCTCCATATTTTGCTGCACACCCAAATAGCCAGGGAAACATGGAACAAACATCTAAACCAGAAAGTAACAATCCCCCATGCACAGTACTGTACTATTCTTGGGACTGTATTGACTGGGGTTTCTAGCTGTAGCCCAACAATTGGTTTTTCCAAGACTTCCAGGGACGTGTGTTGCCCATGGCTATTCTTACCCTTCCCTCCTAATACTCTTCCAAGTCTTCAATAAGCCTAGATCAGTGGTTCTCAACCTGTGGGTCCCGAGATGTTCCTGGACTGCAACTCCCAGAAGCCTCCATCACTTGCTGTGCTGGATGGGGTTTCTGGGAGTTGCAGTCTAGGGACATCTGAGGACCCAAAGGTTGAAAACCACTGGCCTAGATGTTCCCTCCTGACTTTGATCTGATGCCTTCTCTCATTTCATACATTTCACCCACAGGCCCCTTCCATTCCCGATACTCCTTTTTACACTTTTCTTCCTAGCATGTACCTCAGCCATTAGGAGCCAGAGAAAGGTGATTCCAAACCCCCCCCATAATTTCCACTTTGTGATGCTTGGACCAATCTGTGGTAAAGTCTTCATAATCATTCCCAATAAATAGGTACACCCACAATGAATTACATATAACTTTGATTGATGAGAGGTTAATAGCCCCACATCCACCTGCCCTAAAAGATTTTTTTATTTATTTATACAAAAGATGAGCAAGATTAAATGCAAAAAGAATTTAGTCTTCTCACTACATTCCACTACCTGGGAGTTGAGTCATGGCTACTGGACTTCTTTTTTGAGAGATAGAAACGTTTCGCTGTTCATCCAAACAGCTTCATCGGTCTGAATACAGCTAGTGCAAGAGACCTTCTTATAGTCAGCTTGACCTCTTGTCCCCTTGTCTGATTGGCTCATAAGATGAACAAAGCCTGAATAGGCTCGTTAGGGAGACATTAGTGTCCATGGCCTTAAGGTAAACAATGGCCTAAGGTGCTGAAACCCATCAAGAATGGGTCGTTAGCTGTCAAGAATGGGTCGTTAGCTGTGACCTGGTGGTGAAGGCTCCTTGATTTGCCTGGGTACTGTGGAAAGTACATCCTGGTAAGTAGCAGCTAGACTATGCCGGAGTCCCCCACCTCTGTTGAGGGAGGGATTTTCAATGCTGACATGAATGGCTTCCCTTACTCCTCTCTCAAACCACCTCTCTTCTTTGTCTAATATGTGTACATCCTCATCTTTGAAAGAGTGGCCTTTTTCCTTCAAATGGAGGTGTACTGCTGATTCTGGTCCTGAGCTGTTACCTCTCCTATGTTGGGCCATTCTTCTGTTTAATGGCTGTTTAGTTTCTCCAATGTAGAGGTCTGAACACTCTTCACTGCATTGGACTGCATATACTATATTGCTCCTTTTATGGTTTGGTATCGGATCCTTTGGGTGGACAAGTCTCTGCCTTAGTGTGTTCATGGGTTTGAAATAAACAGGGATGTGGTGTTTGCCAAAAATCCTTTTAAGCTTCTCCGACACTCCCGCCATGTAGGGAATGACCAGGTTCTTCCGTCGGGTCTGGGTCTCAGACTGATCCCTTGTTCTTCTGGGATGGCCCACTGCTTTGTTGAAGGCCCACCTTGGATATCCACAGGCCTTAAGTGCTGTCTTCAGGTGCCTGTCTTCCTTCTTCTTGGCTTCTGAGGAGGTGGGGATGCTCTCTGCTCTGTGGCTTAGGGTCCTGATGACTCCTAGTTTGTGTTGTAATGGATGGTGGGAGTCAAACAGTAAGTATTGATCTGTGTGGGTGGGTTTCCTGTAAACTTCTACTCCTAGGCCACGGTCAGGTCTGATGATGACTGCACAATCCAGGAAAGCCAGCCTGTTGTCTTGGGTGTCTTCCCTAGTGAACTTAATATTAGGATCCACTGCGTTGATGTGGTCTGTAAAGGCCTGTACTTCCTGCGTCTTTATTTTAACCCAGGTATCATCTACATACCTGAACCAATGGGATGGTGTTGTCCCTGGGAAGGTGTTGAGTGCCTTCTTCTCCACTTCTTCCATGTATAGGTTTGCTACAATTAGTGACACTGGGGAACCCATGGCACAGCCATGCTTCTGTCTGTAGAAGTCCCCTCTGTAAATGAAATATGTGGTGTTCAGACACAGGTCCAGGAGCAGGCCTATCTGGTCTGGGTTGAGGCGGCTTCTGGAGGTGAGGGTGCTGTCTTCTCTTAATCTTCTCTTTACCATTATTAGCGCATCAGTGGTGGGTATGCTGGTAAAGAGTGATGTAACATCAAAGGATACCATGGTTTCCTCTGTATCCAGTTTGAGCTCCCTGACTTTAGAAACAAACACTTCTGAGTTGTGTACGTGGTGGTCCGTGTGTCCAACCAGTGGGGCTAGGATAGTTGCCCGGTATTTTGCGATGTTATAAGTCACTGAATTTATACTGCTGACAATAGGTCTGAGGGGGATTCCTTGCTTGTGGATCTTGGGAAGTCCATAAAAGCAGGGGACTGTCTCTCCGGGATATAACTGGTGGTAGGTCACCCTGTCAATTGCGTTTTCCTGCTCCAAGAGTTTTAAGCATTCTATTACTTTCTTCTTGTAATTGCTGGTGGGCTCTCTTCTTAGTTTTTCAAATGTATGCTGATCATCTAAAAGTGTGATAACCTTCTTGGTAGTCCACCGTATTGAGGACGACAGTGCACCTTCCTTTGTCCGCAGGCAGAATTGTGATGCTCTCATCCCTGCTGAGGGATGTCACAGCACTTCTCTCTTGGCTGGTGAGGTTGGATGGTGGTGGTTGAGCACTGGATAATGCAGCAGAGACTTTTATCCTGAGTAGTTCTGCTTCTGCTGCTGGCAGATTGTTGCTGTGGATGGCTGATTCTGTCGCTGTGATGAAATCCACAACAGGAACCTGTTTGGGTGTGATGGCAAAATTTAGGCCTTTGGATAGGACCTCTCTCTCTGTCTGGGTGAGTTCCCTGTTTGAGAGGTTCTTCACCCATTTGTCCTTTACATCTCCTGTCATGGTCCCTTCATCCTTCTTCCTCCTGCCAAACTCTTTAACTGCCTCTTTCCGGCAGAGGAGAAGATCGAACTTCTTCATTTGCCTCTCTTTGCCTTTGCAATGCTGAGCCAGTTGTGCTTTCTGGACAAATTCTATGACTGCATCCACTGCTGGTTTGGATAGGGTGGAGAGTAGTTCTTGGTGAATGTGGTCTTTTCTGTGTTGCAGTGTGTCTAAGGTAAAGTGGACTTGTCTGATCCTCTCATTGAGAAGTTGTTCTTGAGCTCTCTGGAGGATATTGTTAGCCCGATGGCTTCTTACTGTTGATTGTAGGCGCAGGCTTGTTGGGGTGAGACTTTGTTGTCTGCATCTCAAGTTAAAACGTAAGTGGTTCTTGTAGTCTGCTACTTTTCTTGCTGTTCTTTCATATTCTCACACCAACTTCAGGGCATCTGCCCCAAATTGCATAGCAATATGTCTGTGAAGATTCTCAGTCATACAGGTGCGTTTATCTGGGAGTTGAGTCATGGCTACTGGACTTCTTTTTTGAGAGATAGAAATGTTTCGCTGTTCATCGAAACAGCTTCATCGGTCTGAATACAGCTAGTGCAAGAGACCTTCTTATAGTCAGCTTGACCTCTTGTCCCCTTGTCTGATTGGCTCATACGATGAACAAAGCCTGAATAGGCTCGTTAGGGAGACATTAGTGTCCATGGCCTTAAGGTAAACAATGGCCTAAGGTGCTGAAACCCATCAAGAATGGGTCGTTAGTAGAGATGGGCACGACTTAGCGGTATTCCCGTTTCCGTTTCCGTTACTCGGTTCCGTTACTCTACGGAAACGGTAACGGGAATTACTCCCCCAGACTTCGAGCTCGAACCGACGAACGAACAATTTTGGTCTGATTTGTCGTGCTCGTTCCTTGCATCGCGCGATTGCACGATGCCACACGCGGCACAGAAAAAAAGTTTTTAAAAGTTAAAAAAACCCGGTTCCCGGCCAAAAAGCAGGCGGGAAAATGCCTGCCGTGCCTCAGGGCACCTACCAGAGGGGTTGTTTCTGGAGGTCCCCGGCCTCCCCCCTCATCCCCCGGCCTGGGCTGCTCTGGTGGGACTCGCCGCAGGCTCGCAGCCAGCAAAAAGCCCAGTCTCGCCGCCGGCCGCCACAATTAAAGCGCAAGCAAGCGGCACGGACGGCACAGGAAAAAACTTTTAAACTCTCCCCCCACCCATTCCCGGGCCAAAAAAGCAGGCGGAAAAATGCCTGCTTGACTAAGGGCGCAGGGCACCTACCGGAGGGGTGGTTTCTGGAGGGGGGGTCCCGCCTCCCCCCCCGTCCTGGGCAGCCGGACTCGCGAGTCGCCATCGCCATGCCATGCGGTGCGGGCGGGGGACCCAAAATGGGGCGGCGAACGCAATATTGTTTTTGAAATCATGGTCCAAAAACACACAAGCACAACAGAAACACGCGAAAATTTATAAACTGCCAGATTTTTCACAGTAGCAGTGGGTTTTTTCTTGCAACAAAATGTCTCTCCTCTCCTCCTCTGTCCTCCATTGATTTTATTTTTATTTTATTTTATTTACACCTGCGCAATGATGGGCTGGCCAAGTGGCCAGCCATGTGGGAGTGGACAACCATGCAATTTGGAGCCATCCCACCAGTCGCATGGCCACTTGGCCATGGAGACTTCTGGGATGTGCCAAAAAGCCCCCTAAAACCTGCCCTAGCCCTAACCCTAACCCTTGACTCCGTACCCATACGTCACAGACTGTCTTCTTAGTGGGTCAGAGAGGCACCCAGAGGTGCAACCCACTAGCCCACCGTAACCTTACCCGTCACTAGCCTAACCCTAGCTCTTGCACTAAGCCACCTTAAAGCCAGATCTACTTGCTTGCATTGCACTACACGCAGCAAGTACAATTCCCTTCTGTGTGAGACATGGTGGTGCCAGAGCCTTGTGAAGGGCGGGTATGACCCTATCACTCTCACACTGGTCTCACGTCTGCACATTATGTTATTGCAATATCCATATGGCTATTGCATAGCATTTTGCAGCAGCAGCAGGTGAGGAAGGGAGACCCCCATGTAAAGGGGTGTCTCTTGGAGCCTGCTTCCCCTTCCTAGTGGCAGGAGGCACCCACGGGTGCCTCCAGGAGCCCACTTTCCCTTTTATAGCGGGCCAGAGGAGGCACCCACCCCACAGAGGTGCCTCCAGGAGCCCGCTCCCCCCCAAAAAAAACCAGTACTAACGACAACGAAAAAAAACGAAAAAAACGAACCGACTAATTTTTGCGAATTTTCGCGAAAACCAGAAACGACCCGAAATGGGACTGGCCCGACTAACGACAACTCGAAAAAAATTTTTTTCAAGTCGTGCCCATCTCTAGTCGTTAGCTGTCAAGAATGGGTCGTTAGCTGTGACCTGGTGGTGAAGGCTCCTTGATTTGCCTGGGTACTGTGGAAAGTACATCCTGGTAAGTAGCAGCTAGACTATGCCGGAGCCCCCCACCTCTGTTGAGGGAGGGATTTTCAATGCTGACATGAATGGCTTCCCTTACTCCTCTCTCAAACCACCTCTCTTCTTTGTCTAATATGTGTACATCCTCATCTTTGAAAGAGTGGCCTTTTTCCTTCAAATGGAGGTGTACTGCTGATTCTGGTCCTGAGCTGTTACCTCTCCTATGTTGGAGGCTGTACTTTCCACAGTACCCAGCCAAATCAAGGAGCCTTCACCACCAGGTCACAGCTAACGACCCATTCTTGACAGCTAACGACCCATGTATGGCAGTTAATTCAGGTTGATGGTAGGCATGATAAAGATGTTTATTAATCTAAATGTGCTTCAGATTTAGTTCTCATATGAGTGGGAAGAGATTTCTGGGGAACTATCTGCACATTTACAATAAACATTTAACGTTGAGTGTCTCTCCATCACATCTCTACATTCTTTAGCTCCTCAAAAGAAGAAGTGTCATGCCATTGCCTACAATTTCCAGCCCATCAGTGAAGGGTCCACATGAAATTCCCTCCCTTCTGATTTCACTGAGTGTTCAAGGAGCAAAGACTTCACAATTGTTTCACAAACTAGCAAAACAGTGGAGGGAACTGTTGAAACCTGTTGCACATCCTTGTTATTCTATCCATGGGTAGAAGCTGGATGACAAGTGAGAAATTAACAAGACAGGAAAATGGCAGACTGCTGGGTGAAAAACTTGCTTGGAAGCTTTCCAGATTAGAGTTGTGATGCCACACAATGTGCTCCTGGGGTGCATCTTTTGCAGAAAACAAAAGTCATCAAGGCAACACTTCTATTTTGGAAATGTTTTTCGTTCCCAGCACTCAGTTTAAGCTTCTGTGCATTTTCCCAAGCTACCATAGACTAAGAAGAGGAGATGGGATGTGTGAACATCAGTCCTGCTTTCTTCTCAGTTAAAATATGGAGCCGTCCAGGAGCGAAAGGCCCAGTTGAACCGAAGGAACTTATTATAGTCCTCGCCATATACATGGAACAGAATATAATGAATGTTCATCCAGCATAGACATTAAAGCCAGATCAACTGGTAAAGAGAAGCTGTATTGGAACCCTCCCGGCCCAACTGAAGTTTCACCGGTGCTGCTGAACTTGTGGCTGCCACAAAAGTCCTACAACCGTTGTTGCTGCCAAAGATTAAGTTTTTTTTTTGCCCAGCATTGACATTAGTCTGGATTTTGGCTGGACTGCCCTTTGGCTGGACCAGTTTATCATGAGGTTTCAAAGTTCCAATCAGGCTTTCCTACATGAAATTCTCAGAAGCAAGGTAAGATGGAAAGGGAAGTCTCCGAGGTCATCTATATTCTGAAAGAAGCATTTAATAGGGAAACACCTTTTCTGGCTCTTTGTCCAGAAAGAAGTGCCATCTGGCACAAAACTCCATACCAGCTCTGCAACAATCGGGGTGACCATGGCACTTAGGATGTACGTTGACCCACTCATCAAGGGCAACAGCTACCTGCTGACAATGGTTCACTCATACTCCAGCTATGGTCCTCCTTGTCTGCTAAATCAGGGAAAAACCAAGACAGCTGGTGTGTAGGCACTTGTTGCTGCAACAGGTACTCAAGGATGGAATGGGAAAAGCAGAACATGGATTTATCAAATTTAATAGAAAGGTTTTTTGAGGTTTTGCATTTTAAAGGTTATGCATTTTATTTATGTATTTATTTATTTATTGGACTTATATACCACCTGTCTTCCCGAAGGAACTCCAGGCGGTTTACAACATAAGAAATACTAATAACAGCTGTTAAGTAATCTGATTCGGGCTGCAACGGGCAACCAATGCAGGCGGGCCAGAACTGGGGTGATGTGCTCAAACCGACACACACCCGCCACCAGTCTGGCCGCCGCATTCTGGACCCGCTGCAGTCGCCGAAGGAGAGTCAAGGGCAACCCCATGTAGAGTGCATTACAATAGTCCAGTCTCGAGATCACCAGCGCTTGCACCACAGTTCTGAGGGAGTCCCCATCTAGGTATGGCCGAATCTGGGCAATTCGATGGAGATGAAAAAAGGCAGCCCTGGACACAGTGGACACCTGGGCCTCCATGGTGAGTGTCGGGTCCAGGACTATGCCCACATTCCAGACAGAGTCCGAAGGCCGGAGGGAAATGCCCTCAAAGGTGGGATAAGGGCCTGCATAGCCAGATGGGGAAGTCCCAAAGAACATAACCTCGGTCTTGTCGGGGTTGAGTTTGAGCCTGTTAGCCCTGGTCCATTCCATGACTGCGCCCAGGCACTGATCGAGAGTCCGGACAGCCTCATCTGCAGCGGTGGAAAAGGAGACATAGAGCTGTGTGTCATCAGCGTACTGATGACAGCAGACTCCATGTCTCCTAATGACCTAAGCCAGCGGCCTAATATAGATGTCGAACAGCATGGGAGAGAGGGACGACCCCTGTGGGACCCCACAAGGGAGTATCCATGGGGCGGACAACTCCGCCCCATGCTGAACCTGCTGGGGACGGCCCCTGAGGAAGGACCGAAGCCAACTGTAAACAGTGCCCCCGATCCCAGCCTCAGAAAGCTGGTCCAGCAGGATACCATGGTCAACGGTATCGAAGGCCGCTGACAAATCCTGGAGGACCAACAGGGAGGAACACCCCCTGTCGTTCCCCCGGAGGAGGTCATCTTGCAGAGTGACCAAGACTGTCTCAGTCCCTCGGCCAGGCCTGAACCCAGACTGGAATGGGTCCAGGATATGTTCTTCCTCCAAAAATGATTGAAGCCGGATCGCGGCCACCCTCTCAATTACCTTGCCCAGGAAGGGAACATTAGCGATCGGGCGGTAGTTGGTCAAATCTCCCGATGCTAGGCCTGTTTTTTTCAGAATGGGCTTTACCACAGTCTCCTTCAGGCGAGAGGGAAAAATCCCTTCCCTGAAGGAGGCTGTGACGATGACAGAAGCCCATTCAGGCATGCTCCCACCAGCTGCTTTCATAAGCCATGATGGGCAAGGGTCGAAGGGAGTGGACGCGGGCTGGCAATGGGCAATAGCCCTGGAGGCCTCAAGCGAGGAGACAGGCCCAAACTCAACCATACGAGGAGATCGGGGTGGGGGTGGGGTGAAAAAAGGCTGCAAAATTCTCACTACTGAAATCAGTAGGAGGAGGCCTAGCCAGCCCAGGATTAGTGAAGTCGCGAACCGCACGGAACAGTTCCGCTTGACGGTTCGAGGCCTCACTAATTCTCAGGGAGTGATATGAGGGAGTGATTTTGAGGTTATGCGTTTTTTAAAAAAAATCTACTTCTGTTTGAAGAGCTGTTTCCGTTTTGGTGGGGAGGAGAGGATCAACCATCAGTTAAAGGGAAATAAGGAGAATGGAATTGTCTCCTGAAATATATATTTCTTGTCTGTGCTATTAGTAACATATTGAATTAATATTTTAAGTGGAACAAATGTATTAAGAAATCTAATTTATGCTTAGAGAGCAGGCTGGTTCAAGGAATGGTGAGTAGAGGTTGAATATTGAAGTTGCCAGTTTATGAAGTAGTTGTATGACTCTTATTTCTAGTCCTTAGTTCCCCACCAATAAACTAGATAGTGAAGACTCACCTTTCAGGCTGTAGGTTAAGAAGACACAAAGAGAAGAACTTCATTATAAGATGTACTTCTGTATTCAAATGGGCATATCAGCATCTTTTGGAAACAAGATGCAAATTATGAAGATTATTAGTTTTCATCTCTATGTACATTTTAACCAATATATCTGGCAGATCTCAACTATTGCAGAATATTTCAACATGCTGGTTAAATTGGATATTGGTAATTTGGGGGATAATAAAGTGGGAGGGTGCTTGAAGCCAAAGTCATATGGCATAAGTTTGAAGAAACCAGTTATCACCTGAATAAAATTACCAGCTTTATGTAGTTGAACATTTGGCACATCAATAACAGAGTAAAGTTGTTTTCTGTTAATCTAGAAGAGTGGTTCCCAATCTTAAATCCTTAGACATTTTTGGATTACAACTCCTAGAAATGGTGGTCAGCATAGCCAGTAGTGAAGACTGCTGGAAATTTTATCCCAAGAGTATCTGTGGACTGAAGGTTGGGAACCAATGATCTACAATGTAGGACATGAACTAGCAGGATTACAGTTTGAAGTTGGATTATACATTAAGTAGAAACCTTGGAGGATATGAAAACTAAGCAGTTTTGGGCTCTGTCAATACTTGAACAGACTACCGCTTACCATAGAGATCTTCAAGGAGAGTTGTGAAAGGATCTGGCCTGCCACCCAGAAGAATTATTGCTTATCATTAGAGATGGGCACAAAATGAACTTTAATTCATTTCATTATTCATTATTTTGGTTCATTTTGTTATTCATTATTCATTTCATTATGTAACAAAATGAATAACGAACCCCAGAGTTGATTAAGAACGAAACAAACCGAACTGAAAAAAAATTGGTTCGGTTCGGTTCGGTTCGGTTCGTTAATGGTGGCGTCGGAGATGTCTCCTACCTGGTGCTGGTCATAGAGGTCCAGTCCTCCTGGCTTCAGGGAGGGCAACCAGGAAAAAAAAAGCCGATGGCCCGTGCTGTCAAATTGATTAAATCGTGCAAAGGGGGGGGGGGATAATGAATCTACAAACCAACGAAATGAATTTTTCTTAAAAAATTCATTAAAAATGAAGTGAACCAAACCAAACCCTGAAATGAAACGAACCGAAATGAATCACTTTTTTTTTGTTTGTGCCCCTCTCTACTTCTCATAGTTGACAATGATCTGAATGGAACAAAAATCTGACCAAGTGTAAGGCAGCTTCCTATTTGAGTTTGGAATTGACTGCACAAAAAGGCACTGAACTATTTTAATATTACAGTTAATGAAGGGTTGAATTAGATGACCAAAGATGTATCTTACAGTTCTATATTATATATGAAGCTTTGTCTTCTTTCACACTTCTTTAAATAAACTTAAAGCATAATATGGAACTATAATGCTCTGTGCTTACTCTGATATAACTTTCATTCTCAAGTGATGTGGAACAGAAGAATGGAAATGTACATTGCCATGACATCACATCCTGTGATGAATGTCACTGGGCATTACAGAGCACAGAAAGAGTATAGCAGGTGAGTGGATAAAAATTTGGGTGCTAGCCCTTTCTTTTCATAATATGTTGTGCTAGAAGTCAAGTGATGCCAAGAGAATAAATATCACTGGGTAAAGCAGAGGTAATGTCTACAGTTCAACCTCTGGAAGAGAGTGTACAGTGACCCCCCGCCTATTGCGGGGGTTAGGGACCCGACCTGACCCGACCCGCAATAATTGAAAATCTGCAATATGTGGATGCAGGTCGGGTTGGGCTTGGGGCGCCTAGGTGGGGGCTCTTGTACTTATCCCCAGCCTGGCACTGCCCCGAACGGGCCTGTAAGGCCTTCCAAAGCCTTCTGGAGGTCCCCAAAATGCCTCCAGAAGGTCTGGGAAGGTCCTCACAGGCCCATTTGGAGCAGCACCAACCAGTCCTGGGGTAAGTAAGGGTGGCCTTTCCTCCTTTACCCCAGGGGGGCTTTTTTAATATACTGTGGTCCTGCGATATGGCGGGACCGCAGTATATGAACCGCGAATGGGCAGGGGACCACTGTATATCAAAACATCAGTTAAGGAAGTCTGTTCAGCAAAATACAATTTTTAATGACAGCTTGTTAGCTCCTCTACCAACCCAACATTTTTTTGTAAAGAAGATGCGGCTTGGAGTTGGTTGTATCTAAAGCAAGAGAATAACAAAGCAAATATGCTCAATTATGAGATTGAGGCTCTAACACAGCACTCCTTCTTATTTAGGATGCGTAGATTAAAAAAAGAGGAGAGGGATCCTGCTTTTTTCACAAAGTGATGTGGAAAGGGGAATTTTGGCAGGCGAACTTTTCGTGCAGAACTCATTAAACGTCCTGAGGTTTGTCTTCTTTTTGATGTGGCCACCCAAACCTCTCTCACTTCTCAGACTAGATTTTAAAAAACCACTGACCAAGTCACTGGACTGAGCAATAGGCACAATGACATATTTATGGGTCTTCCAGCATGTTGGCAAGTCATTGGGTCCAAGTTCTATGTCTGACTTCATTTTCTTCCATAGGAAAAAAAATGGAGGGGTGGAGGGGCTCCAAGTCATTGGGAGCCGACCCACCGGCAAGTCAAGTCCAAGTTGGGTTCGACCTAAGGCTGATTTGACAGCAAATCCTGAGATTTAAGTGCCCATCCCGGCTGGTCTTACTTGGATATTACTTAGCATATGTGCATGATCCACTAGCTTTTCATTTTGTCCATTTTAGTTAAAAAAAAAACACCATTGCAACTCCTATCTATTGGAATTCATTGATGAAGGTTGATATTTATGCCCTGCATACTACAAAGAGAAGCTGATGCTCTTCACCTAAAGAACTGCCTTTTGAAGGCTGAAACTGACATTGGGAGCCCAGCAATCCATGGCAAAAGGACTGGAGAATGACTCTGTCAGTCAGAAGATGAGGCATTGCTGGAGAGGAAATGCATAATTTATACATTCAATTTTGCTTCAATTGGTTATTAAAAGTTCCCTCATCATGATGTACTGTGCTAAGTGTTCAAGAAGGATGTGATATATCTTTGTTCCCAATATGTGATATATCTTTGTTCCCAAGGTAACTAAGCTCTGATTTCAAGATGTGTGCATGGAGACATGATGAGACTATTTCTGAACATGTACGGTCAATGGGTGCAATCCTGCTCACCTATACACAACCAAGTGTTCTAATGTGCAAAAGAGTCCTGCATTTTCCAGTAGGTTAACCAGCAGCTCAAGGAAACGAGAATACAAACATACATCATTTCTCCAAAGCTTGAATTCCACAGAGTAAAATTGTTAAGCAGGTGTGAAGAACATATTGCCAGACAAATGCTATTGAACTACCATTCCTATTACTTCTAACAGCGGACATGTGTCCAGGAATGAGGGATATTGGAGTTCAGTGAAAATTAGAAAGCCAGAGATTCAAACTCCATTATTTGAAGATTGATAGAGGATGTATTCCCACTTGCAGTATTGCACAGCAATTATTTGTGTGCATATTTTACACAAATACTCACTCATTCTTACCTACACATCCACACATTTTTGTTGAGTTTTGCATACCCATACACAAAACCCAGAGAGTCTAGGGATGATATCTGCCAACTTCTGTCACAAATTCACATTAAAAAAATACAGGGTTCCCCCATTTCATATATGAGATTTGTACAAGACAATCAATTCTTTAAAACCAAGCTGAATGAAATCTGTCAAATCTCACCAGGCCAAAGTCAGCTTCCACATCAGAGAGGACAGACTTACACATGCCAGACAACTGCTAAATGTGAAGAGAGCACACCTAGCTCCCACCAACATGTTTAGAAGATATAAATTCAGAAACAGAATTTGAAGTAGTACTCTAAGCCCTGGTCGCCAGTGGAGCTCTCTGTACTGATTAATCTCACATTTCATAACTTTGTTCAACATGTTGATACTCCAAAATCCACAGTGGGGGAAATACAATAGGGCCCTTATATCTGCTGGATCAGTATCCACGGTTTCATTTATGCACCTTTGGCCACAGTCCTATATGCAATAGAC
The DNA here is from genome assembly GCA_037367245.1 of Phrynocephalus guinanensis. Classification (NCBI taxonomy): domain Eukaryota; kingdom Metazoa; phylum Chordata; class Lepidosauria; order Squamata; family Agamidae; genus Phrynocephalus; species Phrynocephalus guinanensis. The sequence continues at coordinate 14,649,887 of CM074745.1, read as the reverse complement.
AAAGTCACCCTCTTGCACCCTTTGTCCCACTCTCTTGTATGTTCCCTTGGATGCACGGTTTCAGGCATCCAAAATAGACTGTGGAACCAAACTCACATGGATACAGGGGCCCTATTGTATATATATTTTAGGATCAATTACAAATGTAGGATATACGTAAGATTTTGCACTCTGTAGAAAACGTCAGTGGGCTCAGTGGTAAGAACAATGAGAACTATTGATAGCAAATTGATGTCCAGGAATGAACCCAGGAGACCAAACCGAGAGGACTAGAGTTCAATGGTAAGAACGACGAGAGACTCATGGATGTGCAGGTATTCAAACCACAGAGAAGAGAATTGTAATCAAGGTCCTCATTTCAAAATTGAGGTTTGGAAAAAAAGTCTCACATGATCTCTGACAAAGCCTACTGTAGAGTTGTAGATTCATCTTCTTTGCATAGAAAATGGCAATCTATAACTTCTTTTTCTCCCCCACCCCCATAAGTCAAGTTTACTCATTTTTCTCCCATTCCAAACATAAAAAGAAAGTGATTGGTAAAAATCTTACCAAAACCAAACTGAAATGAAATTGTCACTCATTCCTTCACCAAAGAAGTGTGAATGGAAACAGCAGATGCAAATAAATAAATAAAAATAAAAACAAAAAAACTATATCCAGCTTTCCTCAGAAACCCCAGTCAAGAATTTGTGAGAAATGTGCCAATATCTGGAACCTTAGGAGAAGCTGTCAGCTCAACAGTCACTCTTTTCCAGTTAATGGAGTGCCCCCCCCCCTTTGTTCGCTGTTACCCTGATAGCGGCAGGCTAATTTCCAGAATTTACTATCAGCAGCAGACATAAGACTGAGAATTTTTGAAGCCAATTAGAATGCTTCCCTTTTATAGGAGAGTCAGGGGAGGAAGCAAGGTTACAGAGAATGATGGGGTGGGAGTGGGAGCACACAACACAACAAAAGGCCAAGCATAGGTAAGGCTGAGGACGAGAAGTGAAAAAACAATATGTCCCAATGATTCTGAACCAGACTGATGCTGAATTGGGGCCAATGAGCAGCAGCGTAGCAAAGTTTTGGGGTGCCTGGGGACAAAGTTGTTTTTGTGCCCCTCCAGCCCTCCCCCCCATTGTATCCACCCAGCAGGGGGGGGGGCAATCCTGCTGGCATGGGGTGGGTGCGGGGCATGTGGGATTGTTGGTGGGCTTGTGGGTGTGTGCGCGTGCATGCATTACCTCTCCCGCGGTGGTGATGAAGAGTTGGAGGAGAAGGAGGAGGAGGACGAGGAGGAGCGATGGGCATTTCGTTTCGGAACCAGTAGGTTATGAAACGAACCACATGAGCCCAGGTGGTCCTCGGAACCTGCTTGATACACGCAGATCCAATTGTTTTACCTTTCTCTGTCTCACGCAGGGTTAAAATCCAATGAAAAAGCACACTGAGATGTCATCTTTCCTGCTTCATGGTGCTGGCCAATCAGAGAGGGAGGCAGATTGATGCCTGTCCCTGCACAGCTCCTGATTGGTCAGCATCACAGATCTAGCACAGATGACATCACAACATGCTTCCTTGTTGGAGTCTAACCCTGTGTTAGACAGAGAAAGGTAAAGCAATTCGATCTGCATGTACCAGCCGATTCCGAGGACCACCTGGGCTCGCATCGTTCGTTTCATAACCTACTGGTTCCGAAACAAAATGCCCATCCCTAGAATTGGGAGAGAAGGAGAAGGAAGTTCCACTAGCATGATGCTAACCTCTGTTTATCTGTCTGTCTGTCTGTCTGACTGGTTGACTGTGTCTGAAATAACAGGAAGTGTGTTTGCTGCTGTAGTAAGCAGTGTAACCATTGTGCCTAATTTACCATGTCAAATTTTCATATTTGGAAGCAGGAGGTATGTGCAACCAGCCAACATGGCGGTGATGGAGCTGGTCACTCGATTGTTCTGCTTCTTTCTAGTATTTAATGCCATCAGTTTGCCTTGAGAGTGTTAGTGACTGGACAATTCATCGGAGAACTAACGGAGGTCTACAGATGGAAACCATCTTCACAATGGCTTAGGGGGCCCAAAGAACCTGCATTTCAGTCTTGCCAATACTCTGTACCTCAAAAAGGTTCAGCATTCAAATCAGTTCTAAATTTATCCCACAAGCATTAGATCTAGATGGGGCAAAGCTATAAGTATATCCAGTGTTAAGTATATCCAACATCACAGTGTAACCTTCAGCGTTCCCACAAAGCACATTCAGAAATATTGTGTTCTTCTTCCTACATAGCCTGGCAGGAGGTGAACCACTGATGGGAAAGATCAAGACATCGCCAAGCTAGTGGAGTCAGGAGTTATTGAAACAAATGACACTGCAGTCTCAGAGCACGGTGAGGAGGAGAGGGCGAGGAGAGAAACACAGGAGAGCACCCATCAGCTGCTCTGCTTAAATACTACCTGATTGTAAAGAATAGAGCTGCTTCGCATTACAGCCCTCTGAAAGCACCCCTTTTGGCAGGTGGTCATCCTCCAGCGAACCTTGGATGGGGTCGGCAAGACTGGAACATGGTTTCTGAATTGAAGCAGCGGACTGTGAAATAGGAATTACTGACAGCTCTTAAGTACATCCAGAGAACAGCCATATCCCTTAATACAGAGCCCTTAATAGACATCTAGAAACCTATAAAGCAGACAATTCCTCTCTATCATCCTCATTAAATCAATGTTCTTATATTACCCTCATCATTTTTTCCTTTAATGTTTATTACATTTTGCCACTGTAATTTATTTTTTCATATCCATCAGCCGATTAAAGGCTATATCCTGCAAACACGGGCCTCCTCATGACCTATTTGAGACTGACCTGAATCACAGACTGAAAACAATGGGTCAAGAGAACTTTCTTCTTCTTCTTCTTCTTCTTCTTCTTCTTCTTCTTCTTCTTCTTCTTCTTCTTCTTCTTCTTCTTCTTCTTCTTCTTCTTCTTCTTCTTCTTCTTCTTCTTCTTCTTCTTCTTCTTCTTCCACTTTGTCTGATCTTTTTCTTGTATGGCTAGCTTATCTGATTATTTTCATGAAGGATATAGCTACTATTAGGAGTTCCATGGTAGCATCTCAAAGTTACCAAGCACGGATGAGTGTAATTTCACCCCCTTCTCATTTTTCTTTCAAAAAAAATCATTATTTCTCTATTTCCTGTGGTTCTTTTTGTCTCTGTAACATTCACACATTTTTCGCACTCTAGCTTCATTTTGTATATTTATCAAACGTTTACTTTTTATGTGCCCTTTTGGAAATATACACTTTTTTAAGGTGTTTACTTGAGCATGTGAATAAGTTAAAATAAGGCAGAAGCCTCATTGGGTGCTTTTACACGACCCCTAAAATCCGAGGCAAAGGGCTCCCAGATGCGGAGCTTAAAATTGTTTTCCCACCAGCTCCAGACTTTTAAAAAAATTAAGTATGACCATGCCCACCTAAGCGCGTCCCAGTGCATTTTCCAAGTACCTGGTCTCCGAAGGTGAAAAATATCTGAAGCGGATTGCAAAGCAGTGAGTGCTGGGCTCTCCTCCCTTCGGTTTTTTTTTTTTTGCCCCCTGCCTCTTTAAGAGACTGGAATGCTTTCTGGGGCAGCTCCTGACAGCAGAGCAGAGGTGAGCTTGCATTCTTTTCTCGCTTTTTTTTTCTCCCTCCCCTCACACAGACAGGAGCAAGGGAGTGCGGAGGGGTGGGAACGCAGCAAGAGGAGCAAACCCCCAAGATCTCTGGTCCAAATTTAAGGTGCCAGCGGATCTTAGGGGTTGTGTAAAAGCGCCCATTGTTTTGCATTGGCTGATCTCAGAAATCTCACAGTTGTTCTCTTCTTCTGTCTAAAATATCCTGGGAGAGAAAAAAAAATGGGAGGGTCTAGTGAAGGGGGATGTAGGTTGCATCGTACCTAAACCTTCTGCAGCCCAGGGACACAGATGACATTTCCAGCATTATGTTAGGTCAGGGGAAGGATAATCTTAAATTTTCCCAAGTACCACTAGACTGGGAAAAGTTTGAAGTCAGTCACATCTGCAGCTGATCTGATGCGAGCTCAGTGAGCCCTTGAGCATTTTGGCCAGATAGTATTGCACTATAGGTGTCTCACTTCAAGGTTAGGAAATGTGAATGTGGCAAGTTTGTATTAAGCTGTGAACAAAATATCCCACCTATCTGGGGAGTCCCGGATATCCTCCACAGTATGGGGCAAATACCATTAAAGTTGTTAGGAAGAGAGAGACAAACTCAATAGGATTGCTTTAGGGATTGGCAGGTTCTAAAATTTACCAACTTGATGCCTACTTTCTAAATGCAAACAAAGCATTGCAATCTCTCAGATGTTACAGTTCTCCTAATGTTGCAGTAAAGCATTTATCTAGTCCTGATTGCCTGTTTTTCGTAGTGATTTTTTAGGCTGCTCAAATTCTCCTTTCTAGGAATTGTGAGTGGCATGGCCACCAAGGAACACATCACACTGATTCTGTATAACCTTCATTGGTTACCAGTTGCTGCCCAACCCCATTCAAGGTTCTTGTTTTGATATATAAAGCCTTAAATGGCTTAGGACATAGATACCTAAAGGACCACCTCCTTTCATATGAACCTTCCCAGCAACTAAGATCTAGCCAGGGAGTCCTCCTGAAAGAGCCATCCCTCAATGAGATGAAAGGGATGGCTTGTAGGAACAGGGCCTTTTCGGCAGCTGCCCCCAGATAATGGAATGCCCTACCAAGTGAGACCCGCCTGGCGCTGACGCTGATGACATTCCAGAGCCAGGTAAAAAGCTCTCTCTTCCAGAAGTTTTTTATCTGATTATTGTGGGTCCTGAAGGCAAGTATTTATCGTTTGTGAATATTTTTATTGTTGTAATTTTGTTGTAATTTTGATGTTTTAATTGTCTAAATTGTTTATTTTGATTGTGATCCGCCCAGAGACATTTGGATAGCGGGCAACATACAAGCTATATGAATAAATAAATACATAAAATAATCCAAACTAACAACAAGAACAACAACATATGCAATCCAGATGGATTCGCTCAGAATTGGTTTCCTGGTGTCTCCTTCTGGTAGCCCTTTTGTGTCCTTGTAGGATGGCCAAGGCTAAACAGATGGCAAGGTGCATAAGCCCATCACCCTTCATCCTCAAGGTGTTGTTGGCTAGCCCTAATGGGGATTCAGACACTCAGCTTTTGTCTTTACAGATTGGTGCTCCAACCCACCAAGTTATACCTTGCAGCCTGTACTATTTTAATTAGATTGAGTTGAGGATACTGAAAAAGAACAAAGATCTGTTTAAGCCAGAGACCTGTGCTGGAAGCCTGCCAGAAACATTCTCACCTTCTACTAGCTATTCACACACCTGCTCCTAAAGCAGAAAGCTGCAGAAGTGAACAATAAACAAGAGCCCGTACACCCTGACCTTTTGTAAACACCACAGTATTAACAGCTCACAGTAGTCCTTCAATTCTGTAAAATATGCTCCTTTCTTCTAGGGGAAAATAACTGAAGAGAGTTAGACACACAAAGAGAAACACACACACACACACACACACACACACACACACACACACACACACACAGAGAGAGAGAGAGAGAGAGAGAGAGAGAGAGAGAGAGAGAGAGACCCATCATTGCTTCATTCTACTTTATGTATTTGAACCACTCTCTCTTTCTCTTTTTTTCAAGACAGGGGCAAGTCAAGAATACAAAGCTTATAAAGAATAACTAATATACCATTCATAACAATTATTCTTCAAATAATGACAGTATAGCTAACTTACAGTTAAAAAAAACAAAATAACACTTTTGTTATGAACTTCTTTTCATGACAAGTAGTTATAAGCTTACTTTTCACAGGTACTGTTTCATAGTAGCCTTCAGAAGGCATTTTACAATGGAATGTTGACAGGGATTTCCTAAGTTCTACACTCACTTCTTATCAATAGGTGGCCAAAACATTCATAGGTGTTTTGGCCTTGTTCTCATTGTCACTGCTGTAAGTAATGTCAAACCAAAATATGCATAGTCTCTAGTGGGAACTGGAAAACACGTCTCTGATTGGTTTCAGAGCATTTTGAAGACAGGGAACACTGGGATTCAGCACCAAGAGCATCCCTTGAGTCATTTCCCAAAAGGTTTGGCCATTCTCCTCTTGGAGCTACTAACCTAGACTCAGTACAGTAGAGGGCGCTGTCCTGTCCTGTAAAATTCAACTGCCCATCCAGTTTACCTGTGGACATGAAATTGGAGGAAGGGGCCTTCTTCCCTTTGCCTTCAGAAGCAGAATGTCTTAGATCATGGGCTCGGAGGCATGAACAGCAGGGTCACAGCGAAAGGCACAGAGCTGCTGGCCATGTCCTTGCTCTGCTCCATCACTCAATAGTAAAACACTTGAAATCAGTACTTCCAAGTCTGGCTGATGGCTATCATTGTTGCTGGGAATGAATTTTCTTCTAAGAGTAGCTATTAACATTTATCCGGCCAAGCCGACATTTCCCAACACATTGCAAAAGGCTCATTATTTAGAGAATAGGATGATTTCAAAATGGGCATCACGTGGCTTTCACGTTGGTGAGGTTTATATGCAATTCAGTCTACATTGTGGAAAGTCTGAGATGGAAGGACCTGAACGGCCAAGAGACTCTGTTTTTCTAACTCTAGAGCAGGGATAGGGACTCACGTTGCTGGACTTGCTGTCAAGTCAGACTTCATCAAACCAGCAACTCAGCTTGGACTTGACTTCTTTGTATTTTTCCATTACAACTGTCCTTTAGGTTCCTGCCAATTTTTTTCCCTCCCCCAAACTTCATTATTTTACGGACTGGTGCATCTATTCCTCCTTATACCAATGGACAACTTGTGCTCATCTTTTCCCAAGGGTATAGTGGGAAGAGTGGAAAGAAAATAAAAGTTGGAGCTAAGGGCACTTTTACACAACCTCTAAAATCCGCTGGCAAATTAAATTCAGACCAGAGATCATGGGGTGTTGTTCCTCTTCCTGTGTTCCCACCCTTCCGACCTCCATCGCTCCTGTCTGTGGAGAGGGGAGGGAGAAAAAAGGGAGAAAAGAATGCAGGCTCACCTCTGCTCACCTCTGTCTGCCAAGCAGCCCCGTAGGGATTCCTGTCTCTTAAAGGGGCGGCGGGGACAAAAAAAAAGCAGAAAGCATCGGAAGATTTTTTACCTCCGGAGACCAGGTACTTCTAAAGTGCACTGGGGTGCACTTAGGTGGGCGTGGTCATACTTTATTTTGTTTAAAGTCTGCAGCTGGTGGGAAAACAATTTTAAGCTCCGCATTTGGGAGCCCTTTGCCTCGGATTTTAGGGGTTGTGTAAAAGCAGCCTGTGAAATCAAGAAAGGATCCTCATGATTCATAACATAACATTGGAATTCTGAGTTCACAACATGAGTCTGCCTTCTCTTTCTCCCCCCCCTTCTGCCTCATGGTTTCTCTGGAGAGCTCCGTTACTTCAGCAAAAACAGTTATGAAAACAAACAGCGATTCCATTTTAATAAATGCAAAAAAGAGAGGCTTGATTGAGCTGTCAGTTTGCATCTTCAAAGTTTGATAGTAATTTTTTTGTTCAACCATTTTTTGCTCCAAAGTTCAAATATCCTTGGGTTTCTATAAGCTTGTCAGCATTATCTGAATGTCTCTTTTCCCTTCATTAGCATTACCAACTCCCAAAGCAATTGACACGGTGATTGTCTGCGGCTTCTTCTTTGACCTCCGCCCGTCAGCGAATCTCACTGAGAATTAGCTTCATTATATTCTGTATAGTAACTCTGCATTCCATCGTGATACGTGTGTGCTGCAATTCCTTCATGATTCCTCCTTGTTGATTAAGTCTAGGGGTGGGGGGAAGGTTTGGCCTAAATGGTCCACCCATCCACCTCTACCAATGTTGCTGAAACAAAAATGAAAGGGTAATTCCCAAATCAGAGCTTCACAAGCTTCACGTCGGCTATCCGGTGGGAAACAGCAACAGCAGCTGTTCCTTGCCCCTAATGAACTTACTCAAGTAAGCTGAGGCTGTGGTGACTCAAGAGGGAAGAGAATGTTATGGCTTAGGTCCAGGCTGCCTGAAAGACTGTACTCCTCCCCCTTCCAATATGATCCTCCCCAGGTCTAAAGATGTTCGAGAGGGGCCTTTCACTCTGTTCTGGGACCTTCCTAGGTCCCCTTAGTAAATGCAAGTGGTGATCCCAGGCTATGAAACTACATATGCTAACCTGATGACTTAGTGGCACCCATTCAGGTGCTCTCAAAACAGGTTTACTCGTTTCTCGCAAACTGCAGCTGTGACTTCCGTAATTCAGTCAACCCATCTTTTACTTGTCTTCCTTACTTCCTTTTGGGCAGAGTAACTGCCACATAGACACTTAGGGCACTTTTACATGACCCCTAAGATCCGCTGGCAACTTAAATTCGGACCAGCGATCTTGGGGGTTTGTCGCTCTTCCTGCGTTCCCACCTCTCCGCACTCCCTTGCTCCTGTCTGCGTGAGGGGAGGGAGGAAAAAAGGGAGAAAAAATGCAGGCTCACCTCCATCTGCCCTTCGCAGCCCTGCAGTCCCAGAAGCAAGCATTCCAGTCTCTTAAAGTCTCTAAAAGGTCCGGGGGGGGGGGGGGCAAAAAAAAAAGCACACAAGGCGAGGAGAGCCCGACACTCACTGGTTTACATCCACATCAGAATTTTTCACCTCCAGAGACCAGGTACTTGGAAAATGGGCTGGGACGCGCTTAGGTGGGCATGGTCACACTTAATTTTCTTTAAAGTACGTAGCTGGTTGGAAAACAATTTTAGGCTCCGCATCTGGGAGCCCTTTGCCTCGGATTTTACGGATCGTGTAAAAGTGCCCTTAAAGAGCTGATTCGTATGCCGAGAATTCCCCTCCATGACATCAACCCTTCTTGCACAGCTAGTTTCAGTTAGATTTATCTCAATTTCCTTCAGTCAGCAGCATATTGTCTCTCCATTAATACTATTTTATTGTAATATACTATTAGGCAAATACCTTCCTCTTCAGGCAAGCTTTCCCTGAATGAGGGACTACCTACTACGTGACTTTATATGGATTACCATACATGAGTGCATTGATGGATTTCAGAAGAACACTAGTGTTTTCCATGTTGCTTTTCACCCCTCATAATGGATTTTTCTTTTCTTCTTGTGTGCTCTTTGTAGCTCTAATGTTACCTTTTTAATGTTCTAATCTAAAGGCCTCTTCTAATTCCCTGTTCCTAATTTGAATATGTCTTAAATGTCCTAGAGTAGACTGTATATTGTCCCTCATTATCGTAAGCCAACTTGGGTCCTTTTCCAAGGAGAAAGGGGGGGATACTTTTAAAATAAATAAATAAATAAATAAATAAATAAATAAATAAATAAATAAATAAATAAACTTTCACCATGCATACTGATGATAAGATCAGCTGTGTGAACTTTTGTCACTAATAATAATTTCCCTATTCCCCACTTCCCATGTTTTGAGGTGCTCCAGGGATCCCTATCAATCTATGATAGTCTTTAGGGGCCTCAGGATGTAGAGGAAAGCTTTCATGTCAGGAAATTTTCACCTCCCATTTTTGGTCTCAGATAACATCTATTTGATTGGACATAAGTTTACACAACAGTACTTCAGTCATCGTGTTTTCCACTTGAACCTGTTTTATATATATTTTATATATTCCCTTGCCTCATTTCATTTAGTTATTTGTAAGTAACTAGATTATTTTGAGAGCTGCCTAGATGCCCTAAGCACATCCGATCTTGCCCGATTTCGGAAGCTAAGCAGGATCGGCCCTGGTTAGTACCTGGATGGGAGACCACCAGGGAATACCAGGTGCTGTAGGCGCCTGGAGTAGGAACTGGCAAACCACTCCAGTATTCCTGCCAAGGAACTAGAGTGGTTTGCCAGGACATGGAGTCACAAAGAGTCAGTCACTACTGTAACAACACAACACAGGCACAAATGGTGCAGTGATTAAACGGCTGTACCACAGCCAAAACTGTGCTCTCGACCTGGGGTTCAGTCCCAGGTAGCCAGCTTATGGTGGACAGAGCCTTCTATTCTTCAAAGATAGTAAATTAAATACCCAGCGGGTTAATGTGTGTCCTGCACAATTAAATTGTAAACTGCTCAGAGAGTGCTTTAAGTACTGTGGAGGGGATATCAGCGGAACATTTTGGGTTGTTTTTGTTTGTTTGTTTGTTTTTGTTTTGCTTTTACTCTATATTTTTGTCCTTTTCCATGTAGGATTTCTTCACCAATTCTCCACAAACCTCACAAATTCTAGCTTGTGCCTTGTTTCCAGTCCAGTTTCCAATCTCTGGTTTGATCTAGCTTGCTAGTTCTCTCTCAACACCTAAGTGTGCCTTACCTAACTAGATAGCAATTATCAAGGAAGGGTGTTTTTTTCCTTCATTATTTGGCCGGTGTTATATGTGTTGGGGGGAGCACTGGGAAATCCACTGTCAATGCTTTTAAAGGTCTCCAGCTGTGCCAATGTCTGGAAGTGAGGGTCATAGCTTCAGAGCCTCCTCTGGGTGCAGAAATGTCCAGTTATAGGCTTTGTCATGCTGTCATTTCCAGTTGCTCACAGGAGGTTAAGCTGGTCGTCTGAAAGTATGAAACGAGTAGCACAGCTGTGACTTCCTTACAATTCTTCTTCTGAGTCTTGGAACAACAACAAACATGCCATTCCAGTCCATTTATTTTCTGTGCTCCCAATCCATATTATCGACTATGAGATAACATCATCTCTGAATAAATAAATAAATGACTTGTTGAAATTATATACATGGCTGTATGGCCTTAGTGTTAAAAACATTGGACTAAATTTTATTTTGTCTTTCTGTTGGAGAGCTGTAATTTTTTTCTGTCCCGGCCAAACACATTTGAGGGGAGCCTTTTAACAAATCCTAATATAGCGACTGCGGCAATACGAAGTCCTAGTATTGTGTCATCTTAAAGAGGAAGAAACATTATTTGGCATCAGCTTAATAGGCTGTGGCTCACATATGGAATTAGTCTCAGTGGAGGTAGGTAGGTAGGTAGGTAGGTTGGTTAGTTGGTTGGTTGATAGGTAGGTAAGTAAGTAGCTATTCAGCTGTCTAGCTAGCTATCTGGGGGTGGTGTAGGGAATGTGACATGTAACACAAAAGCAACATGGTCACCATGGTGATTGTCTGAATGGTGGTCTTTAAGGGTTGTTTAAAAGATGTTGGGATGTGACAGATCCAGATCTTAATGTTGGTAGTTAAGAATTGTTCAAAGGTCATTTGGTGGGTGACAGGTACATCCATCACAGTTCATCCCAGCAAGCACCACTCATTCTGTATCATGCATCTTAATCTCACATGCTCTCCTCACCTGCATGGACTACTGAAAGGGAAAAATGTGTGTGTGATGTACTGTCAATTCAGGCCAGTAAACCTAACAGGGCTTGCATGGAAACAGAGATATTTTAATATAAGCAAGGCAAAGTGTTCTGCTTATATACCGCCCCATACCACTTCAAGTAGTCTCTCGGCGGTTTACAGTTTTAATTACAGTGTGCAGGCTACACATTGTCCCCGCCCGCCCAGCAAGCTGGGTTCTCATTTTACTGACCTCGGATGATGGAAGGCTGAGTCAACCATGAGCCTGCTACCTGGGATTGAACCTCAGGTCACGAGCAGTTTTGCCTGCAGTATAGGCACTTAACCCCTGTGCCACAGGGCTCTAATAATATGTGGTTTTACCAGTGTTTCTATGGAGGGGTGGGGATTCAAACCCAGGTCTCCTGAGTTCTAGTAAAAGGGAAAAACATTACCCCACATACTTTGGCTATTGCCGCCATGTAGAAATACTTTATGCCCTAATAGTAAGGTCACTATTAAATTACAGCTGAAGAGAGCACAGAATAGGATAAGCAAATTTCAACAAATATGTTTTGCATTATGAAGTAAAAACAGAGCAGCACCAGCATTCTCTATGCTTTGGTAAATTGGACTAGTGATAGCACAGTTATGTCTTGAGGCAACTGGGGTACTTGAGAACAGTTAGCATGGTTTATGGGGTGCAAGTGTGGCATGGACAGATAGGATGGTCACCTTCTTTTCTATCCTATACTTGCCGAAGCAATAACAATTGAATTTTTTAAAAAATAAGATTTCTTTGAAAGAGGATGCGGTATCTCAAAACGTCTCAGAGCGGCAAAAAAAGAAAGGTCTTCCCTCAGTAGGGATGGGCACAAAATGGAAAAATACTGCTTCATTTCATTTTGTTTCTCATTCTGTTTCGTTTTGTTTCATAAATAAAAATTTGTTTAAAAAAATCATTGCAAACGAAATGAGAAATGAATCCCCTGCAGCAACAGTGAGAGTGCTGGTGCTGCGGGATATTCAAAAACCCCAGCCTTCTACTGATCTTCAGAGTTAGGCTCTGAAGATGAAGAAAGGGGTGGGAAGCTAGAGGCTTTTTAAAAATCTCCCGCCGCAACAGCGCTTCCTCTGTTGCGGTGGGGGATTCAAAGAAGCCACCAGCCCTCCACCCACACTGTAGTCAACTGACTAGAGCCTTTTTAAAATGCCCCACTCTCAGCATTCTGGCCAAGGTAAGAGCGCTGGTGGCAGGATTTTTTTTTTTAAAAACTCTAATCCACCGACTAGAAGAAGGGGAACAGCTGGCGGATCTCACTGCTGAAGGAAGATCTGGCGTCGGATGCCTAGTTCGGTTCCTCCCAAATGGAAAACATCATTTTGGTTCGGTTTAGATGACACACTGTCTGCCATTTCCTTTCATTTCAAAATGGTACAAACTCTTTCAAAATGATGAAACAATGTGTTGTTTTTCATATGGTGCCCACCCCTATCCATCAACTTACCTGCTTCAGTTGTCCCTGGAATGGTTCTACCAAACACACATGGATTTTCTCATGATGGAAAGAGAGTGCAACCACTCTGTCATTCCTACAGAATAGCAAAACAAACTAGCTTTATTATAATATTATTATTAAATTATCACACAGCAGACAAGATAACTACACTGGATTTTGTATTACAAATCACTAGTCGAACGCTTCCCAAGGGTTTAGGACTACATGATGTATCGGCAAATTATGCGAGCAGATCCTAGTAAGGTGGCTTTCTGCAGCTGACTGATGGTGGCTTTGTCAACTCCAATTTCTTCTAAATACTGTACTTGCTGAGCTCTTTGGGCACCGCACCCAGCGTGCCGATTACCACTGGGAAAACCTGTACTGGTTTATGCCAGAATCTCTGAAGTTTAATGTTCAGGTCCTGATATTTGGTTATTTTTTTTAAAGTTGTTTCTCTGTGCCTCTACTATCACCTGGTATAGCAACATCAATGATCCATTATTATTATTATTATTATTATTATTATTATTATTATTATTATTATTATTATTATTATTATTATTATTATTATTATTATTATTATTATTATTAGAGATGGGCACGACTTGAAAAAAATTTTTTTCGAGTTGTCGTTAGTCGGGCCAGTCCCATTTCGGGTCGTTTCCGGTTTTCGCGAAAATTCGCAAAAATTAGTCGGTTCGTTTTTTCGTTTTTTGTTGTCGTTAGTACTGGTTTTTTTTGGGGGGGGGAGCGGGCTCCTGGAGGCACCTCTGTGGGGTGGGTGCCTCCTCTGGCCCGCTATAAAGGGAAAGTGGGCTCCTGGAGGCACCCGTGGGTGCCTCCTGCCACTAGGAAGGGGAAGCAGGCTCCAAGAGAGACCCCTCTACATGGGGGTCTCCCCTCCTCACCTGCTGCTGCTGCAAAATGCTATGCAATAGCCATATGGATATTGCATAACATAATGTGCAGACAGTGAGACCAGTGTGAGAGTGATAGCGTCATGCCCGCCCTTCACAAGGCTCTGGCACCACCATGTCTCACACAGAAGGGAATTGTACTTGCTGCGTGTAGTGCAATGCAAGCAAGTAGATCTGGCTTTAAGGTGGCTTAGTGCAAGAGCTAGGGTTAGGCTAGTGACGGGTAAGGTTACGGTGGGCTAGTGGGTTGCACCTCTGGGTGCCTCTCTGACCCACTAAGAAGACAGTCTGTGACGTATGGGTACGGAGTCAAGGGTTAGGGCTAGGGCTAGGGCAGGTTTTAGGGGGCTTTTTGGCACATCCCAGAAGTCTCCATGGCCAAGTGGCCATGCGACTGGTGGGATGGCTCCAAAAATTTGCATGGTTGTCCACTCCCACATGGCTGGCCACTCGGCCAGCCCATCATTGCGCAGGTGTAAATAAAATAAAATAAAATAAAATAAATGGAGGACAGAGGAGGAGAGGAGAGACATTTTGTTGCAAGAAAAAACCCACTGCTACTGTGAAAAATCTGGCAGTTTATAAATTTTCGCGTGTTTCTGTTGTGCTTGTGTGTTTTTGGACCACGATTTCAAAAACAATATTGCGTTCGCCGCCCCATTTTGGATCCCCCGCCCGCACCGCATGGCATGGCGATGGCGACTCGCGAGTCCGGCTGCCCAGGACGGTGGGGAGGCGGGACCCCCCCCTCCAGAAACCACCCCTCCGGTAGGTGCCCTGCGCCCTTAGTCAAGCAGGCATTTTTCCGCCTGCTTTTTTGGCCCGGGAATGGGTGGGGGGAGAGAGTTTAAAAGTTTTTTCCTGTGCCGTCCGTGCCGCTTGCTTGCGCTTTAATTGCGGCGGCCAGCGGCGAGACTGGGCTTTTTGCTGGCTGCGAGCCTGCGGCGAGTCCCACCAGAGCAGCCCAGGACGGGGGATGAGGGGGGAGGCCGGGGACCTCCAGAAACAACCCCTCTGGTAGGTGCCCTGAGGCACGGCAGGCATTTTCCCGCCTGCTTTTTGGCCGGGAACCGGGTTTTTTTAACTTTTAAAAACTTTTTTTCTGTGCCGCGTGTGGCATCGCGCAATCTCGCGATGCAAGGAACGAGCACGACAAATCAGACCAAAATTGTTCATTCGTCGGTTCGAGCTCGAAGTCTGGGGGAGTAATTCCCGTTACCGTTTCCGTAGATTAACGGAACCGAGTAACGGAAACGGAAACGGAAACGGAAATACCGCTAAGTCGTGCCCATCTCTAATTATTATTATTATTATTATTATTATTATTATTATTATTATTATTATTATTATTATTATTATTATTATTATTATTATTAAATTGGTCTGAGCAAGATTCATTTTTAAAAACAACCAAACAAAAAAACTCAATATTCTTTGCATTAAAATCTGGTATCTTGAAGAAAAACCCTGGATTTTACATGCATGGTTTTCTGTGCAAAATCGTGTGTTTTCTGGACCATACACAGATATTTGCATGATAAAAATTTCATTTAATTTTTTATTCATAGAGCTGCCCCCAAAGTGCTAAAATGTAAATGGTCCATCACTAAGAAAACTTTTGAAATAATTTATTCTCCTGATGAGAATGAAATGAGTGAAGATTGACGTCCGTAATTCCTCAGAGTGGATGCCTCTTCGGAGCAGCAAAAACCGTACAACTCATGCTACAACTCCCAACATCCCCGGCCATTGGACATGGTGGCTGGAAGTTGGCTGGAGAGAGCTGAAGTCCAAGACACATGAAAATTGATTGAGAAATACAATTTCCTCACTTCTAAATTTGGCTAAGGCCCGGGTCTCACAATGATTTTGCTGCTCTTTTTGCTGTGAAAGACTGTACAGCAAAAGATCGTGCCTTCACTCCGAAGAGCAGTATTTTGGTACCCCGGCCGACCACACCCCTTGAAGCACACTTTAACCACAGCATTTTGTATCACCACTGGGGATTGTGTTAAAATACTTCTGTTATTGATACGTCTGTGAAGATTCTCAGTCATCCAGGTTCGTTTAACTGGGAGTTGAGTCATGGCTACTGGATTTCTTTTTTGAGAGATAGAAACGTTTCGCTGTTCATCCAAACAGCTTCATCGGTCTGAATACAGCTAGTGCAAGAGACCTTCTTATAGTCAGCTTGACCTCTTGTCCCCTGGTCTGATTGGCTCATAAGATGAACAAAGCCTGAATAGGCTCGTTAGGGAGACATTAGTGTCCAAGGCCTTAAGGTAAACAATGGCCTAAGGTGTTGAAACCCATCAAGAATGGGTCGTTAGCTGTGACCTGGTGGTGAAGGCTCCTTGATTTGCCTGGGTACTTTGGAAAGTACCGCCTGATAAGTAGCAGATAGACTATGCCGGAGCACTAGCTGTATTCAGACCGATGAAGCTGTTTGGATGAACAGCGAAACGTTTCTATCTCTCAAAAAAGAAGTCCAGTAGCCATGACTCAACTCCCAGTTTCTGTTATTGATGCACACCTTTTAATGCCCCAAACGAGGTGTGACCGCAGAAAATTTGCACCAATTAGATTTGTACCCCCTTTTTCTGCCACTTCCTGTAGTTCTGCCTTGGTAATCGTTTATGCTGCTGAATTGGTGGCATACCGGCATGCTGGAACAATTTTTACTGGCTTTCTGCCTGCAATTACAATCGATTTTAAGAAGAAAAACTGTTACCTGGCTGCAACACAGGTATTCGCCAAAAAGGAAAAACAGGGAAAAGATGTGCAATAAGCAAGTCGGGACAGACGCAGAGAAGTAAAATAACTCCCCTCTCATCGGGGTGCTAATTGCACATCAAACATCACATAACTGCCCAAAAAATTAGTATGCATCATATTAAGATGCTCAGATAACGGTAGTGAGACCAGGGCCTAAGAAGCCCACTATTCACAATATGGTTGTTTCTAACTGCGCAAAATAAACATTATACATCAGACTCAATAGCCATCTGGCCTATCATATTTTTTTCTCACACTGACCAAATGAACCCCTAAGGAACCTAAGGTCATCATTTATTACCCCCTCAACTGGTAAATAAAGAGGTAAGACACATGAAATGGGTTTGAAGCATGGACCACATCTTTATTTTGAATTTAATGCCTTAACCATTTGGTAGTGGGGTGGCTATTTTTTTTCCTAAATAAATATATACATAAATCTGAAGTGGGTGGTAGTTAATTAAACCTTGGTCAAAAGAGCAGGGGACCACCCAAGCCCCTCTCAGCCTGGACCTGGTGAACCCTTTGCTCTGAGACCCTGCTCTACATCACGAGCCTTGCCCCAGATGGCTCAGTTAGTGAGACATTTTTGAGTCTTCCACAGAATCATAGAATCATAGAATTAAAGAATCATAGAATCATAGAGTTGGAAGAGACCTTAAGGGCCATCCAATGCAACCCCCTGCCATGCAAGAACCCTCCTCAAAGTAATCCCGACAGATGGCCATCCAGCCCCTGCTTAAAAACCTACAAAGAAAGAGACTCCACGACCCTCCGTGGCAGCATATTCCACTGCTGAATAGCTCTGACACTCATGAAGTTCTTCCTAATGTTTAAATTGAATCTCTTTGAACCATTGCCCTGAGTCCTAGTCTCTGAAGCCATGGAAAACAAGCCAGTCCCCTCTTTAATATGACACCTTTTCAAATATTTAAACATAGCTATCATAACCCATCTCAGCATCCCCAGCTCTCAAAGCCGCTCCTCGTAAGAAATTTCTTCCAGACGTTTCTCCATCCTAATATCATGAATTGGGTCTATTCATATCCTGAGACTCCCTGAGAGGGCCATTCCTCCTTTGTGCATCCGAATCTCAAGATTGTTGGTACCTATTCAGGGCCCCCCAACCACCCAATGTTTCCCAGTGGAGCTCACAGCTACCTCCCTTCTCCTTGCACCACCCGAAACAGGAGGGGTTTGCTCATGTTTAGTTTCCATTTCTCATCAAGTTGTCAAGACAGCTAAGAGGACCAGCCTCAATTTCCCCCCAAAATGTATTTTCCTCAGCATCTGACAAATTAACCCCATCGCCCCAGAAAAACTCAGGATGACAAAACTGGATGTTCCAGGTGAAACCCTCTATTTTTAGGTACCCAGACTTTTGTTTCAGTTTATCACCGTCCTTGTCCACACTTCATTGGCTAGGATGGGTGATCATACTACAATCACTCCTGGACAGCCATTTTGAACTTCCTGAAAGCTCTCAGATTTCCTTTTAATGATTCTATCACATTATCCCCTAAGTAAAATGCTAAAACTTGCAAAGGCAGCTGCATCCCTTCTCCTAGCAGGACAGGCAGCAGATTCCTCCTGTGCATACCTCTCCTCCCCTGCCATTCCAGGGTTGCTAACTCCCCAAATCTATTTGTGGACCACTACGATTACTCTTGCTCTCTGTGATGACCCAAAAAGAATGCTGTGCGTGTGCATCCATCCACGGACTGTGATGCCTGTGAAAATGAACAAGAAATATCAAAACCAATCATACCTACTTAAACAGGAGGTGCATTTAACACTTACAGAACTGAGATGGCCAACGTCCAATCTTGGCAATGGAATAAACATACATTCCTACCACTGCCACTGCTGATACAGTGCAAATTTGAAATGAATGCATGCCGAATTGTAGCCCAGTAGGCCTAAGCACTCTAAGACCCAGATGACTGCTACCCAGAACTGGTATTTGGTCACAAGAGCTGTTGCAATATCTCTCCCACGAACCTTACGCTGCCAAGTATCCATCCATTGCTTGAGCCATGCACAATTATGAGTTCTCAGCTCTGCCCAAATTTATGAGCCCCACTTGCCTTGGACCAGCACTGCTGGAATTCCACCATGTCTCCCCACAATATAGCATCTCCTAATTGCAATGCTCATCCTATCTGATGGCCCCTACACATTTCCTTATTCAACGAACACAATCAGTGATGCTGAATAAAATAATCTGCTCTCTCATAGCCTGAATGACAAAGAGTAAACTAACACAAGTTTAGTCTTTTGGGGATGCTGGAAGAAACTGGGGGACCTATCCACCTTGGGTCATCCTGGTTCCCAGCTCCATCCCTCTAACATTTTCTTTAATCTATCCACCTTCAAGTCCACCTTCCCATTGGCCTTTGCATCAGATACCACCACTCTGAGCCTCACTTGAGCGAATCATGAGCTCAGGACCTGATCCCTTGGGGCTATAGAAAACTGTACAAGCTGAGAAACAGGAACTGGCCATGCTACTGGCACTTCATACTGTTTGCTGAAGTAATGAAACTTGACACTAGCCCTTTCATAGTTCCTGCAGCTACCAGGCATGAGTACAAAGTCCATGGTTGTCTCCTATAAGATTCCAGAAGTCAACGAGAGGTCAACTAGAAACAGCCTCTAAATCTTGGCAATGTCCTTCATTTCAGCCATTGCCTAGCACTTGTGTTGCAGCTTAGAATCCACACAAGCATGCCCTAAGGTCGCTATCTTGCAGGAAAAAATTAAATGGCTGCACAATTCATGAAGCTCTTTGAGAGATGCTTCTCCACTGCCAAGAAAAGCTTCAATCTTTGACTATTTGTTCTCAGGCAATCTGCACGAGTGGTTGATGGTAATGAACTTGATATACAAGTGGGGACCTCTGCAAGACTGCAAGAGGTTGAGCAACCCATGGAAATCACCCCATCCATATACAGTACAGTAGAACCCCAGTATCTGCTGGAGATGGGTTCCAGGCCTTCCCGTGGATAATGAAAATCATGGATAAGACAGAATGCCACTCCGAAAGCTGCTGTTTGTGACAGTATCTTGCTTTACAGCTGCTATGTTTTACAGCAAGAACTTGTTTTACAGATGTGGTTTCTGACAGCAGTGTCCTTGCTAACTTATTTATTTATTTATTTATTTATTTATTTATTTATTTATTTATTTATTTATTTATTTTTCTCTGCCAAGTGTGGATAACTGAATCAGCAGTTAATGAATCTGTAGATATGGGGGTCCTTCTGTAGTAACCACCCTCGAAACAAAACCCCAACAACTTTAAAAGCACAGGCTGGGGTGCCAGAAGATGAAATGCTGGCTAAACATTATACTTTGCTATTTTTGCATAGTGGTAAAATGTAGACTTACCTCCTCGTGGTGTGCCCTGGGCAACATGACATGTCATGCTAAATAGTCTACACATTATAGCTATTGGACGTCACAAGGACACTGTTTCATTGTAACAAAATGGCACACAGCTTTTTTAATGAAATGAAACGAAACACCATTTTTTAAAAATTGTCGAAATGAAACAATGCATTCACCCTTGCCACCCCTGCCTCTCAGGTGGATTTTTTGACAGATCGGGCTGTGGGTGAGGGCTGCCCTCCCTCCCCACTGCCCGACCTGAAAAAAAAAAAAACACAAGCTCGGTGGCGGGGGCGGCAAGGGAGAACAGAGCAGGCAGCAGTAAATTCAAACAGAGTAGGGTTTGAATTTACCACTGCCTGCTCCAATCTTCCTTGCTTCCCCCACCACCCAGCTTGTGTTTTTGACAGCTCGGGCTGTGGGAAGTGGAGGGAACCTGTCAAGAAATCCAGCTGGGTGGTGGCAGCTTCCAACTTGTTTTGTTGCTCATTTCATTTCATTACAAAATTTCTATTAAAATTCATTTAGCAATGAAACAAAATGAAATGCAATGAGTAATGAAACAAAACAAATCAAAACAAAACACTATGTTTCCCTTCCATGCCCATCTCTAAAGGCCACTCAAAGCATGCATGAAATCCTTCCATGCAAATTCCTACACAGTATGGCATTTTTTCCACCAATCTAGGCAGGCAGCTGGAGGGTAAATGGGATATCCTTACCAAGTGCACATGGCTCACAGTATTGTTGTTCATCTCTAGGAGCTCAGTAGAAATTTAACATGGCCTAGTGCTGACTGCCCCATGCAATGAGTCCGGACAATAGCCACCATCAGCCAATCCCTAACACTCGTGGCTTGACCTCTACATGAAAAACAATCTCTGTTTTATGAGGGCTCAAAACTACCCCACATTTTACCACATGGTCCTGATCCCTGAGCACTTCCAATAGGAATACAAGAAGAGGCAGGACCCTCTCTCTGAATGTGTTGTTAACCAAGACCTGTATGCTTCTCAAGCTGCAGCAGTGTCAAAACAGGTTGAGATTGGGTGTGCAATATGGCATCACTATTCAATACTCTCAATAGTTTCATATCTAGTTCTTCCTCCCAATTCTTGGAGAGGGAGAATGATCCCCTCTCCCTCCTGGATGCTTAGCAGCTGGGCCACGGAGGTGCCATTCTTAACATCAGCTACACTGTAACCTGTGAATTGTGCAGTTTGGACTTAAGGCAATCCTTTACAGCAGGCGTGTCCAAACTTTGGGCCTCCTGATGTTTTGGGCCACAACTCACAGAATTCTAAGCTTAGCTTGGCAGTGGCAAAGGACTGTGGGAGTTGCGGTCCAAAACATCTGGAGGGCCGAAGTTTGGACATGCCTGCTTTACAGGTTTTCCTGGGTTGAGAGTAGGGATGGGCATGAAACAGAAAAATAGTATTTTGTTTCCTTTTGTTTTGTTTTCCCCTGCGTTTTGTTTTGTTTCTTTTTTAAATGAATTTTTGTAAAAATAATAATTGTAACAAAATGAAACAGTAATGAAACGGTTTGTTGCTCTATAAAATGTTTTATAGAGTAACAAAACAGTTTGTTTTAAAATTGACAAAAGGCATTTCATTTCATTTTGTAACAAAATGCTGCCTGTTGTTTTGTTTCATTACAAAACGATTTGCAAGCTTAAAATATGACAAAACAGTGTTTCATTTTTCATAAGTTGTCCATCCCTAGTTGTGAGTATTCAGAGGTGTTTTGCCATTTCCTTATTCTGGGGGTAGCCTGGGACTTTGTAACTTGCCCAATGCCCCACAGGGGGAGGCACAGGGGGAAACAGAAATGTCCAATCTCTGTCTCTGCATCCAAATAACTAACTTACTATGGCCGCAGTCCTATCAGCGTTTTCTGCGTAGTTTCCCGATGGCGAACTGCATAGTAAAAGATTTCAGCCTAACCAGGAAGAGAAGTAAATTCTGGTCCCAGCTGACCACACCCCTGGAACAGCAGTTTCAGTGAAGTTTCCAAAACCACCACCAGGGGCTGGATTTAGAAACTTCGCTTACTTATTTGCTTCTGTAACTATGACAGGACCCTGAAAATACACAGTAAAATCAGTTGTTCCCCTTTAACACCACAGAGGCTTGGAAACTTAGAGCCAGAAAGAAGGACAAAATATGAAGTAGACATACGACGCAGAAGAGAGGACACTAACTGCACATTAAAAACCACGTGACCACCCCCCCAAAAAAATATGCAGGAAATTTATATATGCAGACAACTCTGGTAAGACCGCAGCCCTAGTCTATATATAAATAGACACAATTGCAAGTAGGTAGAACAAAACTGAAAAAAAATGTGATAAAAACTATGAAAGTCGCACCTTAATTTTGAGTAACTAGCCAAACAGTGGGCTGCCACATTCTGCTATTTTGAAAAGTGTTGCTCCTTTCAGCATATCACCGTTGCGAGTATAGAAATCGGTGTCTTTTTCTTTCTTTTTTTAAAGTCCACTTTTTCTATAGTAGATCAGAACTGGTGCTTTTCTGGTCTAACAACAAAACAAATTATTTTAGAACTGGCATCCGGAGATTCTTAGTCTACTGGATTCAGGAATGCAATGTCTGTTTTGTGGCATTGGTAATGCTCTTAAATACAGCAGGTTATTCATTACGGTGCACTGATTTGTGGCTTTCTTGTATGTAGGGAGGAGTGACAGCCTTTCAAACCAAGAGGCAGTTTCCCTTCACCAGTTCCTAGATCTTGGTCCTTTCAAAGGAATGGCCCTGGCCAGGGGATTAATTTATCTCACCAAGCCCCCAATTCAGTGAAATTTTCCAGGATGAGCAACAGAGGTAGCAACGACTAGTCACCTTCCGCTACCTGGCCTATACCGCTCCAGCCAAGCAAGCAGGCAGCCATTCAGAACTAAGTGCCATGCCCTCCAGCTACTTCTGTGATGGCCTGTCCTTTGATAAATAAAATATCACCCAGGGAACCAGCAGCAGACAGCACACGGCTGCCTGAAAGGGAAACTGAACAGCCTGTGGAGACAGTTTGAAGCCCCTCGCGCTGTTCTTTTCTGCATTGCATTCCCATGCCAACAGTCCACTTAACAATAAACACCAACCATGTTTTCCTGGCATTGATTCATAGAATGTACAAGAGTGCTGTAGGATAATAAAAGTGCTCTCTCTCTCTCTCTCCCTCCTATTAGAATAAAAACTTAATTCCCGTTTCCGTTTCCGTTACACCACTCTACGGAAACGGTAACGGGACTCCGCCAAAAGCTCGAACCGACGAAAGAACAATTTTGGTCTGATTTTCGTGCTCGTTCCTTGCATTGCGCGATTCAGAAAAAATAGAATGTACAAAAAGCAGGCGGTGCTGCCTCAGGACCTAAGGGGTTGTTTCTAAAAGTGCCTCTCTGGGCTGCTCTGGTGGGACTCCTCCAGGCTCGCAGCCCAAAAAGTCCCTCGCCGCCGCCGGCTGTCCCAATTAAAGCGCAAGCAAGCGGCACGGACGGCACAGGAAAAAAACTTTTAAAACTCTCCCCCCCTCTCTCCCTGCCAAAAAAGCATGCTAGAGAATATGCTTGACTAAGGGCGCAGGGCACCCTAAGGGGTGGGTTTTGGAGGGGGGGGTTTCTCTTATAGCACAGACAAAAGCAGGTCCAGTTTTGCCTTGACAATGCAAGGAGAAGGGCTTGGCTGATTTCTCTAGCCCCCATGGGTAGGAACCAACTCCCAGCTCAACTGCATGCACACATCTGGGTGCACGACAGCACAAACACTCATTAAGCCTGGTCTCCCATTAGAGCGAAAGACTTTCATCCCATATAGAAATCAGTACCCATGACAGCAACAGCCTCCCCCCACTTCTTTGTGGAGGAAGGGAAGGAGATCCAACACAGTTGTTAGTGCATAGGTCACACACCCTAGCCACACTAAGCCACCACACACTACATTGCACACACACACACACACACAGCCTTGTGAAGGGCGGGCATGCGCATCAATGCCACTGTCTGCAAAAACAAAAACATTTTTGCAGCAGCAGAGGAGGGGAGACCCCCATGTAGAGGGGTCTCTCTTGGAGCTAGGATGAGTAGCAGGTGCCTGCCCACTCCCCCCCCAAAACCATGGAAAAAAAACATGAACCGACTGTTTCGGAAATGTGACAACTCGAAAAAGACAAGCATGGACATGTGGCTCATAACACAGTCCAGTTTTGCCTTGACAACGCAAAGACTCTAGCCCCCATAGGCAATTGAAAGAGCACAAACACTCATTAAGCCTGGTTTCAGTTGCCTTTTTCAGTGAATACCGCATGGTCCAAGCACTGTAGGAAGGATACAAATGCCAGGAAAAACAAAAACAAAGAGGAGGAAAGACAGCAAGGATTCTTGGCCAAGGCAGACTGTTTCGTGTTAGACCCCTTGAGTCCAGAAAGACCTGCAATTGAAAGAGGATGAGTTTCAAGGCACATTCTGGTGGTAGGAAGGATACCAAGGATTTCTTTCCCAAGTCATTCTTCCCCATGAGTCCAAAGACCTCTTCAAGGCACATTCTGGTGGTAGAATGTGTTCTGAAGAGTCAGCCACAATGGAAGGTCTTTAGATTAGCAAAAGTCCTCTTGGAGTGGGCCATGTGGTTGCCATTCTCTGCAGAGCACTCACCAAAACAGTAGGGATGGTCCTTCCATGTGAGACAATGACCGCCACCATCTTCCAAGCAGTGGCAGGGTCAGTTTGCAAAGTCTTGCAAGTTTCTCTTAAAGTAAAGTGAACGTGGTGACATTCTGAAGCCTTTTTATGAGCAGTGGTAGAATGATGCTTAAGGGCAGTGATTCTCAGTGTTCAAATGTCCAGCTGCATTAAAGTTCAACTCCCACAAAGCCGCAACTAGCATAGCCAAGAGTAAGGAATTCTGGAAGCTTAAGTCTGAAACCCTGGAAGACTAGATATTGAGAATCTCTAGACTGGTAGGTGCTGGTCAAATGGTATGGCACACAGAAATCATCTTACACAGACCGAAGTGACCAAAAATCTAAGGAGGGATGATCTAGTGAGCAGTGGCGTAACCATGGAGGGGCAAGGGGGGGATATCTGTCCCCGGGCACAGCATCTGGGGGCACCAATTTGGGTGCCCAAAAGCTCCCCGCCCATGAGCCACGGGATAGTGTATTGCTAGTCACCTGCCACCACTGCCACCTTGTACATGGCACCTTAGTCCCTCCCTATTTCTTAGGGGGCACGAAAGCTGACTTTGTTCCCGGGTGCTGAAAACCCTAGCTACGCCCCTGCTAGTGAGTTAGCCCTCCAACATCTGCTGCCTGAAGTGGGGTAGCTTCACTCTGCCTAACAGTGGGGCCAGCTTGGAGAAGGAGAAAATAAGAGAATCACACAGATCTGTTGAAGTACAGATCTTCCTTCTTTAGACTGCACATCTTTCCCAATAATTTCAAAAATAAGATAATAGAACCCCCTCCTTCTCAGTGCCTGCCTTCCTAATCACTCCTGTAGCCTCCACACAGATCTCGTTGTCTCCCCAATCAAGCTTGAGAGGAAGATCCTACAGCAAGAGAACAGTGACATATCATTAGTTTTCTGGTTTCATGTGGCTCCTCTGAAGAAGCCCAGCATTCGGTGTCACCCTTAACACCACTATTCGGACACATTCCTGCAGTGACTCAAATAATCATCTTGTAAACAACCTCAAATGAGCTCTAATTGCTTAAAATGCTGCATCATGGGCACCGGTGGGGGGGGGGGGGCAAGCAGCAGGACATCTGACTGTCACAGTATTTCTCTGATTTATTTGCCATTTTCAAGAAGATCTGTTACAATGGAAAAGAAAAAGAGGAAATATTAGCCTATTGCATCCCCAGATGGAGCTGGGGGGGGGGGGGGAAAAGCTCCATTGTTCCCATGGGAGGGGATGATTCTGCTGCGAAAGAAACAGAAGTGCTCTGTAGAAGAAACCTGTGTTAAGTATTCTTCTCTGAGTGAACTTGAACTGAAGGATGAAGTGGCAGCAGTTTAAACCCATTAGCTGCAAGATGAGTAAGGAATGATTGAAGGGGAGGGAGGACTCCATTAGGCATGCAGAAGCCATGCTATTATTATGAGTGAAGTCTGTGCCATATTGACTGATGACCAATCATCATCATCATCATCATCATCATCATCATCATCATCATCATCATCAAACACCCTCTTTGGCTATTACTATAAAACTATTAAAAACTTGGTTATTCAAGCAGGCATTCCCTCAAATATAATGTCAACCCAGTGCTCGCCCATTGAAACATAGATTTTAATTTATCTGCATGCCAATCATATCTGCTGTTTGATGTCATGTTAATTTTAATTTTATTATATTTCCTGCATTTGTATGTTTTTACTTTATTGCACGAATTATTTGTGTTTATTTCGCACTGTATTGCATTCACTAATTTTTGTTCACCATCCAGAGTGGCCTCACTGCTAGAGGGGAGGAATAAAAATCCAATAAATAAATAAATAAATAAATAAATAAATAAATAAATAAATAAATAAATAAATAAATAAATTGTTTGCAGTAATGTCAACTCTTAGCTGCTCTTTTCCATGTAGGTAGGGAATACTCCGAAGTGGTTAAATGTTTCCTTCTCCTGGGGGTCAACTTTGGACTGTGTGCAGCTTTCCCAGGGCCACACAGGCTGGTTCTATTCACATAAGACCCAGTGGGGATTCAAGGCTGATGTCAAGTGTCACCAGGTGAGGGGTGAGATCAACAGAATCCATCCTTTATAGGTAAATTGGTACCAGAGTGACTGAAGCCTGATTGCTAAAGAGAAGTGAATAGAGATGGGCACAAATCCATTTCATTTGTCGTTTGTCGTTTGGAGGGTCCGTTTCAGTTCGATTTTTGTTTTTCGTGAATTTTTGCAAAAAAAAAATCATTTTTGTTTTCGTTCGTTTCGTTACCATTTCGTTACCATTTATTTCATTTTTTGTGTTTTTTTTTAGGATTTTAAGCAATTCACTCATATTGCAGTAACGGAAACGAAAATGCACGACAAAATTTCCGGTGTTTCTGTTCGTTTCGTTTCATTTTAGAGATAAAATTTGTTTGTCGTTTCGTTACATAACAAAATGAAAAAACGGAAACGGAAATGAAAAATTGTTCGTTTCGTGCCCATCTCTAGAAGTGAATAATGATCTAATGCCTTAGTAAACATCCAGCATATTGTAAAGCTTCAAATAGAGAACAAACTTCACCTCAAATTTGAATTATATCAAGAAATGTGAATTATATTTGAACTGTGAATTGTGTAAGCATGACCTGTGATTCTTTGCTTGCTCTGGAGAATGGTAAGGAGGGGTTCTCAACAGCATAAAGAAGAGGGAGAAGGAGTCTAATAGAATTGGTATTGGAAGTGACGTGTCAAAATGGAAAATGGCTCATTGGACAATGGTATGAGGGAGGAGAGCCAATCAAGACTTGCCGGAGGGGATAAGAAGAGAGCAGTTAAGAAGAGACAGTTGGTTTAGAGTAGTATATGAGAGTGGTAGAGAAACAGCAGATGAGACGGAGGTGGAGTTAGGAAGAAATATGTTGTAGAAAAGAAGGTTGTTAAAGAATTGACAGTGCAAGGTAAATAGTGACTAAACAGAGGAAGAGTGTATTTACAAATATAGGCCTGTATAATGAAACAACTTTGTAACTCAAAATCTAAGAATGTGCCATGTGATCATGAAGCTTTATAATTAATAAAGAATGTATTCATCTAAAAATATGCATTAGCAACCATGAGATTTTTCCCCTGCATGAAAATAAAATGACCAAAACACCTTTTTTTTGTTAGTAGCAAACCTATTCCCGGGGGGGGGGGAAAATCCAAAAAAAGTCCTAAAAAGAAGAAAGAAAGAAAGAAAGAAAGAAAGAAAGAAAGAAAGAAAGAAAGAAAGAAAGAAAGAAAGAAAGAAAGAAAGAAGTCATATAATATGTAGGCATAATTTTAATTTTTTCACTCTCAAATATGACATTTAAAAAGTGAAGTTTTACATTCAACATACCTATATGGAAGTCAAGGGATGACCTAGGGCAATTGATTGTTTTCACAAATGTATGTGAAGAAGCCTTGTGGTGCAGTGGTTAAATGCCTGTACAGCAACTAAAACTGTGCTCATGGCCTGGGGTTCAATCCCAGGTAGACTGCTCATCAGCCTTCCATCCTTCCGAGGTTGGTAAAATGAGTACCCAGCTTGCTGGGGGAGGGGGCAATGTGTAGCCTGCATAATTTAACTGTAAACAGCCCCGAGGGTACTTGAAATGCTATGGGGCAGTATATAAGCAGAACACTTTGCTTTACATACACAAATAAGTATTTAAAGGAGCACATGTTTTGTGATACTCTCCCAAACTCCTTCATAGTTTGGTGATGTTTTAGCTTCTCTTGTGAAATGGTCATTCACTATGTTCTCACTTGCCCCAATAATATTATCACTGAACCAATCTGACAAAGCAAAATGATTCACTCTCTCAAGAAAAGAAGTCCAGTTGCTTGCCATGACCCAAATTTCAGATAACCTCCTCAGGATGACTGAGACTTTTCACAGACATACCACCCTTGTAGCTAACCCAAAGTAATAGACATCACTGGATCTGTTCCATCATACTACGAGGTGGAACTGACATAAGCACAAAATGGGACTTCACTAGAGAAAGTGCCGCAGTTGGTGGAACCTACTTCCCAGAGAGAATCTTGTAGATGGTTTTCAGGTGAATAGTCCAAACACATTCATTCCAAAAGGATTTCAATGGACTTCAACAGTGCCTACTTTGCTCGTGATTATTTCCTTTCAGTTTGTTTTGATCATCAACATCATCATATTCCATTGTGTTCTAGAAAACCATTGCAAATTACTTTGGAGGACTCGTATGCAGATGATAAGCATTCTCAAAATCC
Organism: Phrynocephalus guinanensis; assembly: GCA_037367245.1. NCBI lineage: Eukaryota > Metazoa > Chordata > Lepidosauria > Squamata > Agamidae > Phrynocephalus > Phrynocephalus guinanensis. Next base: position 14,620,995 of record CM074745.1, on the reverse strand, counting down.
TTCTGAAGGAGGAGGAGGAGGAGGAGGAGGAGGACAGAGCATCAGAACAAAGAGACTAAAAATAAACTTACTTTTTAAAAAACCCTCCCCCAATCCTATGATCTCATGCTATGCCCCCCCCCCAACTTCTAAAGGAAAGGAATGTCTTCAAGATCATCCGGATTTAGTACATCATGAGCAAACATGTACTCTTTAGCAAGGGAGACACAGAAGGAGCCTCCATAATGAATGTGAGGTTTCTGAATAGATCTAGGTGTCCCCTGGACAGCAACAGGGCCCGTTGGCTCATTATTCCATTTCTGAAGCACTGCTGGATCACTTCCAACATGAACAAAAAAAGAATAGTCTGCAGCTCTGGCCATTTAACAATTCACAAGCTTGCCAGAACCAATGAAATACAAACAAAGCAAACCCATAGAGGGTACAGAAGGGAATTTCAAGGCCATAATTGGACAAAAGATGTGCGGCTATTTTGCGGAGACATAAACAAATTTCAATGAGATCTGGGGATTTTCTGTAGGCAGGTAGAGGTGGAGGTTTGCATGTGTAGAAACCTTACCACCTCCAGTATTGGACTATAGTGAAATTCCAGATGAGTGGCTTTAAATACAAAGTCAAACACATTTAATACTATTGAATGTAAAAAGAAACAGAATTTCCAGAGAGTCTCTTTCTGACCACAGTTTCTCACCCCCTCTGCCAATATTCAGCGTCTTCTTTCTGACAGCAATTCAATTTGCTTTCAGCTCCAAGGACATGAGTCCATAAGTTAAACCAATCATCCAGGGGATAAAGTAGGTACATCATGAGAGATCCATAGATGCCATTAAATAACGCTGAAGAATGCTCTTGGACATGAAGTGGGAGTACTGACACAGCTATTTTCCCTTTGGCTTGGCTAATTAGCTGCTTAGTTATTCTGTTAGTTTTGAAGAAAAAGGAGCATGTAATGGGTGAGCTTTGGAGCTCAGCCAAGAGCTGGGGATCACATGTCAGAAGGTGGGTCAAGACTAAAGAGAGCTGAGCGGAGGCACAAACCCATGGGAACACACCCTAAAGCCACCATGTCCCTGTGGTAAGGTCCTAAACTTCATGTCTAGGAGTTGCTACTGATGACCAAGGATAATCAACCCCAGTCCAAAGAGCTTGCAAGAGTTTTGTTGCCTGAGAAATAATGTTCCAAACCACAGTTCAGATCACATATGACCTTGGCAATTCTGTGTACATAAGAACATAAGAACATAAGAAGAGCCATGCTAGATCAGGCCAAAGGCCCATCTAGTCCAGCTTCCTGTATCTCACAGTGGCCCCACCAGATGTGTCTGGGAACAAACGAGACCAGATATCTGTCTCCTGATACCACTCCCCTACATCTGGTCCTTGAAGTACCCTGGTTTTAAGCCTGGAGATTACACGTCTCCATCATGGTTTGTAACCTGTGATGGACTTCTCCTCCAGGAATTTGTCCAATCCCCTTTTGAAGACATCCAGGCCAGATGCCATCACCACCTCCTGTGGCAGGGAGTTCCACAGACTAACAATGCGCTGGGTAAAAAAAAAATTCTTTTGTCTGTTCTTACTCTCCCAACCCTCAGTTTGAGTGTATGTCCCCTAGTTCTTGTATTTTTTGAGAGGGAGAAGAGTGTCCCTCTATCCACTTGACACATTCCCTCCGTTATTGTGCATGTCTCAATCTTAGAACTGCAAAGCTGGAAGGGACCCCATGGACTATTGAGTCAAGCCCCTATCAAGGAGTATCAAGGAGACGTGGAGAAGCTAACTCTCAACGTCCAGCTCTGCAGCCAGATGCCTAAACCATGGGGCTATCCATGTCCTAAAGCCATTACTGAAAGGAAACCAGATGTTTCCTACCAGTGGTGGTGAACCTTTGGCACTCCAGACATTTTGGACCACAACTCCCACAGTCCTTTGTCATTGGCAATACAGGCCTGGAATTCTGGGAGTTGTGGTCCACAGCAGCTGGAGTGCCAGAGGTTCTCCACCACTTTTTCCTACCTTTGGGTAAAAAGGAAGGTAACATTTGCATCCCGATTTTGCTGTCTCCATACTGGTGTTGCCAGTCTGATTTGTTCTTCCTTTTCCCAATTGCAAACTTCCCCTTCCATCCTGCAAATGGATGCGGGAGGAAAAGCAATGCATGCCAAGCAACTTTCCTGATTGCTCAGAAAGAAGCTGCAGAGGTCATTGATGGCTTCTTAGTGAATAATGTCTCTTTCAAAGAGACAATCTATAGTAGCCTGGCGGAGAATGGTTTTGCATACATGATTCCAACAGCCTTGTTTCACATTGCAGCAAAGTGGAAACAAAAATAAATGACTAACCTATTATCATTGCATGGTCTGACAAGATCTGGGGGAAAATTAAGTATGGATAAGAACTTGTATCACTTAAACACTGTAACTAATCCAAGATTTAATGATGATTTAATGATGATCTTAAAGTTAACAGTGATTGCAGATATATCCAGTTATGGTACTGATTCAAATAATGGGAAATATAAAATTGCATTTTATTGACCATATCTATTGGCCAGAGTCTTTTTTTTTTTGCACCTTCCATAATCAAGCAAGTTGTACAGAGTGCATTTTTCTAAACCTACAATACGGACCAAACCAGTATGACATGTGTAGTCCTATGTCCACTACAAGGGGTGTGGTGGCTCAGTGCCAAGTCAGCAGCTTGGTGGTTCGAATCCTGGGTGCCATGCAGTGGAGTGAGCTCCTGCTGATAACTCCCAGCTCCTGGCAACCGAGCAATTCAAAAGCATGTAAATGCAAGTAGATAAATAGGTACCGCTGTAAAAAGTGGGAAGGTAAAAACAGTGTTTCCTTGCAGCCATGCTGGCCATGTGGCCATGGACTTGCACAAAACTGGCTCTTTGGCTTGGATATGGAGATGAGCACCACCCCTAGAGTCGGACATGACTAGCATGCATGTGTGTGTGTGGAGGGGAACTTTACATATTTTTACCTTTATATCCACTACAGGGCAGAATGGCATCTCATATAGTTCCCTCATTGTCAAACCTGGAATTCGTGTGGTCAAAAAACAAGAAAGAAAATGCGAAGGAGTCCACATAATAAAAGAGAAATCAAAACCAACACAGAATATCATGAAGCCTGAGCTGGTCCCAAAGGAGGGGAAGACTTGTATTCCCTAATGAAGCCTGAGACCTCTCCTGGACTCTCCAACTGATGAGATGTTGTCAAGGGTCTCACGTTGCCAAGCTCAGCATAGTAACTGCTTACCTTGTTTTCCAATAATGAATTCCTGCAGTTTGAGGAAACAGGCTTCTAAAGTCAAAGGTGACTATAAGACGGAGGTCTAAGGTCAAAGCTGACTATAAGATGGAGTACTTGCACTAGCTGTATTCAGACTGATTAAGCTGTTTGGATGAACAGCAAAACGTTTCTCTCTCTCTCTCTCTCTCTCAAAAAAGGAGTCCAGTAGCCATGACTCAACTTCCAGATAAACTCACCTGGATGACTGAGAATCTTCACAGACATAAGTCTTCTAAAGCATAACATGTTGTATGGGATTTACCTCTCCACCCTTTTAAAAATAGTTATATAACAGGTACTGAGTGTGTATTGTGTGCACATAAGCAGATGAATTCTTGCATTTGAATATTTTACATATACAGTGGGAGAGGAGCCTTTTGTGTGTGGCTGAATAGCTCAGTAGTTTTGATATGTAGATGCTAGAGAGTGGCAAAAATGAAAACAGAGTGTTTCATTCCATTTCTTCAGTAGTTTTGTTTTGTTACTAATGAATTTTTAAAGAATTATTGGAATGAAATGATTTGTTAATTGCTCCCTTGGTTCTTAGGGGGCACCAAAATCACTGGGCAGCTTCTTTGGACTCTTCTCTGTAAACCCCCCAAATTTGGAGAGGTTTCGAGTTGAGGGGGCTGAGTTATTAAATTCCCAAGGGGTCCCCCTAGAAGAAAAGAATTTCTAATTGAGTCAGGAAATGGCTAATACCCCCCCCCATGGAACAGAACAGAACAGGTACAGAACAAAACAGATTATTAACTGCTTCCCAACTCAATGAATGCTGCGGAAAAATAAATAATGACATTGTAACTAGAAGACTAGTGGTTTTAATCCTCTTGTTCCCTCCTCTTTCTTAGAAATTTAAAACTGGAGGCAGAGGGATTTCAGGTCATGGCACTGAGTAAGGATGTGATAAAGACTTGCACATTTTCTTGTCTTAGACAAATACAGGGTGCCTTGACAAATCCTTGAACAAACTGTCAACTGGTGTGATATTTTTTCATTCCTGAGTGAGGTTGAAAAGAGGAGCATCTTTTCCCGTCAAGAAGAGTGTTAGCAAAGTATCTCCAGCCAGCATCCTATTGCCTAATCATGGAATGAAAAGCTAGTCCCCCCCCAGGACCATTAACCTTCCAAATCACATTGGGAGTTGTGTGACTGTGGTGTTACGACCAGTGTAAGAGCAAACCACCACAGGGAATCAGCTGCAGCAAAGGGTACACGTACATGGTCGCCGTTCTACTTTCCATTTCGGCAGTGCAGCACTGGCTGCTGGTTTTCAAAAAGATGCTTTGTTTTAGCTTGCAAATCTTGCGGGTTTGCACAAAACACAACAATTCTTCAGTAAAACAGAAGCACAAATTTCAACTTTTTGATAAAGCATTTTTTTCAATTACTTTATAAAAAAAGGCAAAAAGGCAAAAAGGCAAAAAAAAAGTTCATCCAGCAAGAAGAAAACTTTTTAAATGTCCCCTTTTAACCTATAACTATGAAAAGACTGAAGGTAGATGCCCTAAGCACATCCGATCTCACCTGATTTGGGAAGCTAAGCAGGGTCAGCCCTGGTTAGTACTTGGATGGGAGACCACCAGGGAATACCAGGTGCTGTAGGCACCTGGAGTAGGAACTGGCAAACCACTCCAGTATTCCTGCCCAGAAAACTCCATGGACATGGGGTCACGAAGAGTCGGTCATGACTGTAACAATGCAACACACACATGAATCATGAACACTGAGTCATGCAGACTAACAGACTTGGGAAAAGAGAATTTCCTGTGTTCTTATTAGCAATGGGGAGCTTTTTCCTCTGAAGGTAGGAAAGCAGAACCAGGCATTTCCTCACTCATCTTTCAACCACACTTCTCACCTGACAGCATCACTTTTTCCAGAAGCTGGCAATGGTGGGCCGAGAGGTTCACCCACAGATGCAGTACTCTACTATACATCTGTCAGTTTCCAGAATGCTCAGGCACAGGTGGCTTTTTTAAAACTTGCTAAATATTCATGGCTATCTTTAGATTTGCTATTGGCAAGCCCTCCAAATGTATTCAGGGATATAAAACCAGCAGCTATTTCACATTTTACTACAGAAATGTCTTCTATGCCCACCCCGTTTACAATTCGATTGCTTTTCACCATCTTCTTTGTCAGTGAAGCTGGGGCTTGATCGAAGATGCTCATGTTGATGCTTAGCGAACTTCCTTTGTGGATGTTTAGACTTCACGTCTGACGTCCTGCACAAGAGGTTGTATTTTAATTGACTTTGCTCTCAATGGCAAGGAAACAGTCCCCTTGATCATGTGACTTTCAGGACTGAGAAGGCCTGACAAAGTACACAAGTTCCATGAAAACGTACATTAAAATATAGCTGTTTATGTTATGTTATGTTATGTTATGTTATGTTATGTTATGTTATGTTATGTTATGTTATGTTATGTTATGTTATGTTATGTGTTTCTTGCTAAAAATGAGTTACCTATTTTATCTCCTTGTTGGACCCTTATCATGCACTTCACACTCATCTGTGTGAGGGCCTGTGTGTGATACGTCTGTCAAAGTGCAGGCTGTCAACTTAAAATATAATAAAATAAATCCAAACCATTTAAACAGAAAGTACCATTAAGGAAAGGAGATTGTGTAGCTAACTTGCATTGCTTACTCATGTAGCAGCATTGCAAATACAATAGAAAAGAGAAGAGGTTAGAATGAGCATTTCCCAGGGTGCATTGCAAAGTCAATTTGTACCAACGTGGACATAAGGGCTGATGGTGATTCTTTCCTCCCGCTTCTTTTAGCAAGGGATTATAGCTCACTTTGCATTTTGCTGCTGTAATTAAAGTAGCGTGTCAGAATAATTGCCTCTTGCAGCTAGAATCTGGTTCTATCCCCTCCCCCACCTCCTTCCCCCAGCTTAGTTTCACAGAGTGGAATTACCTGCAAACATTGTTTGTGGAGTGTTGCATTTCCATTAAGTTGCTGACAGATTTATCCAATAATGGGCACACCTCGTGACTTAACCGGTGTTGGCATGAAGCCTACGGTTCTATCAGATGGATATTGTAAGAGGTAAGGGCTAGCGCAGCTGTGTTTGATGATGCCAGATACGTGTGAGCGACATGATAACAATTTGGTGAACAATCCCAGCCAGCTTCCAGAACAATCTGCTAGCAAACTGAGAACAGCTGTGAGCGGAAGGACATCAAAACTGCCATTCTTTCACTGATAAGTAAGGAAAGGGAAGAGCTGGATTGGGTGGTTACAGCAACTCCTAGGTAGCTGTAATCATTTCTAAAACCAGTACCCCACACTGGAGTCAGACAGAATTCAGAATACCTGCATGGCATTAGTTAATTCCTATTCATGGTGACCCTTTCCAAGTCTTCTTGAACGGTTACTTCACGTCCACTCTCGTCCCAGGAGGAAGTTCATTGCGTGTTGATGTCGGTCGCTGTAACGTGGTCTTCTTGCGGTTCTGTTCCTGTTCCCGTGTATGCACGGGTGTGATTGATGATACTGCCATGACTGTTTCCGCACATCCTCATTCCGTGATGAGATGTGAAATTTTGTGCCTTTGTTCTCCATTTTTCTTTCTGGACCGACAGTCCATTTTTTGATGTTTCGATTCTCTGAAGCCTTGCCTTCAATGCCTTATGGAGCTCAGTTTGAGGCATTTGTCTTTTAATCTCTCTGTGCTGTGTTGCTGACTCCATAGGGAATGTACTGGTAAATGGCACTTTGCACTCCTGCCACTAGATGGAGAATGGCACATTGCGTCACTTGTATCGGAACAAGAAGCGAGATGAGGAGATTCACGAGGCCAGGGAGGGGAATCTCTCATACCACTTAGAACTCTCCTTGTCCCGCAATGGACATACGGTTAGATTTCTTCGTACTGGTCCCCAGTGGGACCGCGAACAGCGATGAGATGGACATGAAGTATCAGCCTTAGGAACATAGCACTTAGAAAAGACTTGCCATTTTCTTCTGTGCGTACTCTGGGATTGTGCAGTTTGCCTGAAGCAACACAAGTTGGATCTTCTGAGAGGCACAGTGAGAAAGCAAACTCACAGCCTCTCACTCATATGCCAGGTAGATAACTCCAGGCTTGATTTCACTGAGAGAAAAAAAAAACCACACCCTTTCTATTGGTTTGGGCTGAAAAGAACATGATTTAGATTTTAGCATATACACAAGGCATGTGCAGACTACAGTGCCAGGGGCAAGAGTTTTTCTGCTCCTCTGACAGAGGGCCATTTATTTTGAGGTGTGTATGGAATCGATTCCAATGAATACCTTATTCCTCAGGGGGAGATCTCTGGTATCTGATACGGCGCTATACCAGATAGCAGGAAATTTTTTAAAAATTAAAGCATTGTGGCTCCCTTCCTGCTCAAATGCCCCACCACCAGTGGAATCACCCACCCCTTCCCCAAAGCCTACCTGGATTGCCTCTGCATTGCCTATCTGATCATCCCACCATCACCCATCTGATTCCTTCAGTCAACCAGATCCTAACCCCAACTGGTCTGCCAGATCACTTCTTTATAATGAGGCTTCTATGAATTTGCATCAAAAGTAATATAAAGAGTGTGAATGTCTACATGGTTGTTGCTGCTGCTGCTGCAAAGAGTAAGATTTCTTACTACTTCTTTGCCTCCTTTTTTGCATTTTAGAGGGGATTTGCATTTAAATTATCAAGTTTTATGCATAGTCTTCTCAACTGTAATTTTCTTTAAATAACAAAATATAACAAATAGAAATGAAACATTACACACGATGCAATAGATGACTAGAATAAGAGAACTGCAACAGGATTAATGCTGACAAATTACTAGGAGATGGGTAGGCAGACTTTGTAATGAAGTAAATTATTTTTGAAAAGTAACTTTTTTTCTGAGTAGAGTTATTCCAATTATGTCTTTGAAGAGACTCCTTTTGCAAAAGAAAATTCCCCATTCCCAGTTTACTTTAAAAGAATGGGAAGAACTCCTTTAGTGTGTAGGCAATTGAAAGTCTCACTTTGACTATTCTCACTGATATGGTGGATGACAATTACTCCCAAGACTGATTTCATCTATTGTTCAGTCCTGCCCCAAGTTCTGAATTTTCCAGCATTCCGGCTGTTCAGTCCTGTCTCCATACCAGTTTGATTTAAAACAACAACAAAAGAGAAATGTGAATTCATATTCTTCTGTGGGTTGTATTTCTTCAGTGATAACCCCCTAAATGGCATGTGCCAGTATGGGATGTGGCTGAAGTTAAAATTAGGTAAGACCACCCATTCTTACCATTCTTTCCCCCTCCCCTGCTGTCTCTCTCTCTCTCTCTCTCTCTCTTTCTCTCTCTCTCTCTCTCTCTCTCTCTCTGTCTCCCTCCCTCTCTCTCTCTCTCTCTCTCTCTCTTTATATATACCACAAATACAGTGATAGCTTGTATAAAGGAATTAATTTGTTCCAAATGAAATTATGTTAAGCAAATTTTCCTTTATGCAAATTTCCCATAGGAATGCATTGAAAACAGATTAATCCCTAATCGCAACCATTTTTATGTTGTACGGATTCACCTTATACGCGGTTTTGTGAAGCAAATTTCCCCTATCTCCAGAATTTTTTACATTGTACAGATTTTATGTTATACAAACTGTTTGCTATACAAGGGTCAACTGTATATATATATATTTGCTTCTTTCAGTCTTTGTTTTGCTTTCTGATCCTCCTTTGCGTGCTTCTTTCACTCTTCTTTGCTACCCTTCCCCTCCCCAGGAGGAGCCAGGATGTTCTCTTGATGGGTCTAGATGTGTTGTCTGCAGAAATTAAGCCGAGGGAAGCATAGAATTAGGATCAAGGCCACAGGATACTTACCCTTGTCTTGCTTTGAGGGTCTGAAGATCTAACACTTTTTTTTGAACCACCTGGATTTATTAATCATTAGACATCAATGCAGGTTGTTTCAAATGTTCAAGGAATGGGAGATTTTGTTTGTTTGTTTGCTTCATCGATTCTAAGTTTGAATCATGAAAAACTTTGTGGCGCAGACTATCTTTTCCCCTGGCTCTCCTTTTATGATTCATGGTGGAATCAGTAGGCTGTTTAAAGCATTGCAGGGCACCAGGGAAAAGGTATATATATATTTTTCCAATGTTCTCCATAATGTACAGATAACATAGCCATCAGTGTTGCTTCTGTCTCATATATTGATTTTTATGTTGTGAGTGGGGGTTTTCCAAGAAGAGGTGAACTAGCGCTAAATTAGTACGTCAGCTTATTGATATGATAATGTAGAGGTAGACTCAGTGGTTGGTTTGTTGTTGTTTTTAATACTTTGGAATGGCTAGAGAGAAAGGTCACAAGAACTGATATTCCTGCTGTCCAAAACATCACAACCAGGTCAGTCTGTCACTAGAATAGTTAGTCTGTCACCCAAAGTCACACATCACATCCAACAACTAATCATATGGGGGGGGGGAGTCCATTCATAACCTCCCAGCTTGAAAAAATAATCAATTTCCCTCAAGCAATAGGAGGAAAACCCAAATTAGCAAATTCTATGTCACCAACAAGAAGGGCCAGACTGAGTCAAATGGGCCTTTATGCCCTGCAATCATTTTTTTTTTAAAGAAAGCAAATGGATCCCTTTTACACCACAGTAAATCCAATGTTCGGTCTTTGGCTATGAAGTTGCAGTCTAAATAGGATTGGAAGGTCTGGATGAAAACAAGGGGGAGAAATTTGTGGACTCCAAATATTTATACAAATATATCTCCTTCACACAGGCTGAATATGTCAGTTAGCCAAAATGCCCCTTTCTTCAGTTTTTTTAAATGCAATTCTGTTTTTTTTTAAACTTTTGCATGCTAAGAAAAAGCATGTGCCTACATGTGCATGTCAGTGTAAAACTGCCCATAAAATGCATCATATACATGCCTACTGATTTGCATATTAAAGCACCCAATCAAAATGTGCATGGGGATGGATAGGAAGTGTCCCATGGTGTTTTTAAAAAATTGCATAGAATCTGATTGAAAGTTAAGGTTGAGGAAATTAGTAACTGAATGGAACAGAAATGGAAAGATTCTTCCAAACCGAGATTGCATCAGGCTGATAGATGGCTGAACCTGTCAGAGCAGAGAACTGGAAAGGATGAACTTCAAATTTCTTCAAGCTTAACCAATGTAAATTTGGACCATGAACTCATTTTGCAGAGGCTGCAGAACAATGACCACATCTTCCTCTTCTGAAGGTAGAACTGATTAGGAGATTCTGCCCCAAACCATAGTAGTTGATGGACTCCTCCTCCCTGACCCCTCCCTCGCTTTTCGCTTGCTTGAATAGTTTCATGATGGCTTTATGGTTTATTTTATTTTTTACATTCCATCCCTGCAACACTGCCTTCGTGAGGCAAACAGCTCCACAATCAACAGTTTTAAATACAGGTGGAACAATTAGACAGAAATGACAATTGTATCTACTACACACAATGGTCTATTTAAACGTCCTTTGTTCGCGTGATGATCACTATTCAGTATGGTACAAAAGATAACAAACGTACGTTTCTCCCCAGCGGCTTCCTACACTTTCTCTTTTGCACTTACCAGCTTGAATAGAAAATGAACCGCACGAAAAGGCAGAGTACAGCTGGACGGCGCAGCATGGAAGAAGTGCTGGTAGAGTGGCTTATGAGCACCTCTTCTGGATGAAGGGATACTCCTGTAGAGAGGGATGAGGGCACACCTTCCTTTTACTCTGTACAATGCAATAAAGAGTGGATACAGGTTTTTTTTTTAACTCTATGACATTGACAATTCACGTCCAAATGTTTATGGCTTTTGTGGAGCTCAGCTACAGGGTTTCAGTCACGGCATATGAGAGATGGATTCAGGCATTTGATTTGAGCCACTTTAAACTAGAGATCGCACATAGTGCTAGGTCTGTGCATCATAAGACACACACACACACACACACACACACACACACACACACACACACACACACACACACACACACACACACACACACACATGGAGAGAGCAGAAGAACAACACAACAGAAGATTGTTTTAGATTGATTTATTCAGTGCCGGATCCCCGAGATAGAAGGGAATTACAGCATCTCAGCTGGGTAGCCATCCATTCTCTTCCTCGATACCAGGGGTGGCAAACCTTTGGCACTCCATATGTTTTAGTCCACAACTCCCAGAATTCCAAGCCCGTATTGCCAATGACAAAGGACTGTGGGAGATGGGGTCCAAAATGTCTAGAGTGTCGAAGGTTTGCCACCACTGCTCTATACTAACTTGAGCCACTCGTATCCTTAAAGGCACCTATATAATGAACTCACTTTAATTCAATCTCCTTACACTACCCACCATTTTGTGACCAGTAATATACTGCCTAATCCAGCAATGAGATTGGAGTGGGCAAAAACACATTGTTACCCAATAGCCAATCTGAGTATCAGTCAAACATTCACCTCTGGACCACCACATCCTCATTACTACTAGGGTGGGAGGGAGTGATGCTTGCAAAATGCCAAAAGAGATCAGGGCAAGCCCAGGTAGCCCTTTTATAGGCTGCCAAGCTCCTGCTCACCTGACCCCATCACAGTGCGATTTCATGCCAAAAATCAAGTCAGGTAAGCAAAGAAGCCCCATTGTGAACTGCACCACATGGAGCCGCCATTTCTGAAGAACTGGGAAGCAGAGATGGGTACGAAATGCTAAAATAGCCTGTAGTTTCCCCATGCCCGATTGGGTGCATTGGGGGGGTGAACCGCTCACTTTTCCCTATAGGAATGCACTGCTTCAATGCATTCCTATGGAAAACGAAAAACGAAACAGAAGGGTATTAAAATTTCCATTTTGTTCCATTTTGTTTTTCTTTGATGGGTCATTTCATTTTTCATGATGTAATGAAATGAAAAACAAATAAAAATGGAGAAAAAAAAATTCGTGCCCATCTCTACCAGGAAGTATCTCCCCACCCCAAAACAAAATCCATAGAGGTACTTCCAATAAAGAAGGCTGCAGGTTTTCCTCTTTTTGTCCACCATCAGTGGAGGTTTCATCCGACCTCATTGAAGAGTCAATCCTGCAGATTTCTAACTGCTATACCTACTTATTCGTTTGTGGTATAGATCCAGATTTCCCTGCACCTTTCTTTTCACTCAGTGTGGCATTTGGGCTATAAGAGGAGCAACCAGACCTTCTCACTCTCCACCCCAAGATGGGAGTTAGATTTCTAGCTTGGAGAACAGTTTTCAACAGCATTTGGAGCCCCCCCAACCACAACAAGATGTAAAATACTAACCTGGTGCCACACAATCCAAATGTAAAATCGATTCTTTTTTTTGGGGGGGGGCGGACATCAACCAACTCAATACCATGAAATGTACACTGAGATAACCTGATCTGCATATAAAAACTCCACTACTATGTATAAGGGAGTGTTCCAGAAAACTGAAATGAGGGGAAAAGCAATAGGTGTGCACAAACAACTCTACAATTTTGCCTATTATTTCTTAAATAAGAAGAAGCCCTCACCTTTAAGAAGGAAGGGTGAGATAAAACAAACAAACAAAAGTGCACAGACCTCCCCCCAAAATGGACAGAGAAAGTATTGTTGTGAATGGCATGTTAGCAGGGCCGGTGCTAGGTTTTTTTGCACCCTAGGTAAGGGGTGGGGTGGTGGGGTGGGTGGTGGGTGGGCGGGGCAGGGGGCGGCAGTGGGTGGTGGGGGGCAGGGTAGTGGCGGTTGGGCGGTGGGGATGGGAGATGGTGGGGGACAGCGACGGGCGTGGGGGGGGGGTGGCGATGAGCACGGGGGGTGGCGATGGGAGGGGGGGCGGCAGGCAGACGGCGATGGGCAGCGATGAGTGGACAGCGACGAGCGGCTGGTGGGCAGTGGGGGGACGGATGGCGGTGGCCAACGGCGGGGGGGGCAGCAGGGGGGGCAGCAGGCTGGCCAGTGACCTCTCTCCATTTTTGCACCCTAGGCTAGTTCACCTTAATGGAAGCGCTGGCCCTGCACATTAGGGATGGAAAGTGTAAGATTTTTAGACATTTTTTAGCCACTAAAGCAAGCAGTGGAGGCAGCCATCACTACTTGCTTCTGGGGACTAAAAAAAAAGTTTAAAAGCTGGTGCTCCCCTGCCAGCATGCCTGATTGGGGGAGAAGGATGGGTGTTTAAAACTTTTTTTCAGCCAACAAAGCAAGCAAACCAGAACGATCACACAATTATCACAGAGGGATGTATGTATACGGACAACTTGGCTTTGCTTATTGGTAGTTCCATGGTGATACTTCTCTACATCCTCTGCATGAGGCTATGATTCTGAGTCTCTTAAAATGATACAGTGCCTTTTATAATCTTACAATGTGAGCGTCCTTTACAGTTGCCAGGCCGACAGCAGCCTGAGAATAGCCCTCGTGACATCACAGAAAACAGAACTTCCAGCAAAATTGCAAAATAGTCTGTGTGTCACAGGCAGACAATGTAGCACCTTCACAATGGATTTGAAGGCTAAGATGGGGGTGGGAGCTGCTACTGCAGAGCACGGAAAATGATAAAAAAGACAACAGCACTACTGAGTGTGTGTACAAATTGTATGCCCCAAAGCCATGTGAATTACCCCCAAAATCTGAGGTTTCCAGATTGGCAGCTCCGTTTTCCCCGAGATTCCAGGCTCACAGCCTGAGATCTGGATCATGAGCCTCAAAACTGGAGTCTTGGGATCAAAACCATGTAGTCCTTCCAGAAGACCTCACACAATACCAAAGAGGAAATCTTGTATCCCAGATGCCATCACATGATGAGGCTGTGTAAAAAGCAATTAAATAGATCAGCTAGCCCAGTGACATATCTCTAGATAGGAGCCTTTTAAAAATGAACAAAGAGCATATGTAAGTTTAAAGTGATTTTAAAAATATACGATACAGTACCTGACTTCCCTTCAACCTGCAAATTGTTTTAATAACCTTTGGAGACCATGCTAGAGCCTTCTCTTCAGCACTGAGCAGGGTTAAGCCACGAGGCTGCTGGCAAAATAGCTTATATCAGAGAGCAGGCCTTTCATACCTGGGGCTCTTCAAGTCTCTTGCAATCATTAGCGTTCCCCAACAATGTCCCTCACTCTGGACTACTGACTCACTCTGATGGCTGTCAGTTGACAACAACTTTGGACATCATTGGTGTCTGTTCTTTGTCAGGAACAGACCAAAATCCAATTATATTCAACTCACTGCCTCAAATCAAAATTTGTGATTCATTGGAAATGGAATAATCTCAAATGTTATCCATCCCTTGCACCTAAGTCAGCCATTGATGTGTACTCGAATTATTTATTTACTTTTTCCTTTGCCAACTTTGGATAACTGAAAACAGAAATAGTGGATACAGGGGTCCTACTATATTTCAAATATGCTTCTTCCGGTACGCTAAACCTTAACCTGGCCTCATGATTTCTGACAAAAGCTCTATTTATCTCTCAGCATGCCTCTTTGTTTACAGGCTTCAAGGGAGAGGCCTTGATCTGCTCTGCAATGAAGACTCTAGTCCTAACCTATTTCATCCCAGGCTCAAGGATGATTCAGCTTTTCATTCTTCTGAGATCAGAAAATTGAGTGCCTTACTCACTGAGGGGTGGTGGTGGAAGGTTTAATCTCCATAGTTAACATGTAAACTGTTGACGTTGAGTCGTGGCAGCTGGGCATTTTGTGAGATTGAAACATTTCCTTACTCAGCCAAGTAGCTTCATCAGTCAAAGGAAAGTTGGTGCCTACAACTTTATAGTTCATCTTGGTTTCATGCACCCCTGGGCTGAATGGGCTTGATAGGTGGACAATTGTGTGAACAGGGTCATAAGATATAAAATGGCCTGGGGTGTGTGGAAGTCCTACCCATTTGATCTTTCCCAACACCCATTAAGTATGGGTCGTTAGCCATGGCCTTCCTGGTGGAAATGTGAAGTCCTTCTGATTTGTCTTGGAATCGATGAAAAGGCAACATTATAAGTGGCAGATTGTGCCTAAGTCCTCCATCTCTGTTGAGAGAGGGATTTTCTTTACACACATGAATGGTTTCCCTGACCCCCCTCTAAAACCACCTATCTTCTCTGTCTAATCATTGTACATCCTCATCTATGAATGAGTGCCTTTTGTCCTTCAAGTGGAGGTATACTGCTGATTCTGGTCCTGAGCTGTTGCCTCTCCTGTGCTGGGCCATCCTTCTCTTTAATGGATCTTTGGTTTCTCTAATGTAGAGCTCTGTACACTCCTTGCTGCATTGGACCACATATACTATCGTGTTTCGGAGTTGGGTCTTTTGGGTGGACATGTCTCTGCCTTAGTGTGTTTGTGGCTTCGAAGTAAACAGGTATGTGGTGTTTGCCAAAAATCCTTTTAAGTTTTTCAGACACTCCATCCATGTAAGAAATTACCAGGTTCTTTCATCAATTCTGGGTCTCAGGCTGGTGCATTGTTCTTCTGGCACACTGCTTTGCTGAAGGCCCACTTTGGATATCCACAAGCATTAAGTGCTATCGTCAGATGCCTGATCTCCTTTTTCTTGGCTTCTTTGGGGGTGGGGATGCTCTCTGCCCTGTGGTTTAGAGTCCTGATGACTTCTAATTTGTGTTTTAATGGTTGGCAGGAGTCAAATAGTAGGTACTGATCAGTAAGTGTGGGTTTCCTCTAAACTTCTGTTCCCAGGCCATGATCGGGTCCTCGGTTATAACCTCACATGGAAGACAGAGAATCTTCACAGACATGTCCATAGGTATGTATAAACACTAGGGAGCAATATAAAAACAGCACACATTGGTTTTTGCTTTTGCAGAGAGAGTTTGCTACTTTGGAAATGGATACTCTGCATTACCCTTGATCAGTACTGACAGTGTAAATTCCTTCATATGCCTATACTGTTTAGCGCGCTGAAGCCCTGATTTGTATTGACTTCAACAGTAAAGTGTTTCTTTTTCTGTACCTGCACAGGATAACATCCGCAGAAATACCTGTGCACATATACCCTTAGACCTATGCAATTGTGTGCATCTGTATATATTATTCCACTCTCTCAGGCACAAACACACATACGAGCTTAATAATAGCAATAAGATACTGCAGGCGGGTTATCTCAGTGGAATTTCCCACTCAGTCGGCAGAAGTCACTCAGCTGTCAGAATAATTCACTTAATAGTGTCAGATATGTGTTTAAGAAACCCTCCTGGTGAGATTTGGAGCCCGAATACAAGAAAGGGCTCATGCAAATTGGATGCCATCGAATCAAGATTTCTGGGCAGGAATCTTAGTGCCACGTAGAACATCCCTGAGGGGTCGTTAGAAAAATGACAGGATCAGAGTGCTGCTGATGTACATTTTGCCTGACTAATTGGAATGAGGACCATGTTGCTAGGCTGGGTGTGGAGCATGAAACATATGTTTTGTTATGCAGGAGCTACAACATTGTGTTGCGTGGCTTGCTTTCTTACTGCTTAGCGTTCTCTGGAGAGGTGGGGCCGTTTGCCATTCCTGGATACTAAACGCGGTCAAGCTGTTTGTTTGCTGACAATAATCACTGCGACTTTTTGCCCCGATGTTGTGTTGCAAATTATTTACCAGTCAACCGATGTTCCGCCGCTCATCAGCCAGTATGAGCATATCGTTAGCAGCTCCTTGGGTGGGCCAGGAAAGGTTCTCTGGACAACACAATCTAATGACATTACTGCACATTTGCCTCGGATTAACACATTCTCACTCATTTCCACATGGTGAACAGTAGCTCATTAGCAGGGGCATAGACTGACCTTTTGCTCAAAAAAAAAATAAAATAAAATAAAAAATAAAGGCAGGAGAGAAAGTGCATGGTAAATGCAATAGTTTAAGTAAACCATATGTTATTATGCCTAGGCTTTTTATATATTTATTCCTATAAAAGTATTCCTACACATGTATCCTACCTGTGAAGAATATCACAGTAGCTCCAGATGGAGACGTTCACAGGGGCCCTTGTGCTGAATCAATATGCCTAACAATTAAAATCTAAACCAAGGCCACAATAAATGCAGGAAATACATTATGTCTCAAGAGAAGCTGAACAAAAAATTGCAGTGGTGTATCTCCGAGGAGCTATGTAGAAGTTCCTCAGATCTGTTGATAACATCACCAAGTCAGTAGAGGTTGTAGGTAAGAGATATCTCAAGTGGCAAAACTGGATAATTTCCTAAGAAGTACAACACCTGTCCTGCTGAACCTGACCAAAGGCTCACCTAGTTCAACACTGTTTCCAACACTGATCATTCAGATGCTTTTGGAAAGAATATGAGAAAGTCAAATTCATTCCCAGATGAAGTATTTGTTTCATCATCTGACTCAATCTAATCTAATCTAATCTAATCTAATCTAATCTAATCTAATCTAATCTAATCTAATCTAATCTAATCTAGTTCATTAGATACATTTACATTCTGCCTTAGCTCAGGATGGTTTATATGGTCCTCTTCCCCTCATACTTCAACCAGACAACCCTGTCCTGGCTGAGTGTGGATGTGAACATGTATGCCTCAAGCCACAGCCTGATAATGTAACTAGTAACTACTGCTTCATATGTTGTAATGATATAGCATGCATTTTCTATCTCAGCAACTCTAGTACTGGGAACTCATGGAGGTTCCATTTAGCTAACTTGAAAAGTAGCTCTCAAAGAATATTAGAAGGATATGTGTTTGAAGATGAAACCTAGACGGGGGAATGGCAGAGTACACCTCTCTGGCGGTCGCCCAGACGATGATAAAAGCCATCTTTTGGAGGTGTTCTCGTTCTGAAGTATCTGCACTGAACAAGTATTTGGGCTTAATGCAGCATGCGAATGAGCCACACACCTGCTGGAGGGCAATAGGGGACATGCAATTTCCCCCAAGCAACAGAACCTGATAGCTTCATCGCAGTCACCCAGCACAGAGTTGTACATTGGCATTCTGGTCATTATGCAGATAATTTTTAGCCTGGTTCTTTTGCCTGATCTGTGATCAGCGGCAACTTCCTGCCGTTCATAACACCAATTTTTTCGCACAGTGCCAATACAGCAATGTAACCTGCATACAAGTGGCTGTGAAGAGGCGATGTCAGGTGCCCACAGAAAGGGCTCCGAGTGCCACCTTTGGCACCCATGCCATAGGTTCGCCAACACTGGTGTAATGTCTTCCCTGAAATAATTTTTAATGACACATCAGGGAAGACGTCTGCCTATGGCCTTAGAAAACCACTGCTGGTCAGAGCCGCTTGTACTGGGTTAGATGAATGAAGCATAAATAATTTCACAATCTGTGATGTAGCTTGTTGGGGTGGGCACAGGGGCAGTTGGCACAAAATCCTTAGGGAAGCTAGGCCATTTCCTGAGAAGAAGACCATGTCAGAATGGCTGCCAGATCTGTCCTTGTTTTCTCCCTCTCACCTGCTGTTCTCAGCAAGTTTTCCTGCCCAGTGGCAACAAAGAGAGGCATCCAAAGGCATGGGTCAAAGGGCTGGCGAGGCTGGAGTGACAGCCAGAGGAGACAGGGCGGCTAGAGAGCAGTGGGTGGGAGTAGGGAGTGAGTCTGACCTTGAGAAGGAAGAGGAGGAGGAAAATGATGACAGGACCTTCACGGCCAGCTGAGAGGCTTTGGCAATCTCCTCTCATCCTTGGCCAGCTGTGGGTGGCAGAGCCACAGGAGAAGCACAGAGGGAGGAAGATAGATACCGCAAGGCATAAACGAGGCAGGGAGGTGGCTTTGAAAAAAGTCCACTGCACCCTGAAAGGCAGGGGGGGAGGAGCTGGGGGAGATTGGGGAAAGAGGGATAATGATGAAGGAGAATGAGAATATCTTGGGGTTACCCCTATCAGGAATGGAAAGGAAAAGATGGGCACTGTGGGAAATTGCAGTGGCAGCCAGTCCACAGGTTAGGGGATGCAATACTTGCCTTGCTGTGGCTGCTATCCAACCATGCTTCACCACTGCTTTTAATATCACACACTTTCTCATTTTCCAGACAGACAAGAACACCTACCAGTCGTTGGGTGTTTGATTCCCTACTGTGTCTCCTTGAGTGTGTGTGTGTGTGGGGGGGTGGACTTGTTGGTTGGACTCAGGTGAGAAGCCTCCTCTCCCCCCCAGGATGCACCTACAAGAGGGTTGGCTGGTGAACAGGTGGCTGGTGAGAACCCTCTTTGGTTGAGGAATGTTTTCTTTATGGTTCTGAATGAACAAATTAGATTCAAGTTACCAATTGTTTTTGTGTGTTTTGTGTTGTGAATCACTTGAGTTTCATCTGTAGGTTCATCACAGACAGGTGCCAGGATCTTTCTTTTCTGATGCCAAAGGTGGTGATACCAGAGCTTAGCCTTGCTGGTCACCTGATGATGGCCATTCCTCAGGAGTAGAGATGGGCACGAAACAATTTTTTAATTTCATTTTCATTTTTTTGTTTCATTTCCTAACAAAAAGAAGGAAGTGCCCTAAAAATGAAGCGAAACAAAATGGAAATGTTCATTTAATTCCGTTCCATTTTTCGTTTTTTATTTTGACAAGTGCTGATCTCAGTGCTTGTTAAAATAAATAATAAAAATAAGTGCTGATCAGCTGGTGTGTGGGGCTGTGTGCCAGCTGGTCAGCGGGAGTAAAAAAAGAATAACGCTGACTGGCAGTCCCATGGGCCAGCTAGTCGGTGGGAGTAAAACAAAAACAAAAACAAAAACAAACAAAAACCCTGCTGACTGGTCAGCCCCAACAATGTAAATTTGTTTTTTTTAAAAAAGCAAAAAATGAAACAAAACAAAATACAAAATGATTTTTTTAAAAAAACTGTTTCATAAAAAAATGAAATGAAACAGGGGGAAAGAAATGGAAAATGAAATGAAAATGAAAACGAAATTGGCATTTTGTGCCCATCTCTACCCAGGAGCAAAGATGCAACCAGGCTCTAGAGCTTTGTCAGAGTAGGACATATTCCTTCCTATTGCTGCCTGTTCACATCTCCGTGACTGATGTTGGACGCAGTTGGCCCAAATCCGAATGGTGTTTGCTTACATTTTGCATAATTTGATGTGGCAGATTGCAGCTAATTGAAAATGTGCCCATTGTGTTTGTGCCTTAACAGTGAGCAAACATTGACTATGAAAAGTTACACAAATCTTCCAGAAATGCAAAAGGTTTCTAACCATTGATGATGATGATGATGATGATGATGATGATGATGATGATAGTAGTAGTAGTAGTAGTAGTAGTAGTAGTAGTAGTAGTTGCTGTTGTTGTTGTTGTCATTGTCATCTCCTTTTCCCCCCAAGGAGTTCGGGTGGCTAAATACTTATATGAAACCCACACAGTCAGTGCTCCAGCTGTGATTATTTAAGACAATACATTGTAAATGTTTGTAAAATACACGAGAAACTATGTGAAGAAACATACGGGGGGGGGGCGTTCACATATGTCCTGAAAGTGTTGACAAAGAGTTGTCTTTTTAAGTGGCCCCTGAAAGAACGAATTCCACAGTTTGGGTGCCACCACCAAAAGACCCAATAGATCTACTTCAAGCCTTGTCCATTCTCCTACAGAGACATTGTAAAGGGGGCCTAAAAGGTGTAGGGAAATGAGCTGGCACCAGGAACCACAGAAAGGATCAGGTGGGGACATTCAGAGAGGCACTCCCCTCTAAGATCGTCTTGCCCAAGAGAACTACCAAACTCAGAACCAGCTTTGTCTGATGAAAATATTTCAATGAAGCTTAATTTCACCCCAATTTGCAGCACTTTTGGAAACTCATGGATATATTTAGACTCACAGAATCATAAAATCATAGAATAATTGAGTTGGAAATCTATCAAATCCACCCTCAGCTCACTACAGGAATCCAAATAAAAGGAGATCTGGCAGAGGGTTGTCCAATGTTCTCTTGAATGCCTCCAGTGTTGGAGAGCTCACCACCTTCTAAGGTAATTAGTTTCAATTGTTTTACTACTTCAACAGTTAAGACTCCCCCTTCCCCCCCATATTCAGCCTAAATCTGCCTTCCTGTAACTTGAACCCATTATTATGTGTCCTACACTTTGGGATGATCCAGAACAGATCCTCTCCTACCTTGGTGTGACCACCTTTCAAGTATTTGAGAAGTGTTATTCTATCTGCCCACCGTCTTCTTTTCTAAAGGCCAAAAATGTCTAGGTTTTCCAGTATTTCCACAGAGGGCTCCTCAGAACTTGCTTCAATTTGTTGGCATCCTTCTTGTAGTGTGGTGTCCAGAACTAAATGCAGTTCTCAAGATGAGGCCTAACCACTGCTGAATATGGAGAACAAGGGACTGGAAGACTATACTTCTGTATAGGGATAAGAAAAAACATCTGTACCCACACCCACACTATCTTTGCAGCTTTGAAATCACTGAGTACTTTTTTAACCATCTGTAATTTTGCCATTGTGACCCAGTATCTCTCTACTTGTAGTCAAGTGCCATCGAACTGAATGACACTTAAGTGCTGTTCCAGTGTTTTGTAACTGAGTGAAATAAACATAGAAACAGGAGAAAGCATCCAAGTTCCACTTTCTGAACTTTTCCATCTTTCCTGATAGAAAGTGGGATGCATTTAACCTGCAGGCTTCAACATCAACTTGTAGGAAATCCCTGCTGCAGTTATATTGTTTGACAAGTTACATTTTTGTGCAAACCATTGCCCCCCAGTTGTGCATGTGAGGGGCTGTTTAACACACACACACACACACACACACACACACACCAGTTTCTCTCCCCATCCAGTTCTCACCTAATTTCAAACATTTCTCTGTCCACTTCCTGTGTCTGATTGAACAGACACTTGCTGCAGCAACAACAATGCTTCAACCAGAAGACTTCGGGGCATTTTCATTTCATTTCCTAGACACATTACAATGTGGACAGAGGCTTCTTGCATGTCTGAATAGTACATTGATGCATGCAGTAAAATGACCTGATCCAAAATGCATGTTGGGAGAGGGGAAGCAGGGGGACAGATAGTCCAAATATGTTTACACCTTTTTTCTTTTCTATGCCTACATGTAGATTTCCGGGCAGCCTACCTACTCCCTCTTGGATCACCTCCAGTTTCTTCTTCCTCCTAACTAGCAAGAGGGTGATTCATGTCATATCTCCACACTGGTTGTGCAGACTTGGTCCCACAAACAGCAGGGTTTTTTTTAAAAAAAGCCCGGCACTGAATTCTGAAACATATTTAAGTGTTATTGTTTTAAATATATCAGGCAAAATCCATACATTATATGGAGTTACAATCCATTACATTATATTTTAATGTAAGCTTTTGTTGACTTCAGATATATGTCAACAGAATGAAATCTTGAATACAATATCAGTTCCATACCAAATGTTGTCTCTGTTCCGAATTGGGTTTTGGCGGGGCACCTTAACCCACTTGGCTGAAGCACCTGGACCATGGGGTTTCCTGAGCAGGAGAAGGCAGGCTATTAAAGCCTGCACACTCCATTGCTTGCTGCTCCTTTTTCTCCTTCCCATTCAGGCTGTGGATCTATTCTGAATCAATCTCCAAGGCTCTCCACTTTCTCACATATTCTCTTTTGCAGTAGATCACACGATTATGTCCTGTGACCAATACACCATGTCAAGAGTTCAGACCTCTAGGGAGACATTTTTGATGTACGAACACAGTTCTAGACCTGCTTCCATTCACCAAGGATCCAAACCTGGCAGCCTCAATTTAAGCCAACCTTTGTACAAACCAGTTGGAATTGGGCTGACTGGTTCAAAAGTTGAGTAGAAGTACACAAATGCTTCCTCAACAATAAATAGGCTGATTTCAATGAGTCACCAGGTTTATGTAACTTTTTCACGCCAAGCAGGGCAAAATGTGTGTGTGTGTGTGTGTGTGTGTGTGTGTGTGTGTGTGTGTGTGTGTGTGTGTGTGTGTGTGTGTGTGTGTGTGTGTGTGTGTGTGTGTCTGTGTCTGTGTGTCTGTGTGTCTGTGTGTCTGTGTGTTTTGTGTTGTTACAGTCATGACTGGCTCTTTGTGACTGGAGAGTCATGAAGAGCCGGTCCATGGAGTTTTCTTGGCAGGAATACTGGAGTGGCTTGCCTGTTCCTACTCCATGCGCCTACAGCACCTGGGGTTCCCTGGTGGCCTCCCATCCAAGTACAAACCAGGGCCTACCCTGCTTAGCTTCTGAAATCAGGTGAGATCGGATGTGCCGAAGTAGGGCATCTGAGCAGATCTTAAATGTTGGGATTGCTGATGTAATCATTTGATTCCTTAAAATTAGGGAGGGGGGCAAACCAAGGGAGATGTTCACCATATTTCTTCCACAGGTGCTCCCCAAAGTGGCAAAAGATGTCTGTCTGTCCTAGTATGACCTTCCCCACACCTATTCACTTTCCATTCAGTATACTTTATTTTGTGGCCAGTGAGGATGAGGAATTTGTGCAGTGCTCTTCCCATCCCTGGTTGTACCAACCGTTGTGCCTCAAGGTACACTCTTTAGGAAGCCGGAGCAATTCTTCCCTCCAGCCTTGATTGTTCATTTTCTCAAATTCCTTAAGATTCTCTTCTCTCTCTAAAAGGCAAGGCATTTGGCTGGATAAGGCTTCAAGGTCTGCGCGTAAACCCAAGCTAATGAGCTTGTTGAGCAACCTGTCAATCAGCACCTTCAAATGAATCCAGAGACAAATCAACCCGGGGAAATGAAGAGGGATTGACATTAAACAAGTGTAGGACCTGGAAGGAGAGAAAATTGCCTGTCTTGGCATCTGATTACATTAAGGAGTCTTGAGAGTGACAGTTGCCATTTCTTGTAAGGAGTTGAGAGAGGTCGACACCATGAATCTAGTCCTCCAATCCACAAGCTTTCTGCCTCCTCTGCTTTAGGGACAAGGGACGAGGGGCTCCTGTTGGCACCGATCTGAATGTCCCTGCCACCCCCTGCCACCTCCAGTGTTAAAAATGGGGGAAAAAACAGAGCAGGCACAAAAGAACTGACTATTTCCTGCCCTGAGCTCAAAAAACAATCATGCTTCCTAAGGTAGAATTGCTAATTTGCCAAGGAAACAACAGAGTAACAGTGACTATAATATCACACATTAGAGATGGGCACGACTTGAAATTTTTTTTTTCCGAGTTGTCGTTAGTCGGGCCGGTCCCGTTTCGGCTCGTTTCTGGTTTTCGCGAAAATTTGCAAAAATTAGTCGGTTCGTTTTTTTCGTTTTTTCATTGTCATTAGTACTGGTTTTTTTTTGGGGGGGAGCGGGCTCCTGGAGGCACCTCTGTGGGGTGGGTGCCTCCTCTGGCCCGCTATAAAGGGAAAGTGGGCTCCTGGAGGCACCCGTGGGTGCCTCCTATCCTCACCCACTAGGAAGGGGAAGCAGGCTCCAAGAGACCCCTCTACATGGGGGTCTCCCTTCCTCACCTGCTGCTGCTGCAAAATGCTATGCAATAGCCATATGGATATTGCATAACATAATGTGCAGACAGTGAGACCAGTGTGAGAGTGTTAGTGTCATGCCTTCCCTGCACAAGGCTCTCGCACCACCATGTCTCACACAGAAGGGAATTGTACTTGCTGCGTGTAGTGCAATGCAAGCAAGTAGATCTGGCTTTAAGGTGGCTGAGTGCAAGGGCTAGGGTTAGGCTAGTGACGGGTAAGGTTACGGTGGGCTAGTGGGTTGCACCTCTGGGTGCCTCTCTGACCCACTAAGAAGACAGTCTGTGACGTATGGGTACGGAGTCAAGGGTTAGGGTTAGGGTTAGGGGGGCTAGGGCAGGTTTTAGGGGGCTTTTTGGCACATCCCAGAAGTCTCCATGGCCAAGTGGCCATGCGACTGGTGGGATGGCTCCAAAAATTTGCATGGTCGTCCACTCCCACATGGCTGGCCACTCGGCCAGCCCATCCAATGCGCAGGTGTAAATAAAATAAAATGAAATAAAATCAATGGAGGACAGAGGAGGAGAGGAGAGACATTTTGTTGCAAGAAAAAACCCACTGCTACTGTGAAAAATCTGGCAGTTTATAAATTTTCGCATGTTTCTGTTGTGCTTGTGTGTTTTTGGACCACGATTTCAAAAACAATATTGCGTTCGCCGCCCCATTTTGGATCCCCCGCCTGCACCGCATGGCATGGCGAAATGGCGACTCGAGTCCGGCTGCCCAGGACGGGGGGGAGGCGGGACCCCCCCTCCAGAAACCACCCCTCCGGTAGGTGCCCTGCGCCCTTAGTCAAGCAGGCATTTTTCCGCCTGCTTTTTTGGCCCGGGAATGGGTGGGGGGGAGAGTTTAAACGTTTTTTCCTGTGCCATCCGTGCCGCTTGCTTGCGCTTTAATTGCGGCAGCCGGCGGCGAGACTGGGCTTTTTGCTGGCTGCGAGCCTGCGGCGAGTCCCACCAGAGCAGCCCAGGACGGGGGATGGGGGGGGAGGCCGGGGACCTCCAGAAACAACCCCTCTGGTAGGTGCCCTGAGGCACGGCAGGCATTTTTCCGCCTGCTTTTTGGCCGGGAACCGGGTTTTTTTAACTTTTAAAAACTTTTTTTCTGTGCCGCGTGGCATCGCGCGATCACGCGATGCAAGGAACGAGCACGACAAATCAGACCAAAATTGTTCGTTCGTCGGTTCGAGCTCGAAGTCTGAGGGAGTGATTCCCGTTACTGTTTCCGTAGAGTAACGGAACCGAGTAACGGAAACGGAAACGGGAATACCGCTAAGTCGTGCCCATCTCTATCACACATTATTTGCTTTGAAACATATTGGGGGGCAGTGGAATCATCATCATCATCATCATCACCATCACCATCATTGTTGTTGTTGTTGTTGTCATCGTCGTCGTCGTCGTCATCATCATCATCATCATCATCATCATCATCATCATCATCGTAGAACTGCAGAGCTAGAAGGTACAATATGGATCGAGCCCAGTCCTTGTAAAGAAGGCCCAGTGGGGATTTGAACTGCTAACCCCTGGCTCCGCAGCCTGGCGCCTAAGCCACTGAGCTATCCAGAAGTTCTTTTTGATCTGCAGCATTGGTGGGTATCCTAAGGCCGTCCAAGTGTTCTTGAATGGAAACACCCACCAAAGGTTGCACAACCAGATGTGAGCAATGCAGTTGTTTAGTGCAGGGAGATCAAATTCCCGTTTGTTTTGATAATGACTGCAGATAAAACGGCTGCCAGGAACAAAAAAAAAGTAGTTCACACACTAGCCATCTCTGTCTTGTGTTAAGCTTATCCACATTTTATTTGTGGCCTTCCTCTTCAAATGCATGGTGCCATTTGGGCTGTAGCTGTGTCATTCATTCATTCATTCATTCATTCATTCATTCATTCATTCATTCATTCATTCATTCATTGGACTTCTATACCTACTCTGGGTTAGATGTAGAACCATTGGGCTTCTGTCAGGGAGTGTGCTGGATCATGCAGCAGTCTTTTACTTCCTTATAGGCAAACTACTCCATTCCCTAAAACTACAGCAAACTCCAAACTCTAGGTTAAAAATGTGGTACGAACACTCAATATTTTAAAAATATTCACTCAACTGCACATCAGACCTGGCAAAATTAGATAGATAGATAGATAGATAGATAGATAGATAGATAGATAGATAGATAGATAGATAGATAGATAGATAGATAGATAGATAGATAGATAGATAGCCTTCAAATTCTTCTTTTTTCACTGGTCTGTAGACATTCCAGTAGAGCTCCTGCCCTCCAATTCTGGTCAGTCAAAGATTTGTGATGAAGCCACCGAAAGAGCCACTGTTGTAAATGACAGGGATTATTATTATTATTTTGCTGCACTAAGTTAGAGGAAATGTTGGCTTAAGGAAAGAAGACATTCTAAAAGCATATGATCAGGCACCATAAAAGAAAATCTCATCAGAGTTTGTCTCATGGTGACATTTATTTCTCATTAAATAGGGGATTATTTTCAAACACTGTGATAAAGACCATAAAAGTAAAAGCTCCCTATTGCCTCATGCAGTACATTTCTCATCTGTTAAGGGTGTTACCAGTCCAAGTAGACAAAATGGAAATCATAAAGGAAAAGTGACAAAGAATCTGCAGCAAGATGGTGAAATTAAGCAAAGCTCTTTGAGCGAAAGGTCATGGCTGGTTCTGAATTTCTGAAATACATTGAGAACTGCTAGTAAATAATGAACAGAACTAGGTATTACAGCACGAAAACCACCCATTCCGTGTGCACCAATCCCCTAGATCAGTGGTGGCGAACATTTGGCACTCCAGATGTTTTGGACCACAACTCCCAGAATTCCAAGCCTGTATTGCCAATAACAAAGGACTGTAGGAGTTGTGGCCCAAAACATCTGGAGTGCCAAAGGTTCACCACCACTGCCCTATATGATAGCTAAAAAACAAAGGAAAATTTTCAATACACATTTTTCCAATTCATTCTAAAGATTAAACTGGAAGTGGAGAAGCTCAATCTAGGTCAGTGGTTCTCAACCTGTGGGTCCCCAGATGTTCCTGGACTGCAACTCCCAGAAATCCCTTCCAGCACAGCGAGTGGTGGAGGTTTCTGGGAGTTGCAGTCTAGGAACATCTGGGGACCCACAGGTTGAGAACCACTGATCTAGGGAGAGCAAAAATGGATGAATTCTGAAGAGTATCTCCCAACAGGACAGGATTTTGGTTGGACCGCCTGGAAGCCACTTAGAAGAATTTAAAGTGAAGCAGGAAAATCAAAGAATAATCAAGTAAAATGTGGCTACTTAGATTCCAGACAAATTTATTGTGAATGGGGATAAATGCAATTGATCCATGGCTTATATGTGCATCCAATTTACACCCCCCCAATGCATGTGTTAAAAAGAGATCTAGTAAATGGCCAAAAAAACCTTATTGATGCAGCCTGCTTCTGGACAAAACTAACCTAATGTGTATAATAGCCCAAATTTAACATTTTAAAAAAGTAAAAAGTCTGGGGTAACAGTGGAATATTCCACCTCTTGGGAATGGGGTGTTTGCTGCCTCTTCCTTATGCCATGCAGGTCTCCTTAAGCAATGCAGTTATGACATTTCAGAATGATAGGTATGGAGAGAAGGGAAATATGATAAATTGAAAACGATTTAGGGCATTTCAGCATAGTGAGAAAGACTGATGAGGTAATCTATGTGCTGTTTACTGTTCAGTCACCTGAAGTCGAGATGGTAACTGTTGGTGGGTGATGTGAAGTCCCCTGTTCTTAATTAATCTCCCGTAGCCACTAGGTATGACTACTGATTTGAGCATAATGGATGTTTTTAACCTAAGTGTGCTACCTAAACTTGATCTCTTCTTTTACTGACCTAAGGAATGGATTACAGTCTACCTCCCTTTTTAATTATTTCGTCCTTTGTGCTTAAGGGCCATGTAGTTCAGTTAAGGCAATGGACATTTCTACACAGAACTGATCCAAACTTTTGCCTTCAGATATAGGAAAGACTGCATGTTGATACACTTGACACCTTTGTTATGAAAGGTGCCTTCTCGACTGCTGTGCCCAGACTCTGGAACTCCCTCCCACTAGAGGCCAGGACTGCCTCATCTCTGTTGTCCTTCCAGAAACAGGCAAAGACCTTTCTCTTCAGGCAAGCTTCCCCTGAATGATGAACTACCATTATGTGTCTTTTATATGAATCTATGTGTTCACATAGACTTTGTTTATGACTACTTATAACCATGTTGCTTTAATGTAATGTTGTCTATTAATGCGTGTAAGATGTCCCCCAATTCCTTGTTCTCAAATACTTGAACATGTCTTAATTGTACTGGACTGCATATTATCCCTCATTACTGTAAGCCACCTTGGGTCCTTTTCCAAGGAGAAAGGCGGGGGGAAATAAACTAAAATAAATAAATAAATAAATAAATAAAATATATGGGATCTGCAGCTCTGTATATCTTGGCCGGTAGCCTGCTTTCATTTTTGAATATTTATCTCAGTCCCAACATTTTATCATAAGGGGACTCAGGAACATTTTGTTATTTGCAACTTTTCCATGTTTCAGTGGATGTTCTAAGAACTCCTCCTTCTTAATTATTGCTCCTTATCTTTAAATCGGACTTGGATTCTGATTTTTAGAGTATTCCTTCAAATAAAAGATATGTCCTCTGCAAAGTAGGATACCCAACATGGATGGGTGACATCCTTTCCTCTATCTCAAGCAGCGTATTTGGAGTCAGATAAAAGATAGACATACTGTATGCCCTTGGGAATGTATAATTTAATTTTCAGAAGAATATGTTCCCACCGATGACATGGAGGAGACACCAACAACAGAGATAAAAGATAGAGCAGTGTTGATGAACCTTTTAGAGATCGAGTGCCCAAACTGCAATTCAAAACCGACTAATACCGGTGGCTATGAAGTTTCCCATAGGAATGCATTGAAAACCAATTAATCTGTTCTGGAGGGAACAGATTTCAATGCGCCATGGCCCTTGAACTGCCCCGCTCGGCTGAGAGAGCGGGCTGGCAGACCCAGAACTTTGCTGGGGCAGTGGTGGTCCTTAGGATGGGGGAGGGAGGGGTGGAGAATTTATCCCCTCACTTTTGTTATTAATGGCTGGCGGGCTACTTTTGAACCCTTTGCGGGCTACCAGTAGCTCACGGTCTACTTGTTGGGCAGGCCTGCCAAAAACAATGGCACGAGTTGGAGAAGTCTGAGCCGTACAAAATGTGAAACCTCCCTCACACAATCTAAAAGTTTGCTTAACAAGGAGAAGAAACAAGAAACAAGAGATTCTCTTGGGCACCTCAAAACCCGAGTGCAAACATCCTTCAGACTCGCAGGCATTTGTTACACCTCTCGGCGCTGAAGATAGCACCAAACAAATGAAAGTTATTAAAAGAAAGGGAGATGGATGAAGCCCAAGGCATCCCTTTGTTTTGCCTGCACCAAATGCATTTCCAAAAAAAGCTCTTATCAATTTCCAGGGAATGGTTTGCCCTGTCATTGTTGCCTGGATGTTAATGTTCTTTACGGCTCTGTTAAAGCTGGCGCAGTGACACCAATCTAAATAAGGGAGAGAGGAGGTCTTAATCAGGCTGTCAGTGACCAGTTATTAACATTTTCAAACAAGGGCATTAAAGGAGAAAATCCTCAGACATTCATTTGTACTTTAGAGAGGAGCAGGATGGCAGGGAACCACAAATCAGGAATGAGAGAAGAAGAATTAGTAGAAAAGGTACAGGGAGACTCTTCAGATATCCCCTAACCCCGTAGCCTTTTATTGGGGGGGAGTTCAAGGGGTAGATATTAACCTCTCATCCAATCTTCATGTTCAGTTTGATGATTCCTGCTCTGAAAACCACTTTGGAAAACAAACTATATTGGTGCTTCAACCATCGTTCAAAGGATGGCAGCTACATGGGCTAGTGAGTGCTAGATGCAGGGAGAAGGCATCAGTGGCAATGCATCCAGCCATTATTATGAGCCCCTCACTGTTGGAAAACAGAGCCACCTATAGCACTTGGCCTCACTTACAGCTCCTGCACTGCAGCACTTGAACCAGGTGCCATGGTGGATACTATCCTGCCATCAGTTATGGGGAAAATGTGCAGAACACTAGGCTGCTGGCTTCTGTGTCCTGAATGTAAAATGTTCAGCTCCGCGGCATGACTGCACCTCGTGGAGCCGCTTTGCCCCCACCCCCCACTGCCAGAAGCCGCGCGAGACCTACCGGGTCTCGCAATATGTGAATGAGACCAAGCCCTTATAAGGGCTTAGCCACAAGGTCCCGGCCACTTCGGCGGCCGGCTTTTCCCACCCACCTGCCACTTTAATGCAGTAGTGTGAGTCTGACTGGTCACTGTGGGGGCAGATAGGAATTTTTGACCCGGGCACAGATTGGCACAAGTGCCTGGGGATTTTTCACCTATCCCATACTGGTGTGGCATGGTGGGCTTCCTGCAGGAGTTTGGTTAATGGCCACATGGGCAGTAGTGTGGAGAACAGCAAGGCAGTAGGAGAGTCAGATCTCAAATTCCCTGTAGGACCATCCAACCCCGCGGCATTCTGGATCCAGAGATTACAAGGCTGAGGGGAAGGATGCACCTGGAGGGCCCACCAGGTCGGCAGGCTCAAATGGCGGGCCTGGTCATCCTGGCGGGGGAAAGGGGACTTGCCAGCTGAAGCTGCCCTGTCCAGAGACAGGGCACCCTCGGGGCCATTGACTCTCCCTAATAGGCCACCAGTTGGTGGGGTTCCAGGAGACCATGAGGTACCAATTTACAAGCCGCACTACAGCAGGCCCCTGTTTCAAGTAGTGTTTAATGTTGCGGTTGAGTTAATAAAGTGTGGCCCAGAGTGTGTACCCAACACCCTGTCTCGTGTGATTATTCCGGAGTGGGGGGGGGCAAGGAGTCATCTCCAAAACATATTCAGCCAGTACCAGCAGATTAACTATGCAAACAATTTTTTTTTGGAAACTGAAGGCAGGGAAATTTAGTAGATGGGGGAAAGGCATATTTAGCCCACCGGCTCCCATTATGATCCATACCCCTTCTTGAATTTAGGATTAGGAGCTCCAGAACATGTGCAGCATGACAGACTGCCTTGGCAGTGGTGGATCCTCCTCACTGAGAATGTTTAAGGGGAGGTTGGATGATCAATTGTCAAGATTGTTTTGGCCGATGATTTGCATCTCCTGTGAGGACCTGGACTTAGAATTGTAGAATAAGTGAGTTGGAAGGAGCCTAGAGATAATCAAATCCAACCCTCTGCTCAATGCGGGAGTCCAAATCAGAGCAGAACTGACAGATTATCTATTTTCTCTCACCACCTCCTGAGGTAATTGGTTCCATTGTCACACTGCTCCAACAGTCAATAAGTTTTTTTTCTGGCTTGATGACCCTTTTGGTCCCTGCCATATCTCTCAGTTCTGCAAAGGAGCCTCGTGGCACAGTGGTTCAATGCCTGTACTGCAGCTAACACTGTGCTCACGACCAGGGGTTCAATCCCAGGTACCAGGCTCAAGGTTGACTCAGCCTTCCATCCTTCCGAGGTCAGTAAAATGAATACCCAGCTTGCTGGGGGGGGGGCAATGTGTAGCCTGCATTCTGTGATTAAACCGTAAACCGCCCAGAGACTACTTGAAGTGGTATGGGGCGGTATACAAGCAGAACACTTTATTATTTATATTTATTTATTTATTCATTTACAAGATTTTTAGTTGCCCCACTACCAAGAGGTCTCTGGGTGGCATACAACAAGTATTAAAAACTGTAAAACAATTAAAATTATTAAAACTATAAAATACAATAAAGTTAAAACAACATACAGTACAATTATAAATTATAAAACCCTGCTGCTCCTGTGTCCAACCACATAATCTAATTATAAAATTATAAAGAATCCCTACAAAAATGTTCATAAAACTTAGTGTGTCATAATGTCCATCATGCTTTTCTGTCTTGCAGTACAGTTGCTTTTAGCACCACCATGTGTAGACATTCTCTGATATACTATAACTGTGCTTACTAAAACCCCATGTCTGCAATCAACCACCCCAAACCCAATTGATCTGAATTAAGATTGGAACCAACTTTTTGATGAGTTTTGATTTTGCAATGGAATTTAATGTCTCCTCTTCAGTACTTTATTGCATGTACGTGCTACTGTGTGAAAAAGAAACTGTTTTGCAGTTGTTCGTCCTCACATTGGGAAAAATGCATTACTCTAAAGAACCTGCAAAGCAAACCCCAAGGATTTACAGAAAACTCTGTTTAGACTCTGGGAAGCTGGGAAGGCCTTCACCTAGTACATATGAACATAAGAACAGCCTTGTTGGGACAGGCCACAGCCCATCCCATCCAGCATTCTGTCTCACACAGAGGCTCACCATTTGCTTCAGGGTATTCCCAAGCAGATGTCTTCAACTGCTTACGATTCCCTGCAAATGGCATTGAGAGAGATCCCGCCTATTTCTCCAACCCAGAGGTTGTCTTTAGGCATCAATAATGATAGCCACTGATACCCTTGTTCTCCATGAACTTGTCTAATCCTTTCTTAAAGCTGTCAAGGCTGACAGCTATCACCACTTCTTCTGCCAGGGAGTTCCACAGACCAGGGATCCTCTGGGTGAGGATCACATGAGGTCAGTTAAGGAAAGAAATGTGGATATATGCCAGCATTGTTGTTGTTGTTGTTGTTGTTGTTGTTGTTGTTGTTGTTGTTGCTGCTGCTGCTGCTGCTGCTGCTCATATACCATCAAGTCATTTCTGACAGGGAGATTCCGAATGAGGAAACTGCAATATGTTCAGCTTCATTGCTCAGCTCTTACAAACTCAGATCTGTGGCTTCCATCTCTTTTTCTTTTCCAGAGAATCCTGCCTTCTAATGATGTGCTCAAAGTAAGACAGACTCAGTTTCAACATTTTTTGACTCCAGAGATAGGCCAGGCTAGATTTGATCTAGGACGCACTTGGTCTTTCTGGCAGCTCATGGTATCCACAAAGAGCTAGTCTATAAAGGCCGAGAGTAGAGTGCGTGTCTACACACTCTTTGATGGGAAGAAAAAATGCAAACCATACCATCCATAGTAGGTTCAGAACCTCTCTATATAATTCATATGAAGAACAACTAGCATCTCCTGTTCTCACACAACACAATGCACTAATCCAGCCACGCAACTGGGACATAAATTCTGCAGATGAACTATGAAACAACATCGCAGGCGCTCTCACTTTGGGTGGCCATACCCAGGGAGGCTAGGAAATCGGTAAACCAAAACCGAGCCTTCTCTGTGGCTGGCCCAGGGCTTTGGAACCAGCTGCCTATTGAGTTGCACCTAGCACAGTCCCTGCCTGCCTTCAAAAAAGCATCAAATACCTTGCTTTTCCAAGAGCATTTGGAGACCTTTAGTGTCCGTGTTTGCTTTTTTTTTTTTTTGCTTTGCTTTGATTTGTTCTGCTTTGTGAACTATTGCCACCATATTTGTCCATTACACTTATTACATTGATTTTTATTTTTATTTTTATAACATTATTCTGATCTTTTTTTATTGTCCCTGTGTTTGATTGGTGTAAATCACCCGGAGTTCCATTGGAAGAGGGTGGTATAAAAATATAAAAATAAATAAATAAATAAACAACACTTCTTTGAAACTGAAGGCATGAAAATTTAGTAGATGGGGGAAGGCATATTTAGTCCACTGGCTCTCATTATGATCCATACCCCTACCTGAATTTAGGATTAGGAGTTCCATATTGT
Source organism: Phrynocephalus guinanensis (assembly GCA_037367245.1). NCBI lineage: Eukaryota > Metazoa > Chordata > Lepidosauria > Squamata > Agamidae > Phrynocephalus > Phrynocephalus guinanensis. The sequence goes on along the minus strand of CM074745.1, from coordinate 14,586,472 downwards.
GAGGTGTGCATCACACACAAAAAGAAGCTCAACATGCAGCAGCCAATGGTGGTGCAACCTTAGCCTATTGTTGTCAACAAATCTGACCTACAGTAGAGTGAAATTGTAAAGCTAATATGGATGTTCCCAATTAATATAAATCAAGGGTTATGCAGACTGTTGCCAGCCTCTACTTCAGAATGTGTTCCAAATGTTAGTTGGCTCTCCTCTTCATTTTTGGTGTGTGAAAATATTCATGGTGATGGTGTGGGGCTCAGGTAGAAATCTTGTAGGGCCTAATTTGGGCATCTCAGGACAAATTAAGATCAAGATCTGGAAAGATGCCCATACTTGATGGAGGCCAAGGTGGAGGTAATAAAATAGTTCATCCTTATATTGTAGCAAACACATTCCGGTCATTGTTGGCTGATAGATAGATAGATAGATAGATAGATAGATAGATAGATAGATAGATAGATAGATAGATAGATAGATAGATAGATAGATAGATATGGACTGAAATTCATGAGGGGCTAAGTATTTGAATTTAAAAATTGCAGTGTAGAAATGGGGTGGAACATGGATAAAAAAACATGGAAGTAACTCAGACCAAAAAGAATGAAATGCACATGGAAATAACTTCGACCAAAAAAATGAAATCCAAGTGCAAGCTTTAAACAAGCCTTTCTGGCTGCTATGAGACTTTTCATAGATTGCAATCTAAGTTGCTTGGTTCTTTTACTCAAGGGAAGGATGCAACTGTGGAATCAATTGCTATTTCCCTTCTGCGTTTTTCTCATCCATGTTTGCTTCTTCAAACTCTTCTGCTCCAAAGCATGACCCTTTAGAAACAATCATTCATGGATCTTCTGGGACTGATCACATGGTGAACAATTTTATCTTTTTCTCTTTTTCCCAGTAGGGGAAGAAAAGAAGGTAAAAGTCAAAGAACCAAGGTAACAGCAGAGCAAGTAGGATTAAAGCTACAAAGTCCCCAGCTCACACTGAAGCTTGGAAGAGCGTGCTAGTTAAATGGATGATAACTGCAAGGACAAGTATCTGTTCTCTGTTGTATTAAATGTAAGCCTTAAACAATCAATGTTCTTCTGGAAGGCAACATGATAAATTACACATCCTGATCAATATCCCTTTGTAGATATTGGTTTTAAAAGGTTTATAAGCAAACACACTCCAACCATTTTCAGTATTGTCTCTTTTGCCTCCCAAATTAATGGTAACAGTAATTGGATGCAGGTGGTGCAAAAGGAGGGAGAAGAGGACCAATAATTCTAGAGATAGACACAGTCTGCTATGAAGAGACCAGCTAAAGCAACAGGCCTTTTTACTTAAACATGACAAACAGATTTATGCCAGGACGTCTGTGAAGGACAGTTCCCAAAGCCACCATGTCTTGTGAAGATGTAACCAAAAATATGCACTGACTGTAGTCTAAAACAGTCATGGAACAATGGGGTTTAGTCTAATAAATAAATAGTTTTTCCTAATTCTGTGTTGTGCTCACTTAGGGCGCTTTTACATGACCCCTAAAATCCAAGGCAAATGGCTCCCAGATCCGGAGCTTAAAATTGTTTCCCCACCAGCTCCGGAGTTTACAAAAAATTAAGTGTGACCACGCCCAACCAAGCACGTCCCAGTGCACTTTTCAAGTACCTGGCCAGCATTCTTTTCTTCCCTTTTTTCTCCCTCCCCTCACGCAGACAGCAGCCAGGAGTGCGGAGGAGGTGGGAACACAGAAACAGCGACAAACCCCCACGATCTCTGGTCCGAATTTAAGTGGCCAGCGGATCTTTGGGGTCATGTGAAAAGGCTCTTAGAGTATTGGTCTACTGAGTTCACTACTTCATTGGGTGGTAACATGGCTCCATGTCTCTGGTCGAAGATCCTCCTGTGATTCTTGGTAGCTGTAGGTACATGAGTAGACCGAGACCTCAGCTGCAAAAAGTGTCTTGTGTTTAAATCCACCACTAACTTTTCATGTCCCAAAGTAATGGGAAATTTACAATGAGTCTTCTGACTGGTGCATGTACAGTAAACCCCCGCCGATTGCGGGGGTTAGGGACCCACGATATCTGGTTGGCTGGGGGCGGGGTGGGGTGGGGTGGGGGGCAATTGTGCATGCTGCTTGCTCCAACCTCCCGGGAGGTCGGGGCGGGTGGCACGCGATTGGACAAAGGCGCTTCCCGCCGTGGAGCCCAGCGCTGGGGCTCCGCGGCCGGAAGCGCCTTTGCAATCACGTGCACCGCTTGCCCTGACCTCCCGGGAGATCGGGGCAGGTGGCGTGCGATCGGACAAAGGCACTTCCTGCCGTGGAGCCCAGCGCTGGGGCTCCGCGGCAGGAAGCACCTTTGCAATCACGTGCCACTTGCCCGGACCTCCTAGGGGGCGCGGGCAGGCAGTGTGCAACCCCCCCTCCCTCAAGCCCTTTCCTGGCACCGTGATCCCGCGATATAGCGGGACCATGTTACTGGAACGGTGAAAGGGCGGGGGACCACTGTACATGGGAGGACACTCTTAATCAGACTATCTCTGATAACTGTCCAATGTGCCTAGAAAAAATATGAGGCACTCCTAATTATTTAGGGTCCACTTGTCACAGATATTTTCTTAATTCAGTATACATAATATAGTGGTACTGTCTATTGAGGGGCATAGGTGGCTCTTTGGGTTAAACTACTGAGTCTATGAGCTTGTATATCAAAAGGTCAGCATTTTTAATCTACATGATCAGGTGAGCTCCTCTCAACCTAGCAGTGTGAAAGCACATAAAAGTGCAAGTAGATGAATAAGTACCACTTTGGTGGGAAGGTAGCAGTGTTCCATGCCAGCTGCATGACCACAGAAGTATGTATATGGATGGACACCAGCACCAGACTCTAGAGTCATAAATGACTGAACTTAATTGCCAAGCAATCTTTATCTTTACACTGTCTGATGAGTTCAGACTGCAGGATCAAGCATAGGCTATAGATGCTGGGCTGTTTTCGGACCCAGTATTATTCCATGTCCAGACCATAGAGAAGACAACTGTCAGTCAACCTTTCTTTTTGTTTCCAAATCTAAACTGTTCAAAGCACAGGGTCATCCTCATAACGTCCCATTACTCAGTGAAATTCCTCATTTTGAGAAACCCTGTTGGTGAATTGCTAATCCCTATGAGATTTCTCACATCCAGAAGGATCGTGTGACAAGATACTTTTTCCCCCCCACTGAGATGTCATATTTGGTGTGTCCCTCTAACACCACTGCATTGACTAGAGTCCATGTATATTTGTAAATATTCCACATTTTGCATACATGTACAGAAGTCCATCTAGAAAAACCACATAATCACGATGAGGCTGAACCATCTTCCATCCCCCAAATCTAACCATCACATAGTGAGGAGACGACTCCTTGCATTGTCTCATTTACTGCACAGAGGTGAATCCAGTCCTTTGCCTTCTTGCTGTGTGTGGATGAAAAACATGCTGCTAGAAGACATGGCCCTAGACTCATTTATAGCCAGAAGTGGAACAATTTGCCTGGAGTAGCTATAAACTGCATTCTCTAGAGACCTCCAGTGATGGACAGCACCACCTCATTATATGCATTGAATTCAAACATTTATTTGAATATTCATTTGGCTCTAATTTCATTTGGGCCAGGAAGCATCACTTTATTTTCCCTTCTCTCGGCCTTTTCTGCATTCTCTGTTGCTTCAGGGACTTGGCCACAGTGCCCTTGAAAGTTAACGGACAGTTTCTCATTATCCTCTGCAGGCTTTGGATCACAACAAGATGCATGTGTCGCTCTGGGCCATTACGAGCTGCCGCTGGGGAGTCGCAGCCTACAAGCACAGGGGTTTGCATATTTCCCTGCCTTCACAGTTGGCACTTATTATCTGGAGTAGACAAGGTAATTATTATGTGAGGAGAAATAACTGACTCAGCATGGGTGCCAAATGACGGACCCTCATACTAGCTGTGGTGTTCAGAGGAGCTGCATTAATTATGATGGATTTCTTCTGCTGTTCAGACACACAGTAAATAGGGAGGTGGTGGACATGCCCCTGAGCTATCAAAATTGGAGCCATCATTGTCATTTTAGACAGATTCCTGGCTGATGGGAGGAATTTCCCGGTTACTTTGTGTACTGTACTTGATCAGCCCTGTGCCTCCAGATGTGCTAGACTAGTCATGGCAAACCTTTTAGAGACTGCATGCCCAAACTGTGAATCAAAGCCCACTAATTTTTTGCAAAGTGCCAATACAACAATTTAACCTGAATACAGGTGGCTGTGAAGGGGTGAGGTTGGGTGCCCACAGAGAGGTCTCCGGGTGCCACCTTTGGCACTCATGCCATAGGTTTGCCAACACTGGTCTAGACTGTAACATGCATGATCTCCATCTGGGATGCCGCAATTTGGAATCCCACTCAAGAGAATGATAGATTAGGGAGACTGAGATAAGGGGAACTGACAGTGCCAAAAAAGAGAGAGCAACAGTTAAGAAAGAACAGCCATAGCAACAGGGATGTGCAACCATGGACCACCCAGTATCATTGGCTTTCGTCTTCCAGAACAGTGATTCTCAACCTGTGGGTCCCCAGATGTTCCTGGACTGCAACTTTTGTAAATCCTGGCCAGCTCAGGTAGTGATGAAGACTTCTGGGAGTTGCAGTCCAGGAACATCTGGGGACCCACAGGTTGAGAACCACTGTTCTGGGAAGACAAGCCGAAACAGCCAATGGTGAAATACAATAAGGTTCTACATCTGAAGGGCTGCAGTTCTTCAACACTACATCACAGAAAACAAATACCCTTACGATTTGTAGTGGGGTGGCACATGCAAAGATCAGGTGGCAGATATGATGATTCATACAAGGGTAATAATAATAATAATAAATAATAATAATAACTTTATATTTATGCCGCCATTCTCCCCGGAGGGACCCAAGGTGGCTTACAACAAATTCATAAAAATACAATAAAAACAATACAATGTAAAAACAATACAATACCTATAAAATACTAGGGTCAGAGAGTTATTCAGATGGTGCTCTCAACTTCTGTCCCTCATCTTACACACAGTTGGGTTGACCATTCAAGGTTGCCTCTGCCATGGCAATGGGACAGTGTTTGAAGACTACTTTTGCAATGGAACCTGCAGAGGAGATCTGCAAAAATGCTACTCCTTCGACATTTTGGCATTCTTGAGCTTTGACTTTTCACTGAGAACCTTCTCACGCCTATGCAACAGCAGAACATGGCCTGTGATTAGGACATTTTTACTGCAGATATCAGAGTCAGAAGTAGTTTCAACAGATGGATCTGTTGGATTGTGGCTTTCAGAGCCTGGCTTGGAGAAGAATGTTCTGATGCTGATTTGATTCGCAACCTACTTAATCCCCTGGCACTTGGGTGGGAAATGAACTCAGGAAGGTATCCCGTCTGTAGGCTTGCTGAGACCAGGGTATAGATGTAAAGGAGGGCACTAGAGCTAGTGACCTGCCCTTAGAAGACAGGGGAGATGGTCATGGATACCCCCTGCTTCTGATCAGGGTCTGCTTTACATTAGAGTTCTATGTTAGGAAGTTAAATAGCTCTTAAAGCTGTGGCGCCAGTTTAAATCCATCCCTCATACCTCACATCCAAGTGAGTAATAAGTAGACAGAAAACCTGAAAAACAGAAATTGAAGGGAGGAAGAGAGAAACTGGTTATTACTGTTATTACTATTATTCTTACTGCCATCATCACGATTATGGCAATTTGGATTATTATTTATCAGCCAAGTGGAAGGAAAGGCAATTTCAACCCCCCCCTCCACTCCATCCACACTTTACAAAGCAAGGCCTGCTATCTGATGAAAGTACAGTATGTGAGGGGAAAGGCATAATAGAGTATGATGATGAATCAAAGCCTTTTGGAGTTATTTTCTCTCTGTTACAAGGAAAAAACAATTTGTCATTGTTTCAGTCCTCTACTTCACTTTTGTGAAGCTAAGTGCACACAATGCAAGCATAAAAATAAATGTGACTAAATGGGAAGACACGAACAACCCATCCAGCAGTACTACAATCATTAGTCCATATGGTATGCAAACAGACTATACTTCAAACAGCAACTGATTTTTGTTTTGAATTGCCTTCTGCCCTCCCCCGGTCATGTGGTCACTGAAGCGATTCAGCATTCTGCACTTGGCGTTTTCTCATGAACCAGTTTCCCCGTCCGCACTTTGCTAAACCGCTTTTTGTTCTGATTTTGTCCATCATTTTCCCATCATCTGCTTCTATTTCGGATTTTTTTTAGGGTAACGTCATGCCGTTGTTCTTCCATTCTAAATAATGTAGCTAATTTCCCGCTTTTCCGATGGCAGGATAAGGCATACAGATGGGAAAACCTGGTAAAAAACGGTGCATGTTGTCCGCAATTTCAGCCAAATTGCTTCAAAAAGCGGTCTAGAAATCGGTTTAAAAAAACACCACCCCTGGTGGCCATCAGAAGAAAAAAACGACACAGCAGCCGAAAAGGGGCATGGCCAAGGGGGCTCCGCGGGAAAAGCGATTCGAAATGCAGTAGGTGATTTTTAAGGCGGTTTGACTTTAAGCAAAAGGCGATTCAAAACTTAAGTGCGGTAGGGCTCTAAGAGCTGATGGAGTTTTTACAACCTTGAATGTTGCTTGTAGTTTGTGTGGCAGTGAGGGACCTTCCTGGCTTGAGATGACTGTCAGTCCATCTAGCACTATTGTAACTAATAATGGCTTCTAGCTTTTGAATTCAAAGAGAGTCCCACCTCTCTGCTGAGTGTTCTCCCCCCCCCTCTTTTCTGTTGAAGTCAGCACTTTGCCAATGGGATGTTAGTTTACTGTTTCCAACTGTTAGTACTAAATAACAATCTATTGGAGTAAGATATTGAGACAGTAAGTGCTAGTTAGTGAGAAAGTAGGAGTGGACTATGTGGGAACTTGAAGCTTTGTGGATCTCTGTATTTCTGCAGAAATTCAAAACTCTAAAACTCCGTCATTCCAGAATGTAGGACATGCAATAATAGGCTTAAGTTAAGAGAACCCCAATTTAGGCAGAATATCAGGAGAAAATGTCTTAGTTAGAGCAGTACAGCAATGGAAGCAAGTACTTCAGGAGGTGGTGAGTGTGCCACTGGAGACATTTAAGAAAATACTGTATTAGGACCACCATCTGTTCAATATACTTTGTTGTGGATTGCTGCACTGAACTAGGGATTGAACTTGATGGTATTGGCCTCGTCCAACTCTATAGTTCTAGGTCAGGCATGTCCAAACTTTGGCCCTCCAGACGCTTTGGACCACAACTCCCACAGTCCTTTGCCACTGGCAATCTAAGCTTAGACTTCTGGGAGTTGAGGTCCAAAACATCAGGAGGGCCGAAGTTTGGACGTGCCTGTTCTAGGTTCTATGGTTCATACAGCTAATAAGCTATCAATGGCTAATAATCATGATCTGTATTTACCACTTTCAGTACCTGAATCAGTATTACTCCATAAACAATAAGATTATCAGGTCTTGGGAGCTCACTGTGAGGTTTTGGAGTCAGTTTGCCTGGTCATAGTTTTTGGGCCCAAAACCTCTGAGAACAGAAAGCTTCTAATCTGCCAGGGCAGATGACTCAGTCTTCATTCCTGGCTTCAAGACATCCCATGTAGACATGCCTAGAAACACCTTTGGCAGCAGACCTGGCAATCTTATAGACTGGGAAATTCAACATGGAGGTTGGGAGTTCATAGACATGTCCTGCTGGTGGGCATCCAACAGGCAGCTGACTCGGTGCTGTGTGAACAGACCACCGAACGATGTTGGATTTTGCTGCAATCTGGCATGACTTTTTAATATTCCTAAAGGGGAATAATAAGACTGAACTTCATATAATGTAAAGAAAGACAACATAAATTATTTAATCAGCCTGAAACTTTGAAGAATTGGGAGGGAGGGAGGTTGAAAGATAAACCTGGCTCCAGCATAATAGAATCAGCCTTAAAAAAAACATGCTGGCGTAAAACTCTGTAAAGCAACTGACTTTTAATAAGGCTGTGCCTGCACACATCAGGAAATAATTCAGCCAAATTTGTTATTTTCTGCTTGCCACAGAAACAAATCCAAACAGAAATACTCTGTTTCAGTGTCATCTTTCCTTCCCTCATTATAGCTGATTGCATTAATTGACACTTGTATTTCTCTCTCTCTCTCTCTCTCTCTCTCTCTCTCTCTCTCTCTCTCTCTCTCTCTCTCTCTTTCTCCCACTTTTTCTTTGAAGAAAATCAGCATTCATTACCCAGTTAATTTATTTATATTAGGGGGCGAGCACTTGTTACAAGAAAGTGCCCACCATTAATTCCTTGTACCCAATTAACAAAACAGAATAATGCACAAGACATGGAACATTATTTTTTCAAGGGCTATGCACAAATTTAGGAACTGGATCCTATTCTTTCCTGACCCATTTTCAGTTACCAGAATGCTACTCTTAAGGAGATGAGTGAGGTGGAAAAACTAAAATTGCTTGGTTGAATGAACAAGAGGTGGCAAAATATGTTTGTGTGTATGTGTGTGTAGAGTGTTAAAGTAATTGAGGGGTTTGTATAGAAGAAAATAGCACTGAAAATGAAAGTGCTTTGGCATTGAGGTTTGACCAATAGTTTGGTAAAGTGATTGAAAAACAATTAGCCAGGTGATCCAACGGAGCTACGTCTCTCTATTGTACCAGTTCTGACCTTTGAACTTGTTCATGTGATGGTGTGTAAGTATGGCAAATAGATAGGCGGGTATTAAAACTTGTATTCTTTCTCATTCATACCATGGTGTTGCAGTACAAGAAGACACCTGTATCCCCGGGGAATGGCTCTAAGCATCCCTCTCCATGGTGGTCCAGTTCTGTGCACCTCAATTTAAAAAGGATGTTGATAACCTCAGATGGGTCCAAAGGAGGGCAACCAAGATGGTTAAATGTCTGGAAGAAATGTCTTATGAGGAGTGGCTTTGGGACCTGGGAATGTTTAGCCTTACAAAAAGAAGCCTGAGAGGATATGATAGCTATGCTTAAATATTTGAAAGGATGTCATATTGAAGAAGGGACAGGATTATTTTCCATGGCTTCGGAGACTAGGAGTCGGGGCAATGGCTTCAAACTATAGGAAATGAGATTATGTTCAAACATTAGGAAGAACTTCTTGGCAATTAGTGCTGTTCAGTAGCGGAATATGCTGCCATGGAGGGTGGTGGAGTCTCCTTCTTTGGAGGTATTTAAGCAGAGGCTGGATGGCTATCTGTCGGGAGTCCTGTGAGGGGGGTTCCTGCATGGCAAGGGGTTGGACTGGATGGCCCTTGGAGGTCTCTTCTAACTCTATGATTCTATGATTCTATACCACACACACACATGCACACACAGGTTTCATTTTCAGAAGCCAGCAACATCATTCAACATTCTTTTCTTTCCTTAGATTCACACTGATTTGCCTGGGTGTGCATTGAGAAAATATTTTCATCTGAGTCTACATACACTCAAGGACTAAGTAATATATGCTAGTTCCATGGATTTTTAATTTTAACAGCTATGATATTTTAAGATCTACATTCCCAGCTTTTGGGTTGTGCCACAGTTAAACTATAAGCGCTTTTATTTTTAGATTCAAATACAATTTAACTTCTAGTCTATAACTTTTGTAGCTGAAAGCTTAAAGTGACACATATTTTTCTAACGTATATTCTGCCTACAACTTCAGTTTTGTTCTTGAATGCATTTTTGCTTTGCATCTTCTCACAGTAATAAGAAGTTTAGACGGCAATTATACCTGTAGCTTTCCATAACTTGCAAGAATATTTTTAACATTTGTGCTTACAGTTTTTCCATAGTTGTAATGATGCTTTCAAAGCATAAAAATGTATTACTTTTTGAAGTATTTTGTACATATAGACGAAGAACGAATATAGATAAACAAAGCTTGTAGAATTAGACAAACTAATGTTGCATGAAGTTATTGCAGCAATTACAATACGTATACCTTGACACTCAGATAAATGTTGATATGAGTGGAAATCATAGTCTAGTTTCATTCTGGAACTAGCCCTTAGCTTCTGATTTTTCTCTAAATGTTTAAAAAGTTATGTAGAGCTCGTATGATTCACGTATCATAATCTGTACAGAAACAGATATCAGAGTCAAGATAGTTTGCAGAAAGGCAGAAAGGCATTAAGACTATCATCTAAATGTTAATTTGTAAATTGCATGTGGAGCTGGCTTTTCATGTATAGTGTGACATTTGCATCAGGTCAGCTTAGGATTCCCTCCAAAATTTGCTCAGGTCTTTCCTCCCTACCTATTCAGCCAATCAGCCACTCATCAGGCCCAGATTTCTTGTTTTTTCCCCACCTCCTTGTCTAATATCCCAGTCATGGTCAACAGAACAGTCAGCTGTGCCCTGCCTTTTTGGTAGAACAGCCAAGAAGGCAGGACAGAGAAGCCTGAGCTGTTGCCAAGATTGAATTATCTGTTGAGGAGTCACACTAAACTAGCTTGCTGGGCCTAGTGAATGGACAGTTGAGGCAGAGGAGGAAGGAAAGGAGAGTAACAGCACCCATGGTGCCCCCTTTATGTGCTGGGACAAACTGGGATGAACCAATTTTTGCTCCTCTCTATGACATCTCTATGAGATCTGGAATCCTATGACTAGAGATGGGCACGACTTGAAAAAAAAATTTTTCGAGTTGTCGTTAGTCGGGCCGGTTCCGTTTCGGCTCGTTTCCGTTTTTCGCGAAAATTTGCAAAAATTAGTCGGTTTGTTTTTTCGTTTTTTTGTTGTCGTTAGTACTGGTTTGGGGAGGGGGTAGCGGGCTCCTGGAGGGAGCTGCAGGAGTCAGCCAGAGCCACAAGTGACGGACTGGCAGACTCTTTGCACCCGCTGTGTCTCACGTACTTGCATGTAGTGCAATGCAAGTAGATCTGGCTTAGGGTTAAGACGGCTTAGCGCAACGGCTAGGGTTAGGCTAGTTACGGGTGAGGTTACGGTGAGTATTGGGGTGCATCTGGGTGCCTCTCTGACCCACTTAGAAGGACAGTGTACTGGCGTATGGGTTAGGCTTAGGGTTCGGGTTTGGGCTACGATTAGTGGGCTGTTTATGCCCGATTGGCACATCCCAGAAGTCTCTGTGGTCAACCTGGCCAAGTGGCCATGCGATTGGTGGAAAATTTGCATGGTCTACTCCCATGGGCGAGCCCATCATTGCAAATGTGCAGGTGTAATAAAATAAAATAAAATAAAATAAAATAAAATCAACGGAGACTTTTTTTGCAAGAAAAACCCACTGCTGCTACTGTAAAAATTCAAGCATTTAAAATAGCTAATTTTCGCATGTTTCTGTGGTGCTTTGGTGGGGTTTTGGGCAACAATTTCAAAAAAAATATTGCGGTCGCCATTTTGGATCCCCCCCCACCGCATGGCAAATGGATGCGCCCTCCCAGCCTGGTACAGTCAGCAAAACCTGGCCATGCGATTGGTGGAATGGCTCCAAAACTTTGCATGGTCCACTCCCATGGGCGAGCCATCATCATTGCAAATGTGCAGGTGTAAACAAATAAAATAAAATAAAATAAAATAAAATCAACGGAGACTTTTTTTGCAAGAAAAACCCACTGCTGCTACTGTAAAAATTCAAGCATTTAAAATAGCTAATTTTTGCATGTTTGTGTGGTGCTTTGGTGGGGTTTTGGGCAACGATTTCAAAAAAAAATTGCGGTCGCCATTTTGGATCCCCCGCACTGCATGGCAAATGGATGCGCCCTCCCAGCCTGGTACCAGCAGTGCAGCAGTAGCAATAGCCAAGGAGAGGGGGGCGGGGAACCCCCCCCCAAATAAAACACCCTTCTGGCCTGGTAGGTGCCCTCAGACAGTTTTCGCCTACTTTTAGGGCCGGGAATCGGTTTTTTTTTAACTTTTAAAAACTTTTTTTCTGTGCCACTTGGCATTGCGCGATGCAAGTAACGAGCACGACAAATCAGACCAAATTGTTTGTTCGTCGGTTCGAGCTCGAAGTCTGGCGGAGTAATTCCCGTTTCCGTTTCCGTAGAGTAACGGAAAAGAGTAACGGAAACGGAAACGGGAATACCGCTAAGTCGTGCCCATCTCTACCTATGACATCTGGAATCCTCATATTAATTATGAGAATTCCCAATCTGTTCAGATTTGTCCTTCTCTCAATTATTGGGAGAGGACACCCTACAAACGACACTGCATAAACAAATACAATAAGAAAGGAAGGCACTTTCCCAGGAAGAGTGTGTGCAATGCAAAGTCTGAGACAGTGGCTTGGTCTTGAACAGTTAAGTGACAACCATGAAACTAACAAAATTCGAAGGCAAAATGGCAGATATGTAACATCAAGAATCCAACCCAAGTTAATGAAAGGCAATCAAAGTTACAACATTCAACCTCACTAATAAGATGTACTACAGATAGGAGACCTATTGTGGCACAGTAGCCATGGACTAGAACTCAGGGGACCTGGGTTTGACTCTCTGCTCAGCCGCGGAAACCCACTGAGGAGAGACAAAGGTCAAACCCCTCCTCAAAGTTCTTCCTTGTTTTGAAAGCTTTATTCGGGTTGCTGTGTGACAGAAGAGACTTGCGGGCCTCCAAACCAACTATCAAGTCTTTCGTCAAACTTCCAAAATCAGCATTGTTGCCTTCTACACCCCAATTCTATGCATCATTATTATTTTAAGAGGAAAACCATCTGGGTGTCATGCTAAAGAAATGCAAATGGGACTACAAACAAAATGTGTTGTAATGTGTTCGGGAGTGCGGTTTGTGACCATACAAAATCTCCACTGATCCTTCTTCCCCAATGAGCTGGAAAGAAGACTCAACTCAGAAATGCCCTCTCATCTCCCCACCTCATTCATTCCCTGAGCCAGAGATGCAGAGATGCAGCATCTGGAAAGTGAATGATGATAACCAAATGGACATATTTGTGACCCTAACCTCACATCCAGCTGCCAGCCTGTGGCTCTGTTTCTCTGATTCTAGGACCAGTATTTAATACATGTCTATGCACACACATACACAGTCACCTAGGCGCATACCACAATTCATCAGGGCATTGCTGTTTTTGACATGAAAATGTGTGATAACACGCTTGGCCCATTAATGCTGCAGCCGCATAAGAGATTAGCTGCGAGGCACCCTGGTAAGTCATCAACCCGGCATTTATGGAATTAGGGGCTAGTGTATAATCACTCCACTGAGGCATCTGGGCATTAAGTTCTTCTGCGCTCTACAGCCTCCATACGCAACTGCTTCTCTTCAGTATTAGGTTGGAAGCATGCCTTTTCTGAGAGGACTGAATAGTTCAGCCAGACCCACTCTGCATCATTCCCTGTACAAATTTCTTTACAAAAGTTCCATTCCCACTTCGTATCTTGCTCCTATGAAGACAAGCCTACAGCGGGGATTCTTGATTTTCTTTTCTGCCTGTTTTCCATTCACTTGTTCTTTTTTGGATGAACTCTTCACTTACTGCTTGATTCCAGGGTGCTGGAATATTACTCCCTTCAGAATGTTTCCTTGATGCTTTTAGAGAGAGCTTTGTTTTGCTTTTTTTAGAAAAAAAATAGACAATTTTAAAACATTATCTATAATAATTTAGGCACTGAGCAAAGTGATCTTGTCAAGCTCAGTGAATATTTTAAGTTCAGATGCATCCCAAGCTTTAATAAACCATATGGAACCAAGCCCCCATGTAACTCCCATTTTGTTACTAGGCATGGGGCTTTCCTAACTCTTCTATTTCAGACCCACCACCACCACCAGATTTCAGGGGCTATTGGTCAAGAACCTAAAGTCCTCACAGGAGCTTTCAGTTAAACCAGGGGTGGCCAAACTTTTTGCAGGGAGGGCTAGATCTGGTGAGGTGAAAATGTGTGGGGGCCAACCAAATTCAGCTGCATTTGACCCTCCCCAGGCCGCACTTTGGACAAATCTCTATAACATGCAAGGAGGCGGGGAGGATGCTGCAGCAACGGAGCTGGGGGTGGGTAGGCTGGACAGGTGGATGGGGAGATAGACAGAGGCAGGGAAGGCAGGCAAACCATAAAACTGCAAGCGGATATCCCCATCCAGTATGGGGAGGGGTCTGCTTGTGGGGATACATGACAGCCTGTGCTGGTGGGGGAGAAGAGGCTGCAGGCCACTCAGAATTTGAAAATGGGCCACATTTGACCCCCGGGCCTGATTTTGGACATGCCTGAGTTAAACAATGATGGATAATGAACACTCCATCAGCCAAAGGTGAAGTAACTGGGCAAGCTCTGTGGGAGCAGCAAGGGATTAAGGGATTTATATCTTTTTGAGAGGCACTTCTTATAGAAGCTAATGGGCAGAAAGACTACCAGTTCCCTAATCCCTTGCATCTCCCACAGATCATAACTCCTCCCAGCAGCTTCCTCTTTCTTTCTCACAAGCAGATAATAGATGCCAGTCTTCATTCTCCACATAGACATAATTGAAAACTATTGTGAGGACTTGAATTTCCTGCTAATGCCTCCAGAATGCTAGAATTGCTGCTAAACGCAGTGGGAGGAAGTGAAATCAATGAAATAAAGAAGTCCCATGCTTATTTATCACGTTCCTTCCTTTCAGAAAGGAAATCAAAATGAGGTAGGCATCTCATGTTGCTGTTTATGCAAGAGTAGGAAATCCATCACTGCCACTCAAATACTCATCCACACCGCTGCACAAACTCTCTGAAAACACTTATTATCTGAAGTTTGGGTTTCTGAGGACCTTTCTAAGCTGGTGCTGCAGAGATATCACCCATGGATCTCAGATAGGACAGCTAAGGGGGCAGTCAGCTCCTGTATTCTTTGGGGGCCAAGCAGTATGAAGAAGGATACTATAGGGGCAGAGGGGTTGTCTTTAAAAAGAGAACAAATATGGCTACTCTCATGTTGAAGACATTCATGCAAATTTGGAAGATTTCTTTCAGGATGGATAGGTTTGATCTCCTTGCAGTCCAGGGGACTCTCAAAACTCTTCTCCAGCACCACAGCTCAAAAGCATTGATTCTGTGGCGATCAGCCTTCTTTATAGTCCAGCTCTCACTCTTCCATACATCACTACTGGAAAAACCATACCTTTGACTATCCGGACCTTAGTCGGCAAAGTGATGTCTCTGCTCTTTGAGATGCTGCCTAGGTTTGCCATTGCTTTCCTCCCAAGAAGCAGGCATCTTTTAATTTCGTTGCTGTAGTCGCCATCTGCAGTGATCAGGATATCTGAGTTCAAATCCCTACTTGGCCATGGAAACACAGGGGATGTTGATGGCACTGGGAAACCCATTCCTCAGAAGTATTGCTGATTCTGTGGGCCTGCTTTGCTTTCAACTTACTGTTGGATTTCAGCCCAGGTGTATTTCTGAACAACAGAACTCACCAAATGCTACAAATACTGGACCAAGAAGAGAGAGAGAGAGAGAGAGAGAGAGAAGGCCAGTAGCTTCAATTATTATTGTATTATCATGACAGGCCAGTGGGGTTGATGAACCAGTGGCTGTGAAATGTAATAGAAGCAAAATGCTTGTATTACAGGTGCAGAGGTTATTTAGAGCACAGGTTATTCATGTCTTCATGTCACTGTTACATACTTGGGAGCTGAAACATCGCTAGAACCTTCCCGCGAGCTCTCTCCCTTGTGAAGCTATAGAGAGAAGCTTAGCTAACATTCTTCCAGAAAACTCCTCCTCAATGAATAATAATAAATGGACTTCAAAGCTGTATTTCAGAGAAGCACTTTCCTTCATTGCAAAGCACAGCACAGGCACATAACCTGGGTAGTAGAAGGAAATAAAGATGTCAGGGGAAAATAAAATGACATTTTGAAACCCTCAATGGCCATTGTGAGGATTTGAGGCTTCCAGATGCAGAAGGATGCCGCTAAGGCGAACATAAGTAACATCAGTACATAAAATGTTATTTTTTTTCCAAAGCAACGGCTTTCCCCGATAGCTTTAAATCTCACAGATGCCAGAACAGGTGCTGACTCAGAAACACCTCTGCACTGATGTGCAGTATAAAATTGAACGTCTCGGTGGGAATATAGTCATCAGGGTAATTCATTCCTTGACAGTGGTCCCAAATCATTTCAGAAACTGTCATAATAAGGCAGGTGGGATATGAGGAGTATGATGTGTTTCCCTCAGGCAGTTTTGAGAACCGAGCAGTTTCCCAATGTTTATTTATTTAGTTGAGTGATGTTTATAGCACTTTCCCCAAGCAGCTCCAAATGCTGAGTGGCAAATTGTACCGTTCCTGATTGCTGCTTACTTTGTTTCAGGCTGATTCTAGGAGGAAGTTGAACAGCATCATAAGGGACGTAGGCATCTCCCATCCCTAGGACATTAGATCATTCAAACAAAAAGATTACCATAACCTAGCGGTGTCCAAACGTTTTGCAAGGAGGGCCAGATTTGGTGAGGTGAAAATGTGTGGGGGCCAATCATTCAGCTGCATTTGTCCCCTGGGCAGGACTGTAGACAAGCCTCTAGGTCATGCAAGGAGGTAGGGAGGATTCTGCAGCTACAGAGCCAGGTGGCTGGGGGGATGGACAGAGGTAGGGAGGACAGGCAGGCTGTAAAACAGCAAGCTGACGTCTCCATCTGGTATGGGGAGGGGCCAGCTAGCAGAAATGCATGACAGGCTGAGCTGGCGGGAAGAAGAGTCTGTGGGCCACTCAAAATTTGTAAACAGGCCACATTTGGCCCCCGGACCTCACTTTGGACATGCCTGCCATAATCCAAATAAAAGAATGGCTGGATCTTCATTCTCCAATGCCTAGCTAAAGTAGAAGAGATTCAGGAAAAGGGCCGGACCAGGAATACATCAAAAGGCTTCCAACGTCAAAAAGGAAAAGAAACTGACAGGAGCTTTGGCTGCATCCTGGAGGTTGAACAGTACTTGATAGCACTGAGTTTCACCCCTTCTCCTCAGGTCAGAGCCATGCAATTTCCCCCATTATATGGTTTCCCCTCCACCACCACCACCATTTGGGGGAAATTGCGAATGTATACAAATACTTTACAACATTCAGAAACAAATCAAATTGAACAGACTACCAGTCAGCACAAAGCACATCATTTGCACCCTGTGAGATATGTAATTTGGGATGATCCAAAGCAGAAAGGAACAGGAAATATTCCATATCTTTTGTATAGCTCCATGAATTGCCTAGAGACCATGGCCCATGGCCATCTCAGCTGGGAAAATCAAAGCTGTAGCTTAAAAAAGGAAGATTCCCAATTCTTTCTTCAGGGGCCCAAGAGAAAATAATACGGTGATTGGTAAAAAGAGCATAAAAATAATCCTTGCAGCCTTGCTGCCGCCCGTTTTGGAGAAATGAATCTACTTTGATGGGCAGGGACAGGAATCCCCCATGCTCATGTTTGTAACGGTTCATTCCTCCAGGAATAAAAACAACAACAAACAGATGGGGGACAAGAGGACCCATCTCTCCCTTAGTGGTCTAGGACTGTTAGAGCTATTACCGTGGCAACCTCCCTCTTCTACTCCCTGTTGAAGAGGATAAGTAGAAACCACACTGTTACGCCAAGGGTAGGCAAGCACATTGCCCTAGTCAAGCCCTAATCCTGCCCTGTTTTAAAAAGCAAAACAAAACACTATTTACATGAGGCCGGGAAGGTTTTTTTTGGGGGGGGGGGGGTGTAGGGAGCTGCTCCTCATCACTTATGCTGTTTGGGACATAGCCTTCATCCTTTGAAAGCTGGGGGGGGGGAGGTCTGAACATATTAAGGAGGTGAAAATATTGCCATTAACGGAAGCTCCGAGCAGTCGTAGTGCTCCCCGCCGTAGTGCCTAGTGTCGTGTTTGTATAGCCTAGAGGCTGCCCAGCAGGAGCCAGACTCTTCATAAGGCCTCACTGCATGGTGAGAAGCTTTTTTTGTGTGTGAACTAGCCATCTTCCTTCCCCTCTCCCAATCGAGAACATGAGAGTAGCTGGTCGCGTAAGGGTCGGATGGGAATTTTTGGCTGTTACTCAATTGGACTGGAGTGGCAGGGTGTTTTTGCCCATCCCATTCTCTTTAAGGCAAAGGGGAGGTTTATAGCCAACCACAATTGGCGGGTAGTGCAAGTGGAAAATTTAAGTCAGACCAAATATATCGAATAATATTCCTTGGTGAGCCGGTAGCCCTCAATATGAATTAGGAAATGAATTAGGATTTAGGATCATTAGGAACATTAGGTGTTAGTTATAAATAGGTTCAAAGATTAGGAATGAGGGCTGCCCAAACTGCAGTTTTTGGGAGGGCACTGGACAGGTGGGCAGCACCCTTCTAATAATATTAAGAATCATTAACTGATCCACTTTCACTACATTCAGGCCCCCTAGTTTAAGGGATGTTTAAAAGTTGGAGCCAGGGGCATGGTGGCTCAGTGGACTAAGGCTCCAAAACAGCAGCTTGGGGGTTCAAATCCCGGGTGCCACGCAGCAGAGCGAGCTCTCACTGATAACCCCAGCTCCTGCCAAGCTAGCAGTTCGAAAGCATGTAAATACAAGTACATAAATTGGTACCACCATAAAAAGTGGGAAGGTAAAACAGTGTTTCCTTGCAGCCATGACAGCCATGTGGCCATGGACTTGTACAACACTGGCTCTTTGGCTTGAATACAGAGATGAGCACCGCCCCTACTGCTGGACATGACTAGCATGCATGTGCAGGGGGAACCTTTACCGTTACCTTTTAACAAATGTCTCTTGCCTCTTTATTTCCAGGCTGTGAGGGCAAAGGAACGTGTGACTGGGTCTGACAAGCTGTAGTAGTATAGAAGTCAACAGCTCTGTGCAGAAGAATGGGGACAGGAGAGCAAGGAACTGCTACTTGCCTGTATCTGCCTGGGCAGCCTGGTCCTGATGAAACTCTTGTACATGACCAAAGCTCCAGATAAAGGAGAGCAAGGCAGCCTGTGGACACAGAGAATGACATGCTCTGTGAGGATTCTGAGTAGAGATGGGCACGAAATGAACAATTTTTCATTTCCATTTTTGTTTTTTTGTTTTGTTACGCAACAAAACGACAAATGAATTTTGTCTCCAAAATGAAACAAAACCAACAAAAACACCGGAAATTTTGTCGTGCATTTCGTTTCCCGTTACTGCAATACAGTGAACTGCTTTAAATGCTAAAAAAAATCACAAAAATTTTGAAATAAATGGTAACGAAACGGTAACGAAACGAACAAAAACGAAAATTATTTTTTTTTGGCAAAAATTCATGAAAAACGGAAACAAACCAAAACGGACCCTCCAAACAACAAACGACAAACGAAACGTCATTTTTTTTTAATTCATGCCCATCTCTAATTCTGAGAATCAGAATTCAGAATACAGGAGAATCGGAATTTAGACTGTCTACCTATTTCTCCTGTTTTCTCCACAGGTTGAAAATGTCTGCTGGAGTCTGAGTTTGCAAGCTTAAATGTGAAAACAACTGTTTGGACAATAATGTCTTGATTCAAACCCCAGAGTTCTGGCTATGGGAATTCCTGCAGACTTCTGGGGGCTGTAGTCTATTGAGTTCTGAAATCCCCATGCCGACACATCAACATATAGCCTCCAGAGGTTCTATTGCTGCTGTGTAGCTTGCAGTAG
This sequence comes from Phrynocephalus guinanensis, assembly GCA_037367245.1. Classification (NCBI taxonomy): domain Eukaryota; kingdom Metazoa; phylum Chordata; class Lepidosauria; order Squamata; family Agamidae; genus Phrynocephalus; species Phrynocephalus guinanensis. The sequence continues at coordinate 14,566,807 of CM074745.1, read as the reverse complement.
TGAGAGGAAAACAGTGATTAATTTCCCCTTACCCCACCCTAAAGCCTCTCTAAGGACTTTCTAGAGAGACACGATTCAAAATTCGAAAATTCCTGGCCTAGATTTGATACCTTGACTCTGCAAAGAGGATGGGAGGAGAAAAACCTGAAAAGCATTCCCAGCTCCTGCGTCCACCTCCTTGAGCCTGGTTTTGACAAGCTGCTAGCAAATTTAAGATCTCACATTTAATTGAGGCAGGTTTGCTGAAAAATTAATTTTCATTATGCTACACAATTCATTAGCCCCACTCCCGGAATGAAGTGATAATGTCTCCCCCTTACATCCTGTTCCTTTTTGGCTCTTATCCCCCCTCCCCAAGCTGCTGCAATCAGGGACATCAAAGGGGAATCAAATAAGACAAAATATATGCAGAATTGGAGAGTAAGCAAGTGCCTTGCGAAGATTCAAAGCCACTTCACCGCTCATGCAGAATCCCTGCTTTTGACCAGGTGGATGGGAACTTCTTGACAAATGACTTGGGATCTCATAGCAGTTGTTGTTGTGTTGTCGTTGTTACAGTTGTGATTGACTCTTTGAGATCCCATGTCCATGGAGTTTTCTTGGCAGGAATACTAGAGTGGCTTGCCAGTTCCTACTCCAGGTGCCTATAGCACCTGGTAATCCCTGCTGGTCACCCATCCAAGTCCTAACCAGGCCTGACCCTGCTTAGCTTCAGAGATCAGGCAAAATTGGATGTGCTCAGGGCATCTGGGCAGCTCTCTCATAGCAGTAGCAGCTGCTATTCTGGATCTTTCCTCCTCATGCAGTGGCAAAAACTTTCCTGCAGTTTCCTAAAAGTTGTCTTCCTTTGTGCAACATTCTCTACCCCCTCTTATTTCATTTGCATAGCAACCCATAGCGGTGTTTGGGAGCTCCTTTAATCATTCAAATCTGGATAAAGGTGCTGTTCTTCCGCCTCCCTTCCTAGTTCCCATCTGTCTATTGCTCTGCAGTTTCCCTGGCTGGCAGCATGTTCTGATCTGACAAAATCCCATGTAAAGAGTTTCTGCATGTTATTTTGCCTCTGGCTTTCTTTTGAGCATAGGAAAACCAGGAAAGCTGGAGATTAGAGATGAGCATGAATCTGAAAGATTGCGCTTTGTTTTGATTTGATGAATCACAAATAACAAATGTATGATCTCTTTACTGACAAATTGACTGTAGATTCATTTTTGACCTTTTACCTACAGTGGTACCTTGTAAAAAAAGAATTAATTTGTTCCAAATGAAATTGTATTAAGCAAGTTTTCCTTTATACAACTTTCCAATAGGAATGCATTGAAAACAGAGTAATCCCTAATCGTGACCATTTTTATGTTGTATGGATTCACCCCATAGATGATTCTGTTAAGCAAAATTCCCCTATCTCCAGAATTTTTTATGTTGTACAAATTTTATGTTATACAAGCTGTTTGTTATACAAGGGTCCACTGTATATAACATGATGCCCAAGATTCCTTGAAATGCCAAGATTGCAGAGAAGCTACTCCGGATTCTCCTCTAAAAGTCCTGAAAGGTAGGTGGAGTCTGGCCTTCCAGACATCTGAGTTATGCATCCCCAAAAACATGTCCCACCAGGAAGATGCCCACAGGTACCAGAGACAACAAAATGGCAAGCCTCCCCAGTCTTTCCTCTGTAAGACCTGCAGGTGTGATGAAGCTTGGCTTCCAGAAGTCTGTTATTGCCCCCCAAAAGAGGGCCCCCATAAGGAAAGTGTCCCCAGGCACAGAGAGATAGCAAACTTTCAGAAACATTGCCCCTCACACTCCACTACAGTTCCTCGAAGTTTAGTAAAGACTGGGTTTCAGACATCCAAGGGCCTTTTTACACGACCCCTAAACTCCGCCGCAAATGGCTCCCAGCTCCGGAGCTTTAAATTGTTTACCCACCAGTTCCGGAGTTTACTGAAAATTAAGTGCGACCACGCCCACCTAAGCGGGTCCCAGCGCACTTTTCTTGTACCTGCTCTCCAAGGGTGAAAAATCTTGATGAGGATGTGCCGGGCTCTCCTCGCTTCTTTTTGCTGTTGTTTTTTGCCTCCCGCCCCTTTAAGAGAAGGAACCAGGAAGTGACGGGGCTCCCGGCAGCTTCCACCGGCACCGGGAGGTAAGCCTTTATTCTTTTGTCCCTTTTTTTCTCCCTCCCCTCAGGTAGCCAGCAGCCAGGAAGTGTGGAGGGGTGGGGACACACGAAGAGCGACAAACCCCTAAGATCTCTGGTCCGAATTTAAGTGACCAGCGGATCTTAGGGGTCGTGTAAAAGCGCCCCAAGTTGTACACTCACAAAGTGGACCCCCCCCCAGAAAGTGCCTTTTAGAAGTTGGCTTGGGAAAACCCATTCGTCCGTAAACCAGGAAGTATGCAGAGGAGAGTCAGAAAAGCTTTTTGTCTGCAGGTTTACTATCTCTAGGTGTCTGGGGAAAATTTTCCTGGTAGGTCTATAAAATGGAAGTCTGAAATCCCTAAAACATGGGGGGTTTGAAGAGAAGACAGATGGGAGGCATCCTTGCAATTTTGTGTCTCTAGGTGTCTTGGGGCTATTGTATAGCCCAATAAATTGACAAATCAAAAATTGCTTTAAAATCCATTGATTGGCAATCATTAGGGGTATTGATTTATAAGAATATGAATGACTTTTTAGCGAATCTTGAACAAATTGTGCAAAAAAGTTTTTTTTTAATTCACACTCATCTCTACTGGATATCGTGGATAAAGCATTGCGTGCTCATGTCTGTGTGAGGTCGGTGCTACCCTAGCATTTTGGAGGGAGCTCTTTGTGCCCTTACCATGATACAATGAAAGGCAGGACTGTCTCGCTATGGTTGAAAGCTCTGGACAAGATTGCCTCTCCTCATTGCTTTATCTATGCAGATAGCAACAAGTCTGAACGACAAGGTTCCTGATGACATGGAGGCTGTATTTTCAAGGAAGATGACTTGAAAATCTGGGGAAAGGACTTTGTGAAGAGAAAATAAGCACATATTAATGAGATTTTAAAAAGAAAAATTCGCATTCCCTGTCTTGGTTTCCCTGGAGGTCAGAAGTGGCTTCAGCTGTCCTCACAGAGGTATTGCATTGGAGAAGGGCTCTTCAAGATTTTTGTTGCCGACAACTGTGACTTCCCCATTAACCATCTAGGAAATGATCTATATTAGTTAAATATATAGCACATATGCTCTTTTATCTCACCCGATCTCCTAGCTAATTGGAGACTGAAGTGCTTGCTGCTCAGCCGCTCCCCTTTTCATCTGCTGTCAAGCATTTTGCAGGACAACAAGGGAGAAACCGGTGTTTGGGCAACCCCACTCTCATTTGCCTCCTTTTAAAACACGTGTTTGGAACCGGATTTTAAAATACCCAACCTTTGCACTGGGTCTTTGAAAACTCGCTGGAACCCGGTTAAGTGGGAGTTACCAGGTTTTCTTTTTTTAAAAAGCCCACTTACCGTGGGGTCACAATTTGTGGAAGCAGTTTAAAGGTAAATTAAATCTGGATTTTAAAGTATGTGAGATAGAGCCCATTATGAGAACGGAAAAATCTACAACTTTCTTTGAAGTTAGAAACAAAACAAACATCTACATACCCTGAAGATCATGGGCTCTAAGATATGAAATAAACAAACATTCCACCGGGGCGCTTTTGGATGACTGACACTTATTAAATAATAACAATGGGGGGAGTTGGGGTATGGTGTAATTCTTCTCATTCAGAAGAAAAATATAAACTTCTGATTCTGCCTCAAGGGAAATCTAGTAAACTATTTCAGAATCAGTGTTGCTCCAAGCTTAGTCACAGGGCGTGCTTAGAACATATTAGAGATTTTGCAGGGGGGGAAAGGTACAACATTATTTTCCTTCTGTAGAATTCCCCCCCCCCATTCCCTCTGCTCATTTTCTTTTTCTAATACCAATAAAGTCAGTTTATAACATGGAGAGTTCTGTGTTCTTTTTTTATTGTTGCTCACAGCTTTACAAGAGGAAAAGAAGGTTAAGGAAATGATGCTGCTGATATTACTGAGCAAAACACTCTTGCGAAGAAGAAGAAATATACGCTTTCAAGTTTTCAATGTAGTTTTGAAGGGAGCTCCTTCTTGCTTCTGCCCTTGTGGGACGTTGGATGTTGTCACGGCTGTTGGACAACTGCTCCAGACCATGATGTTCTCTTATAGCCAAATAAATCTCCCAGGATCTTCATTTTTCCTCCCCTTCATTTCCCATTTATTTTACCCTGAATTGCTCAGCTGTGCAATCAACTTCATCTTCATTTTCCATTAAAGGATCAAAGCATTCTGGTTTTCAGCATTTTGGATGTGTCTAAGTCATCTTTGTACCTCTCTGTTGGTCAGTCTCTCAATCAGTAATTCCAAACCTCAGATCCGTCTTTTCCTTTTACTTTAAAAATAATAATAATAGTCGTCTGTGTTACAGTTTGTGTTGGCCAGGTAGTTCTGTGGTTTCAGCATCTGGCTCTGGAGCCATAGACAGGGAGTTTAATTCTCCACTATGCCTCCTGCAAGTAGAGCCAGCCTCTGTGGCCTTGGTCAAGCTGCACAGTCCTAGGGCAGCCTTAGAAGAAAGGAAGAGTAAAGCACTTCTGAGTACCATCTATCTACCTAGAAAATATTGGAAAGGGTTGTGATAAATCAGAACTGACTTGAGTGTAAAGTATTGTCGTTCCTTAGAGTTGAACTGAGAATATATAACAGCATGCAGAGCACATTCACAACTACAGATGGGCACGAAACAGGAAAATAGAGTATCATTTCAGTTTGTTTTGTTACCCATTGTGTTTTGTTTTGCTTCATTACTAATGAATTTTTAAAAGAATTTTCATAATGAAATGAAATGGGCAACAAAACTATTCGGAAGCTGCTGCCACCCAGCTGTTCTGTGGTTTTGGGTTTTTTTTTTTTGACAGGTTGGGCTGTCCCTCTCCACAGCCCAACCTCTAAAAAAAAATCTCAGCTGGGTGGCAGTGGCTGGGGCCATAATGGGAGAGAGAAGCAGG